>CM069934.1:25845023-26250632 GCA_036172225.1 Cryptocoryne crispatula var. balansae | reverse complement strand
CTGCTAAATCTATTATTATATAATAAATTTAATTTAATTAACTAAAATTATATTATTTAATTAGGCTTCAACAAAATAAGTTATTAAGCCTATTGGTCACACATATGAATTGATCCATAAGTTCGGGGTAAGAAGTGATTTATAAAAATTAAGGGTTTTTTTGTAAAAAATTAAATTTCTATAAATAATAGTAAATTAAGTTAAACCTTATCAAGCCAAGGGTTTTAATTTTGTTCTCTACCCTCTTCACTACGTTCCTCCTGGGCCGGTGGCTCACTCTGGGAGGCGAGAGAAAAGCATTTCCGAGATGAGCTCAAGGTCCGATGTGCAAGGAGACCCAACTATGGAGGAGGTTCGGGCAAGGATATCTCGAAAGACCAAACACTTGGATGGTTCAAGTGCTTGCGGTTCTTCTTTCTTCTCTCAAAGGGATTATATGAATCCCTAGCAGTATATTCTCAACATATTTTAATTGATATTCAATTTTCATCATTCGATTTCAATCGAGAGAAGATCAAAATGAACATATTAAAATCATCAATTTACGCATCAAATTTAATAAAAAGATTCCTTACATTTAATTAGGTCTTCGTGCCTCCTAATCTCTTTATACGGTTCGATTGAAAATTCTACTCCATCTATTTATGCACTTCTTTTGTTAAAGAAATGTTTATTATTAAGATATGTACATTCGTGGGTCTATGCATCCTTAAATTGCTTTAAATGATAGAAGGCTAGTTCTTTGCGACAAGGAAGAAAATGGGACCACTTGACATTCTTTGGCTTTAAGTAAAGGCACATATACAATGGTATCGTATGTTTTTTTTAAAACATATCATTTTGGCTTCGATGTGGCATTCTTCTAGGCTTAAAGTCCATGATCATCTATTTTATTTTTTTCGTATATGTGAGCATGTGGTTGCGTGCTATTCCATATATCTTAAATATATGATATTCCAAAGGTATGCATACATAAGTAGCACATGTTGCTTACGAGATCTAAAAATAAAGTCCCTCATCATTTAAATTAGGTTGATAAATGCGAGTCATTAAGAATGTCATTATGTATCCTTTCCCTTGTTATCTTATTAATGAGTCAATCTTAAATTAGATGAGTATGATGTGTTGCCACTATAAGGAACCACTCTATTAAGTAGAAAATTTTAATTCCTTTTAATATCACGGTCATTATTATCTTAATCAAAAATGAACAATGAAAACCAAAAATCGGGATCCATTCTAATCGAATATACCTTTGCAAGATTGTACTAATCCTCTAGACCATAAAAGAACAAGCATAAACCACTTCTTTATGCACTCTTAAGCCATCCAAGCCCATGGCCTCTAGTGATATCTGTATGAACTTTCTTCGTATGTCCGTCGAGCCTTCCAACTAATCTCGGGATGCAAGCTCCACCATAGAAAAACATGCTACAAGAGAAGAGAGAGAGAGAGAGAGAGAGAGAGAGAGAGAGAGAGAGAGGCTATGAAATTGACTCTCTTGGCTTTATATAAGGGTTTAGCCAAATTCACTTATATTCATAGAAAGTAGAATTTTTTTTACAAAAGCCTCTTAATTTCTATAAATTGCAGCATTGCATGGCCCATATTTATTGAGTCAATACTTTTATATGTGACCCACTAGGCCCAATAGTCTATTTGGTTGAAGTCTAATTAAAATAATAACTTATTTTAAATCAACATTATTATATAATAATAGATTTAACAACTTTTGATCATTGAAGGTTACAAATCACATCGCATTGATCCCAAATGACTTTGGGGATAATTTTACCTCTATTAAGTATTCCTATCGTCAATTACTATATGGATATAAATCTTCATTCATTTAATACCTTACTCAAATAGGGAGACATGATCGCAAGTCAATCTCTTATTAAACCTACACTTTGGGATCAGCGTACTTAAAATCGCATCAATTAGAAAAACTTTTATTTTTTTGATTATCCTTTCAACCTAAGTAGGATTTAGATTACTATCTCATAGACATTCTCTCTCACTTACCAAGAGTAAACGATAATTATTCTCTACTTAAATGTCTTCACTAGGTTTCTTCTTTATACCAGATCTATTAATTATAATAGATCATGTATAATGGAATACGAACAAGGTGATCAATGAGTTGATAATCAAAGCACAAGGTACAACATTCTTAATGAGTAGTATGTTAATCCATATAAAATGTCAAAAAAGTAATAGCATTCCCACTTTTCTTCTTATATACATACGACTACTCCTCGTTCCTAACGCAAGAAAAGATTTAGTTTCTCCATCATTTCTCGTTTTTCTCTACTAGGAGGTCAATGATAAGTTGGGCTTACTCTAGTCCTTATACCTCTTTAAAATTTAGCTTTAACAATCTCGAAATTACTTGCCTCTAAAGGGTCAAGTGAGTAGAACCACTTCAAGACCGAGCCCCTCCAATGATCTTCTAAATAAAAATACAGTGGTCCCTTCGATTATCTTGCTAGGAAAATGATTCATAGAGGAAGTCCTTGACATGAATAAATGGATTGAGCTAGTGTTGTTATAGTGATAGTAAATTGGGCATCTCGTAAGGAGGTAGTGAAAGATGGGGAGATAATGGAGAGAAATTTCAAGAACTTCCCAAGTGTCAATGAAGCATTTGAGCTTATTTGTAGGCTTGTTCATCTATTTTCCGATCGAGCTTGTTCATCATTTTCTCGATTAACGAAGGTCTGTCTTCGAGCAACGAAAGAGGTGGAGGGGTTGGTACTTGAGGCACTGTAGAGCCATAATAGAATAGCTGCTAAAGTCGCCGGATAGGATGGGTGCACAGAGGGTGAACCAACAGATGAGTAGGAAAAAAGATAAGATGGTTAAAAGGAGTAGACTCGGGAGTCTAGAAGGTGATGTGGTGTTTAGTTGTAATGAATCATTTTACAAATTTTTGGTGTAGTAAAAAATGATGATTTCTTTTGAAAACCATGGTTTTTGTCATGATAGGAACCGAACAATAAAAAATTGAGAACAAGAATCGAACCAAATCAAAAATTACCTTCTTGAGATTCAAGAAATACCTTGGAGAAGAATTGAATATCCCACATTCTCAAGTCACTCAAGTTGCATGACCACTAGTGGCATCCACATGAACTTCCTCCGTAGACAAAATGTTCTCCTACATGCTAGACCTTCTAACCTCATCCCAAATGGAGCTCAACCATAGAAAAATGTGCTCCAAGACGAGAGAGAGGACAAAGAGGAGGCCGGCCACAAAAATGTGCGTTCCATGAAAAAATGTGCTCCAAGAGGAGAGAGAGAGATTTTGACTAAATTCACTTATATTTATAGAGAAATTAAAATTTCTCATAAAAACTTAAAATTTATATTAATAATGTCCATGCCTCTATACTTGCAAAACAACCTTTATGTGCGTAACCCAATAAATCCAATAGTCCTCTTGGTTAAAACTTAATTAAAATAATAACTTATTTTAAATTAAATATATTATTAAAAAAATAACCGTTTTCTCGTTCACGAAGAGTATAAGTCACATCTTATGATTCCAAACAATTTTAAAGATTTTTTTCTCCATTTAGTCATTTCATCATCAATTATTGCATAGATATAGGGTCCGTTTCTGGGCAACTCGTCGGAAGACTTTTAGAAGTGCTTTTTTTTCCAAAGCACTTCAACGTGCAAGGTCTTCTCATTTAGCGAAGGTAAAAGTGGTTTGGTTACATTTTTTCATCGAAAACATAGAAGTACTCCCGTAATAAACACAAATGGATACATACCGCGACATGGCCGCAAAGCGACCCCGAAAACGAGCAGGGGAGGGGGGGCGGTCGCGGCGGGGAGGCCAGCCGGGACGGGAGTGCCGCAGGGGGGTCGCGCAGGGAGGGCGCGCGCAGGTCCGGCTCGCCAACGGTGGAGGGGGAGGGGGGCGGTCGCGAAGGGAGGCCACTCGGGGACGGAGTGCCGAGAGGGGGTCGCGCAGGGGAGGCGCGCGCAAGGTCCGGCTCGCCAACGGTGGAGGGGGAGGGGGGCGGTCGCGAAGGGAGGCCACCTGGGGACGGAGTGCCAGAGGGGGGGGTCGCGCAGGGGAGGGCGCGCAGGGTCCGGCTCGCCAACGGTGGAGGGGGAGGCACGCAGATGGCCGAGGGTGCGAGCGCGCAGAGGGGGAAGAGGCGACGATGCACCGGTTCCGCGCGTGAGAGAGAGAGAGAGAGAGAGAGAGAGAGAGAGAGCATGAGGGAGGATGCACCGTGAGCCGAGAGAGGGGGGAGAGCGAGAGAGGTGTGTGTGGGGGCGGCCGCAAGCAGGTAGGGCGACGCGCGGCGGTGCGCGACGAGAGGAGGAGGAAGAGAGAGGGCGGTGGCGGCGGGTCCATCCCGTAGTAGAGCCGCCACCCCCCCCCCCCCGAGGGCGCCGCCCGAAGCCGTCGGTGAAGGTGAAGAAGACGCAGCCGGCGCAGCGCAGAGGAAGGCGCCCGTCGTGCACCGGTTCGGGGGGCTCGCACCGGCCGTCGCTCGTCAGAGGGGGGCGAAGATGGTGAACGCGGATGCGAGGGAGGGTGGACGCGGGGCGCAAGCCAAGCCAAGAGAGGGGGAGAGCGCGAGAGGGGCGCGCGGGCGACCACGGTGGCAGGGGTGCCTCGTCCGTAGGGGGCGGGGTCGCATCGCCAGCTGCGGGGGAAGGGGGCTTCGCGAGGAATAGTGTCGCTGGAGGGGGGCGGGGGATGGCACGGGAGCACTTTTCGGTTACGAGAAGGAGAAAATTTCTCCTCCTCACTTCTGCCTTCGACGAGGAGGAGAAGTAATAATATAGGTATAACCAAACGCTATCATAAAAATTAGAAGCACTTCAGAGAGAAGGAGAAGTGAAAAAAAAGTACTTCCGAGCGGTTCCCAAACGCACCCATAAATCCCCATTCATCCAATATCTCAATCAAATAGGGATTTGACAACGAATGTCAATCCCTTTGATAAATTGACATTTTGAGAACATATACTCAACATTAGATTAATTAGAAAACTCTTTTTTTAATTGTTCTTTCTACCTTAACTAGAGATTTAGAGAACATTCTCACTCTTACTTACCGATAGTGAGTGATCCATTATTGTCCGTACAATTGTCTTCACTTAATTTTCTATGTATCCTAAAAATTACCCATACTCAGACGTATCAAGATCATAATGATCCATAAGTTAATAGTCAAAATACAAATACACCCGATCGACATCTTTGACTATTTACGTCAAATGTCTAATTGTGCAACTTGACTACTTGAAATACAATAGATAAAATATCATTCAAGAATTTTAATTCATTCAAATCGATAAACTCATTTGACTAATGAGTATATATATGTATATCTCGATATCAACACGCTAATGACCAATAAGATCAATCATTATCGTCATATAAAAAGGTATCACATATATTAACTTAATTAAATTAAATATTATTTTTATAAAATAGTATAATTATTAATTTTTATCGTATTTTAATTTTTCAATTAATCCCATTTGGTTAGGTTTGGAAATTAAACCAATTAATTGTTCGCCGTGCCTATTTTAAAGAGAAGAAAATAAAATGTTTACCTCATCACTTCCCAGAGCTTTTAGACACTGCGATCATGATTTGAAAATTGCAGACGACTTTCAAGATTATAATTTTCGTAAAATATGCTTAAAATAAAAACAATTATTAATCCAAATTTTAAACAATGATAAAATCTGCACCACGATTTCTCCCATTCCTCCTCGTAAAGATCCCACCGTCAACTAACAGGGATCCACCTACCTGTTGCCGTCGCCGGCGGGGAAGTGCGAACCAGTTCTTTCCGTTCGATGCCAATTTTCTCCTCGGCGTCGGCAATATTATCCTCTCTTCCTCTCCCAATTTACAAAGGGCATCCTCTTCCATGCGCCGGGTGCCGGCGGGGTCGATCACCCCTCCCCGCCCCGGCTCTTGCGCCGCCACCGCGCGGCCACATGGAGCCGGCCATGGCGCACCGTCGCCGTTCCTCCCGGTCCCGGCCCGCTCGTGGAGACACGTCGATGGCTCCGCGGATGATCCGTGCTCCGCCGATGCTCGTGCGCGCAGGAGGTAGTCGAATCGGCTGGGGGCTGGGATGGAGACCACCTGGAATGGTGCGGCGGCGGGAGCGTCCGGCGGCCTCCGTTCTCCTCCGAGCAGAAGGCTTCTGGGCGGCGGCGAGGTCGCAAGCCGCCGACGGCGGCCGCCCTGGCGTGCCACGAGCAAGGTACGCCTTCTCTCCTTCCGGGCCGCCTGCTGTTCTATCCCCAGCAAGAGAGAGAGATGTCGGGTTTGAAAAAAAAATATCTGAGGCGTGATAAGAGCTGCACATTATCTGCAGAGCAACCGCAAATTAATTAAAATATATAAATATATCATTGAAAGTATTATTAATCACTTATGATATTTGGGAAACAGTTACCATAGTGTAGGTATGGGCTTTCTATAATACACTTCTATTTTTGGTTAGCCTACTTGGGGCCCATCTGTATAATGTTTTCACCTTAAAATCTCATAGCCACAAGGTCAACGTTAAAACATGATACATACTCTCATAAATAGTGTATTTCTTCGGCATCCATGCATATGGTTCATCCGGACCCTTCTCCAAAGGTCATATATGTCCATACATATCCTCAACTAGTTGCTCAATTGCTACCGGAGTCAGAAGATTTGTGCCACAGCAGATTATGAAATCCATATTTTCAGTTTTAGTTGTTAATAATTGTTGTGTTTTAATAATAATTTTTCGAAGTTTCAATTTCGATAAAATATGTTATTATAAAAATATTTTAGAATGATATGTAGATTCAATATCTAATAACTGTAC
This sequence comes from Cryptocoryne crispatula var. balansae, assembly GCA_036172225.1. Taxonomy (NCBI): domain Eukaryota; kingdom Viridiplantae; phylum Streptophyta; class Magnoliopsida; order Alismatales; family Araceae; genus Cryptocoryne; species Cryptocoryne crispatula. Next base: position 26,243,776 of record CM069934.1, on the reverse strand, counting down.
AAAAATAGTTTATTCAAACTTGTATCATTTTACAACTCTAATTAAATTAATCTTTGAAGTACAGAATTTTAGGGAATGATTTAAAAATATCTGAATTAATAAAAATATTTTCATAAAAACATGTAATGGATAACTTAGAGTAAACTATGAATTTCGGGAAAAAGAATTATGCCCAAAAAATGGTGGATTATGTTTGCAATTTCTTTGGAAAGGTTACTCCTTAGAAAAAGTTTTACTTCATTTGAATCTTACATGGATCCAAATGGACTCTTAATGAGGTTTCACTTTATGCTTGTGCATTTTACCAAAGAACATTCAGATTTCTCACTCCGGTTTATATATCGCTTTGGCTGGCTAAAAGGGTTAAGGGTATTGACTATTTGGTTAGCTTGAAAGAGTGAAAATAGAATTAGTGAGTTTTGTTTGATTTAACTTGATTTAAATTAACCAACGGTTTGGTTTGATTTCAGAGTGCTTAAGACAACTAAGGTATAATATTTAATATTTAAGTATAAATATCAACAAATATTAATATAAAATTGGTTTTATGAATAACTACATTATACTTAACGTACAATGGTTTAAACTGAATCGAGTTGACTCAAATCCTATCGGTTTAACTTGAGATGGTTATCATTGGTTTGGCATAATCAAATCAAATGCTGTGCACCCTGCCTAAGACCTAACCACAACAAATTGTATAAATACATGTGAAGAAAGCCATCCCTAAGGACGTGTATGATATGTGGACTGTTGTAATTTAAATAAAATGACACTCTTGATTACGAAAATTAATGTATTCTAGAAAATTTTTTGTTACCGATTTGGTTGGTGGAATGGCCCCAAGCCTGAGTCTCCAACCGGCCCAATATAGAGATCGGTTCAAGGGCTTGTCTCCCACTCCATGTCATGGAGCACGACATGATTAGGTTATCTGCAAAGGTGAAAACCTGCCCGTGGGGGTCTGTTTTAAACAGAATGGGTTTGAAGCGCCGAACGCGCCGAACAAAACTAAATCACAAAAACCAAATAAAATAGAATTATTTTTACATCATTAAAAATTATTATTTATATAATTTTTATAATTAATTCATTTATAAATAAATTATTTATATTGTAAAAATAAGTATATTTAATTAATTGTTTTAATATCCTGAAGCGAAGAGGATTGAATCAATTCAGCTCAATTCAATTTAGGACCCTTATTAGATTTGGTCCACTTTAAAAAAGTGCTCCAAAATCAAAACAAACTAAATCATGCATGTCTTACGTGCACTAAATGTAGCAACATATTTGCCCAAGCAATTTAGTTGTTAAGGTGTTCTGGTGGAGCACCTGCCCAAAGCATATTGCGCCCAAAGCATATTGGACCTTCAAAGGGCACACGTTGGGCCACCTAGTTCATAGGATACTTGCTGGGGCACTTCAGTGATGAACCCGCTGGTATACCCTGCTTGAATCGGTCCCTAGTTTATCGTCAATATGAAAGGCTCTTCAATTTGCCTAAACTTCTATCATAACTGCTTGTTGTGACGGCCCCCACCTCCACCCGTGCTTGCCTCAACCATTGCATTTCGATGAGGTTTCTCTAATGCTATAAACCGGCTCCAACTTGTTTGTGACTAGTGAAGTATTCTCCTTCTCTGTCTATATCATTGTCTCTGGCTATCTGTATAGTCCCTCATGAGTCTCCAATCCTCTGCCGGTCCTCTTCTCCCCTTATAACCATCTTTTTTCTTTCTTTCTTGGCTCTTCTTCTCTCATTTAGCCACCTCCCCCTATGTCTGGACTCTAGATTTTTGAACTCCCTTCGACCGATTGCCCTTTTTTATGCAGACCTATCTCCTCGATTGGGTCCCTCTCTCCCTTGCTATCTCCTTCCAAATGGCTAGGTCTCTTTCTCTCTGTTATCAGGTGACTCCGATCATTGCTTTATGACCTGTTTGGTTAGAGTATCAAAAATGATACTATATTAGTATTGATATTTCTAGAAGATGGAGTATCAATATCAAAATTGATACAAGTTGACACTTGTATTACATAACAAGTGTTGTTTGCATTACAAATTTCAAAATTGATACTATTAGTCAAACACCTCAAAGTGATTACCAACAATATCAATTTTAAATTAATAGTGATAGAAGTGTCTAATAGTGTTACCAAACAGGGCATTAGCTATCTCTCTTTTCTTCAACCACCTATATATACATCTCTCTTCTGTCAAATGTGGGGATGGCCATAGCTGGAGAAAGAGTACTCAGGCACAATGTTGTCCAATGATACCGTGTTAAAGTAATCCCTTATTGGGTACTTAAAAAAGTTTGTGAGAATAAAAAAAATGATGCATACTTCACTCGTAGTCCAAGATTTTGAGTTAGATGGTCTAATAAATTTGAGGCAGTAGTAGAGCCTATGTTCAATCTAGGGTCTTCTCTGTAAAATAATCCCATATTATATGCTCAAAGAGAGTTTAAGAAAATAAAAGAAATGTGTATACTCCACTCATAATGTATGATGGGTATGTTAAAATAATCCCATATTATATACTCTAAACTAGTTTAAGAAAATAAAAGAAATATTCATACTCCACTCATAGTCTTATAGTTTTGAATTAGATGGCCCAATAAATTTAACAAGTTGACTCTCGTAAGAGGAGACAACGCAACACATTGTTGGGATAGGAAAGGGCCTAAGAAAATAGGAAGCTCTTGGGTGACTAGGTGGTGGAGTAGCCAAGTGGCAACTAACAAGAGAGGCAAAGGCTTAGCTTAGAAGAGTGGGAGGGAGTGCTTTGAGTAGGTAACAACTAAAGCGGGCATTGATGGTGGGAGGTGGTGTGTTGTTGGTTAGCCGCATAGGCCGGAGAAGATCAAGAGGTAAAGGGTGCCACACATAATGGTTCTAGGAAACTATGGATGCTGGATTTGGGTAGGAAGTGCCTCGTAACTATGGCACCACATTACATAGAAAGTAGGAACTCGGGTAGGGGAAGTGGAGGCTAGGGGTGGATGTCGCCCGTAGGTGAAGAAAGAGGCAACACAACATAATTGGTTGTGTGGCCGTCCAATTGAGGATGGAGAAGAAGATGGGTGTGGGCACTTTGGACCAAATAGGGAACGAAGATGAAAAGATTTTGTGGTCCACTAGGCAAGGGTATGTCATGCTAGGATAGGAGGGGAAGGGTATGTAATTACTAATGAAAGGTAGAAAAGGGCAGGTGCAATGGAGGGAGTTTGAAAGGGTTAAAGAGGTTGGGCGTACGAAATGAATTCACAGTGGCAATGATAATTCCTCTTATGAGTCCCCTTCGCTAGGTACCGATAAAGAAAATATCTTTCTACTTCCAAAGTCGATCTTTTCAATTCCAAATTTCATTGGGATAATTGGGTGGGGGGGGACTATATAGTTACAAGTTTTGTAAAACAATACTTTTCTTTCAAACTAAATTTCATCTACTAACTATTTATGAAGTCAATTATGAAGTCAAGCACTTGCATAACCAAAACAAGGTGGGTGAACCACCTATAAGTGAAAGATTCTTCTATTAAATAGAAATTAGTAAAAAGTGAGTAAACACCGTATGACTAGACACAAGTTAATCACATGACACTACATGATGAAAATGAACTTGAGTGAAAGATGTTGATCACTCAATATAGTCGAGAATGTCTCTAACTTGTGTATGTTTCAATCATCCCACATGCAATCTAATAACATCCTTTGGACTTTCTTTAAATTTTTAGGCTCTTCTCTATTCACTCCTACACTAGTTAGGAGCATATTGTTATAATTCCTCAGAATTAGAGTTCATATTCTATAATATTTCTATTTCCATGCCTCAAATTTTTTACATTAATTTTTATTTTTGAGTATAATTTATCATTACAAATATGTTGTTTCTTGCAAAAGATAAGCTACAGCATGGAAAAATATTCTTTTGTTGACACTTGATAGTTTTAAATACTTTTTTTCTACTTCAATTAAAAGCATGTTCGGGGCTACCTCTCCCTCTTAAATTTAGAGACACTCATACTCGATCTCATTTACCCATATATGACATAAACCTGAGTTTTCATTAGTGATATTGAGGTTGGGCTTCTCTTTGGATAGTTGTATGCGAAGCTTGGGTGATCAATTTTTGTTATGGTGAACTCCCTCTCCTTGTTGTCATAGAGTGCAACTACTAGGTATGCTATTTCTATTTTAGGAATGTTGAGGAACAACTCTTTCTATTAGAGTTTTTTTCTTTATTATGCTCAATTGTTTGCATGTTCACCATTTTTAAAATCATAAGTAGATAGATCAAGTTTAGGATAAGGGTTTTTATTTTGTCAAGGATATCTATCCCAAGTTTAACCATCATAAATTTTCACTATCCTAGTTTATAGTTGATGTGTGCATGTGCAACTTCAAATTTACTCTAATACTATTTTATAGTCCCCCGAATATAAAAGCTATATTACTTATTTAGATACAATTTGCATATCCATGCCATTAATTTTTGACATTTGACCAATGGACTCACATACAAGTCACATGTGAATCATAGTATTCACATTAACTTATACATAATAGAATAACTAATCTTTATTATTTCATCATAAAGTATTGAATTAAGGTGAATACAAGTTATACATCATAATTTCAAGGTCTAGAACATTTCAAATCCTTAAAGTATCCTAGTCATTGATGGTTGATTTTTGTATCAAATCATTGAATTGATATTCCTTCTTTCCGGTTTTCATATATGCTTCCTTTTTTTTCTTAATTGTGACATGTCCCATTATGATCTATGGATATTTGTAAGCTTTAGCAAAAATCAATAAGCCATCATATCTTCCTATTCATATTTAAATATATCTATATATGTATGTATATATAAGGTAATCACATGCTTGAATATGTTATTTGTTTGGAAAGAGCAAAACCATATATTAGAGCATAGTCTTGAAAAATAACTATATTGAAGTAAACGTGAATCATGACCATAAAATTATTGTATAAATATTAATTTCATTACATCATAGTTGATGATTTATTTTCATAATTTTTTTGTACACATACGCAATTAAAAAATAATGAAAGAACTAAACTACGTTTGATTTTTACTTGCTTATGTGTTAAGCATGACACTTGTTTTGTCATATATCTAGTAGATTCTTCTTCAAGAATGAATGACAAATGACCCATATGTTGAGTAGAATCTCCCCTAGTCTCATTACTTAGTGGTTAATGAAACTTGCAACACCTCTTCGAGATCAATGATTGGTGTCCAATAGATCCCATAGACCTTTCTACTTCACCTCTTCTCCTCTCCTCTTCTCCTTTCTCCTTTCTATCCTTTCGTGGGAGTATGGTGATTGAGTCTTTCACCACAAATTCTAGGTTTATGAAGGCATTCAAGGGCATTCATTAGGTGATTAGGGCATTAACTAGGGCAAGAAACAAGCCAAGGCATTTAAATCTAGTACTTAGAGTCGGCCAATATGATCACACTTAGTTTGCATTTGGCACAAATTTTTAGGTGATGGATTCCATTAGAATGATCAGTGCCATACATCTAGTAGTCTTATTTAAGAATGAAAGACAAATAACTCATAGGTTAAGCATAATCTCCCTTAGGCTCTCTACTTAGTGGTTGATGAAACTTGCAACATCTCTTCTAAATTGGTGATTGGTGTCCAATGGATCCCATAGAACCTCCTCGGGGATGTGTAGGATGTAGCTAGTGTAACACTATCCATTCACGACTCCTCTTTTTCATCCTTCCACTTTTGTTACTTTTTCTCTCCTTTTCTCCTCTCTCCTTTTGGGAGTATAGTAATTAATAACTATTTCACCACAAATTCCAAATTTATATAGGCATTCAATGGTGGTTACTAGGCGATTAGGGTATTTACCATGGCAAGAAGTGAGATGAGGCATTTAATATACTCTTATCCTTAATATGTTAGTTAATATAATCTCTTAGATTGCATTCGGGACAAATTTTTGGTTAATGGATTTTCATAATCACATGTATGGTGGTTGATGATATAAATGTATATTTTACAAGCCAATTATATGTGATATAATTTTATATTTCTTGTATCATCTTATCCTATATTTACAGTATTATCTTCATTACTTGCACTGTCTAGATGTGTTTATCATAATTGCAAGTAATGATGGTTGAATCATGATGAGATCATGATAATGAGATCAATCATCTATAAATATGCAATTTAAATATTCTTACTCATAGAATTTTTGAGATGAGACATAAAAGATCTAAATAAATTAATATATATGATATCTTTTTATATGATAAGGATGGTTGATCTCATTGGTCATAAGTGTGAAAATATTGAGATACATATACAAGTGTTCATTAGAAGAATTAGTTCACTAAACTGACTCGTTTAGAATCCCTGAATGATATATTATCTAAAATGTCAATCAAGATATTCTATCATCACGATTGTACGGTTGGATCTTATTTTGGCCTCCACTAAATAAGCTATTGGGCGTAATTCACACATATAAGGACCAATTTGTTTGTCAGGGGTGTGGGAGTTATTTATAAGAAAAGAGGGATCTTTGTGAAAAAATCGTATTCTATAAATTCCAATGAAGTGGGCAAGATCTCTTAGAAACCAAGGACAGCCCATTTCATCTCTATCCTCTCTTCAACACCCTTCTCACTTCGTAGAGCACTCTTGGATGGTGGAGCTCAAATCGGAACTAGTAGTTGAGGCTTGTGTGGAGGAGAACACACGTCGAATGCGGTTTGTGTCGATACCACTAGAGGCTTCGCTCTTGGGTAGATCCATGAGCGCGAATACGCTTAATCTTTTCCAATCTTGAGGGATTATTTGAATTTCAAAAAGGTATGTACTAGAAATAGTTTCGAATACCAGTTTGGTTTGCCTTTTCGATTCGGATTGAGACCAAGATGTTGATGTATGAGGAATCAGACTTTTTTGCTATGCCATTTTGACATGATACGATTCCTTACATTTTCTTGGGCATCTCAACAACTGTGCCAATAGTGCATATAAATTCAAAATCATTTTAGAACATCATGGTTTAGGGTGTAAAAGTGTTATTTAATTCTTTGTAAAATATCTTTTTCGCCTTTATCTTCTTGGCGGGAGAGATGAATAAACATGAGGAAGGGAGGTGGATCAGTTAGGCGAGAATATCAAAACTATAAATGAGAAATGATAAAATATCTTTCTTTATCACAAGTCCAGGTGGGGTTCATAGGAAACCTCTTTATTTCAACTTTGGATGATTTTTTGTGTCCGTCACTCTCTTCTTTTACCCAAATTCTCAATGCATGATTAGGGGTGGCAATGGGCCGGGCCGGCCCACGGGTTCGCGGGCCGGGCCGCTGCGGGTCATTTGACGGGCCAAAGAATTTGGCCCACGGGCTTTAGTCGGGCCGATATACGGGCCGAAGCGGGCCGACGCGGGCTAAAACGGGCCAAATAACTTTTAATTTTTTATGTCAAAAACATTATTTTTACTTATTAAAAATATATTTTAATTAAATTATTATTAATTTTATAATGTTATCTTAAATAATTAAATTTATTATATTTAATAAATATTTATTTATAAAACATATAGTTGGGTCGGGTCGGGCCGGGTCGGGCCAAGTCAATAATTTTTGCGGGCCGGGTCGGGCCGGGCCAACAATGTAGTGCGGGCCGGGTTGGGCCGGGCCAATATATTTTAGACTGGGCCCTAAGCGGGCCGACCTCGGGCCGGGCCGGGCCCGGCCCATTGACACCCCTATGCATGATAGCTTATAAGAAGATGAAGCATTTGGTTACATTATTGACTCATTAGATATTTCAAATGATTAAAATCCCTCAAAAAATCCATAATAAAAGTATCCTTAGACTATAACAATCAGCTTTAGAATATAACAATTATATTCGTCGCATTTTCAAGTAGCCCATCGCCGATAGTCACTTTATCCCCAACCACCTATAATGGCTTTAACGGTTGCAAATTGTCCATATCTTAACACATTTCTTGGATTTTGACATAATCTTGATGAAATGGTAAGTCATCTAAAAGTCTTGAAAGGTATTTGGGATAAAATTTTACTAATTTTATTAATTATTTTTACTAAAATTTTGATTTTAATTTCTTGTTTTTAGATATGTTCTATCAAATGATCACATTGTGTAAGTCCCTTACTTATAAATTGTTCATAGTTAGGGTCAAAAAATTCTAATTTTGTATAAATAGTGAACTAGGGGAATCTAAAACCTTTTTTTCCTTTGGTCGATACCACATTAGTTGTGATGGAAGATCCCAAAAGGTGAGGTGTGGGTTTAAACCCGTGTTACCTCTCTCATGGAGGACAAATGCCGAAAGTTAGGGAATCTAAAAACAAGTAACAAATTTCATAAACTTCTAATACTCCTTAATATTGCGATTAAAATTGTGGCTGCACTCTCAATTTTGTCACCATTGTCATCATGTCCACCAAGGGTACTCATCTAAATTGTAAACTAAATAAATTGAACCTTATTGAGCTGAATTATAATATAATAAATAGTTTAGTTCAGTTATGTTATGTTATGCATTGAATATTGGTTGACCCGATTGACCCAATTTTAATTTTACATTGTGTTATTTTAAAAAGTATGTTATTATAAATATATATATAAAGTAATAATGGAGATGAATAGTTCTCTCCGATAAATAAAATACTAAATTTTAGATTTCCTTTTTTAGTTAATTATTTTGATTTAATCTTACATTAATGTTATTTTAACTTAATCTTTATTTTATAAAAAATTATGTGTTGAAATGTTTTGCCGTAATCGAATCTTTTACGAAACTAGTTTGATTTGATTTGATTCAATATACCGGTTTGATTTATAATTAAAAAATCAACATAAAACCTAGCCATATTGAACCATAAATTGTGCCAACTAATTCATGCTATTATAGAACCCGGAAAATATAACATGTTATGTAATAAAAGTGTCAACTTGTACCAATCATTACTTTAACATCAAAAAATATCAATGCCAAACATGATATAAGTTGACACTTTTATTACATAACAAATTATAGTTGAACCGCATAATTCAAAATTGATACTATTAACTGAATGTGTATTGATGATTTATATCAATACTAATTTTAAAATTGATAGTGATAAATGTGTCCGATAATGTTTTTCTTTGATAAAAACACCGAGCACCTCTATATATCAATATCATTCATGAAATCGAGAGTGGTAAAAATCATGAATATGTGTTTGGCTAATAATATCAATATTGTGACTTTAGTGTAAACAAAGCATGATATATATTCAAGTGTCCACTTGTATCAATTTTGATGTTGGTACTCTACATATATCAATATCAAAATTGATATAGTTTCATTTTTGATACCCTAATCAAACAAGATAGCATAAGTAACTGCTTCATTAATCGACCAAATGGACCTATTACATTTTGTTTCATCAATTTACTTATGGGGTGTTTGGTTGTATGATAATTTTTTGTACATTTTCATGATAAAAAATTGTATTAAAATAAAAAGTGAACCAACTCATGACATAAAATTATCATGTTTGGAGGGATGTGATTACAAAAAAAAGTAACTACCACGCATGACCAAACAAAGTGGGGGGACCACAAGAAAAAATAAAAGAGGTGAGACCCTCTTTTTTTGTTTAAGAAGAAAATCACTTTTAAAACATAAAATTGTCATGGTTACCAAACATTTCTTTTAAAAAGTTTTCTCACAATTTTTAAAAATTAAAATAAAAACCTTCACTATCATGCAACCAAACACCCCATTAGTTTACATGTGCGACATTGTGATCGTATCCATTATATATAGATACTCCTTCAAGATCTTATTATGTCATGCCACATAACTGTGTGAAAGTAAATGTCTAATCATGGTAGTCTAACTAATAACGTAATCCATAAGACGACAAGAATATGGATCTCGATCTTAAAAGGAGGATGGTTCTATGGACGTCATTTTAGACAAGAAATCATCTATGCTATTATAAATTTTCATGATTTAAGGTCCGAACAATCTAGTTTTGGTTGGTGTTGACTAAGCTTGCGAATCTCACATGGTTGAATCTTCCATAAATTTAGTTCTAAAATTATTTATGTTTCCAAATTTACCCATGTAAAAATATTAGATTTTAAAAATACTTTAGTATTTATTACAAAAAATGTTTTCAATTGCTTGATGCATTTTTCGAGGAAAATACATTTTCTATGATATCTTGGTCAATAATCAAAAGTCTAAAATTTCAAATATGATGTCAAAGTAAAAATAAACGGTTGAATTTAAACTGTTTGAACTTTATAGGGTGTTCGTTGCAAGATACTTTGTTTTTAAATTTTGGTGATAAAATTATATTTTAAAATAAAATATATTATGATTAAAATAATAAATTATTATATTTGATGAGACATGATAACAAAAATTTCAAGGGAGGACCGTTTATAGCACAAAAGATTAGGTGTGGGAGCGCTTAAGACAGATAAAAGGAGGCCCCCTTCTTTTTTGCCTAGGAAGATTTTCATTATTTTGTCATGATTGGTAAACATCATTTTAACAAATTTTGTTACAAAAAGATACTTTTACGGTGAAAACTCATTTTATCATGTATTTAAACACCATGTTAGTTGTATTTGTGAAGTGTTTTAATTCTTTCACTACAAGAAAAATGTTCATGCCATCGTCACAAAGTCGAAATCATTGCCAAAATATTTTTGCAACGACTTCTAATTTATCGCTAGTCCGTCGCAAATAAGTCGGTCACAAATGATATTAGTGATGGCTAAATGAAAAGTCGCCTTTACTAATACTATTCAAGACGGCTTAAGAGACATCTATAATTAGTTATCGATGACCATCGAAGCCGTCACCAGTAATGTGGTGATGACTTAAGCTGTCTCTTATAACTACTTATTAGTGATGGCTTAAGCCATTGGCCATGGAAGGAAGGGTCATGACTGGGTTGGGCTAGGTCGCCTGACTTGGTTGATTTTTGTTGTGACCAACGTAGTTGTAGCTTAGGTCAAGCGACAAGGGTCACATCATGTCACGCAACCCTATGACTTGGTCGATGACCTGGCTGACAAGGTTGCAATGGCCATATGACCGTTTGGGGTCATCAAAGCCTCCCAAGGCCCTTAGGTGCCTTAGGCCCCCAAACAATCTTCTTTTACCCCCACCCTCCCTTACTATCTTAAGCTCTCTCTCTCTCTCTCTCTCTCTCTCTCTCTCTCTCTCTCTCTCTCTCCTGTTTCTTCAAATAATGGCTCCATCAGGTGTTTCACAAGTCTGTCATTTGGAAGATCTTTAGACATGTAGGAGGATGACCTTTCTTTGATAGCTATGTATATAATTTAAGATTACTTTAAAACATGTTAACCCTTCAAAAAATTAACATCAATCAATAAATACTTATGAAATTTATTTGTAATTGATGAATGTTTGTTCTTCCTCTTTTAAAAGGCATAGATGTGTGAGCTTTATTGCATTTATTTCTATCACTAATAGTCTACTAATGGGAATAGATTTAGGTGTAGTGAAAGTGGCAATTTCTCAAATATCATTGTCTTTGTCTCAATAGGAACTAAATGGCGTAACTGAAACCCATATTCGAATGTACCTTTGTGGGATAAAATCAATACCTAAAGATCAAAGAAGATCGAGCATTCTGAAGCTCTCCAAGCCATCCAAGCGTGCAACCTCTAGTAGTACTTACATGAATAGCCACCGAAGTCTGGTTCTCCTTCACATCAGTTTCGATGACTCATCCCGATTAGAGATCCACCATCCAATGTTGTCCTTCTAGGTGGAGAGGTGTTGAAGTGATGGCTAGGGACAAAATAGGGCCTCTTGGCTTGATACAATCCTTGCCCACTTCATTAATAGGTGTTTTCATAAAAACCCATGTTTCTATAAATTACTCTCATGTCCCCATACTATTAGATAAGGTCTTATGTGTGTGACCTATTATTAGACTCAATAGTCTATTTGGTTGATATCTAATTAAAAGAATATTTTCTTTTGAATCAAATATGTTATTTAGTGATATATTTAATGACCTTCCGATCACGAAAGATACAACACATCTCATGAACTTAAATGACTTTGGGATAATCTCGTCTTTACTGAATCTTTCCATCATCAATTACCACACAAATATAAACTCTTATCCATCCAATGTCATAATCGACTAGGGGGTATGACACTGATTGCTAGCGCCTTAATATACGAACACTATAGGATCCTGTACTTAGGATTGAATTAATTGAAAATTTTCTTTTCCATTAATCCTTTCTACCTTAGTCAAGGATTTTACGTACCAACCTATAGGACATTCTTTTTCACTTACTGAGAATAAATGATTCTTTGTTGTCTACTCAATTGTCTCTACCATGTTTCTATTGTACACATCCATTAACTACATTGGACCATTGAACTAGGTGATCCATAAGATAATAGTTAAAGCACAAGGTACACTCAACAATTCATATTTGATATATTTCTAAATGATTAATCTCATCACCATGATCTTATTATTACATGTGATAAAAAATTCCATTATGATATTCGTATTTAAATAGTGCAAGTAATAAAGAATATGTCATTTATATTAAATAAGATATCACAAGAAATGTTTAATCATATCACATATGATTGGTTTGTAGGATATACATTTCTATCACCTACATTCAAATTCATATGATTTAAAAAATATATAAACATCATACTTAGAGTGAGAAGAAAACTTTTTACCTTATGATCATCTTGCGTCCATGTGTCACACTCGACATCTATTTGTGGAGGTACACTTCGATATGTCTCCTACTGCAGACAACCTGTAAAATACTGAATATGCAATAACTATTAGTAAAAATAAACAACAATAAATAAAAATATGTTAAACAATTTTATTATATTTTAAAATAATTTATTTATTTTCTTTGCATCTTACCCATGTGTTTTAATATTTATGCATCAAGAGAAGTATCTCGTTGAAGCTTAAAATGTTGTTGTATAATAACCATATTTAAACTCGTTAACATTATTTGAGGAATCATTTCTATTAATTAGTATCTACTAAAAATATTATATTCATCTTCGTATCTCGTAAGATAGATTCTTTCTTCTTGTGGGTGGGGAGGAGAGATTGATGTAATTTTGTTGTCATTATTATATTGTACTGTATTGCAAACTTTGAAGTAAGTCATAAAATCTTAACCACAATGGCCGATAGTTGACTCCCCTACCAAATCGACAACCAAGGTCTCGTCTAGGTGTTTTAAAGGACCTCTCCTATGCCTAGTTAATACAACTAAATTTTTTTTTGAACACATGACACAACGGCCAGGCGCGCGCTGCACTGTGCACTGGCGAGGGATCGAGCCACTCGATCCACACAGAATCCACCCCCCCTCAGGGGTGGCCCGACATCAGCCGGGAATCGATCCCGCACCCTGCTCCCCCAGGTGCAGGGCGTCGTGCCAACCGAGCTAAGCTCGGTCGGCAGTTAATACAACTAATTAAACATAAAAAGATAACATATTAGTGATATATATATATATATATATATATAAAAGTATTGATGTTTGACATTTATGGTGGATACATACCCGAGACATGCGAAGATGGACTATTTGAACGATGAGGTGGCGGAGATGGAGCAAATTGAGAAGTATCTGGCTAAGATGGACCCACCAAGCAGCACCAGATTGACATGGATCACGTTGAGAATGAGATCGACTCTGGGATCCATCTGGATGAGATTTTCTTCAACCTGGGTGATATCCAATAACTTGAGAAGTTCGTCGACTTTATTGAATCTCTTCATCTACCACGTAATAAAAATAAGTATTATTAAGATATGATATAAGATTTAATTAAAAAGTAAAAATTTCAACTTATATTGGTTGGGGAAGATCTATCTAGACTAGATTCTTAGCGAAATCAGTCTAGATCAATGGATCAACCGTAACTTGGTTAATTCCATAGGGTTGGATCGAAGTCGGCCGATGGTGCTGATTCCAATGGGAGGACTTAAATCCATGGAATACCGGGTCGGCGACCCGGTCGCTTTTTGGGCGGACCGACCCTGACCCGGCTCCGACCCCCTGACCTGGTTATTATTTTAAAATAAATTTTTTATTATTTTTTCCCGACCCTGACCCGACCCGAGTCGCGACCCCAATCGACCTAGGTTGGTTTTGGGGCCGACCGACCCGAGGCCGACCCCCGAGTTTTCCTTCCTTGCTTAAATCCCCATCTGCTCCATATTTGGTTCCTTCTTTAAATAGTTACCCATGAGGGAATGTTCTTCCCCCTTCCCTGTCCCCCTTCCAAGCCCCACAGCCAGTTTGGTTTGGTTTGAAAGACATTGAAACGAAACCAAACTAGTTTATTTGGTTTACCAGTTTTGTTTGGTTCGAAAGATCTTAGAAATTACTAGTTTGGTTAGGTTTGAAAGACCATAGAAATCAAACTAAAAACTTGTTTCCTGATTTGGTTTAGTTTGAACCGCCTTAGAAATCAAAGTAAACTAATTTATTTGATTTACCGATTTGGTTTAGTTTAAAAGGTCTTATAAATTATGCATCAATGTTTATCTCTCTCCACTTTTAAAAATTCTGGATTATATAACAATTGATAATTCCTATAATTTATCATTGGTAACTTTTGATAGTTAAAAGAAAAGACATCGCAAACTTAAAACCTTAAAGTTTAAGATTCTTAGATCATGAACTCCAAACTAAAAAAACACTAAGTCATAAACTAAAATAAAATCATAATCTTAAATTCAAACAAATCCAATAGACAAACAAGTCAATAGACGCTAAACAGATGTATTCAAACAAAGTCAATCAACATTTAAATAAGTTTTAACAAACTAAACATTAATAAATAAAATGAATAAGTTAAGATGAAATCACACTCAAATATACCCTAAACAATAGAAAATCTTAAACAAATTAGGGGGTGTGCATACTGAACGATCTATTTAAAAATAGGTGCAACCAAGTATCCCATTCCAATCATATTCAAAACACATGCAAATAAATTCTAAATCAATGAAATTAACAAATTAATATTAAAATCACATTCAAATAAACCCTGAATTAAATGCATTTTTAAAAACTATTATTAAATAAATTCTAGACAAATTAAGGTTAATACATACTTAAAGAAAGATAGATTTGATGCGATGACGACCACGGTGGCCAGCAGTGATGTTAGAGCATGGTCAAGCGATGCGAGAGAGAGAGCGAGAGAGAGAGAGAGAGAGAGAGAGAGAATCGACGGCGACAAGTTTAAATACGGGAAAAAAATTAAAACAAAACATTGTGACATTATCCAAACATCAACATTTTGCCTACAATTTTTAAAAATTAAAATAAATTTTTTTCATCTATCATGCAACAAAACACCCAACTACTTTTCGGAGTTCACAGTTCGGGGACAACAGAACAGAAGTCCGCAGCTTCAGACAGGCCAATACAATATTGGACATGGAAGAAAACGATATTTAAAATTCAAATGCGTGGATATCTCATGGGAAGAACATGCAGAGAAGTGAACTCTTAGAATGCACAAACGTAGCCAAATAATTAAATACAAACAATTTCCCACCGTCCCCCCCCGCGATTCCCGCTGCCGGTACAGCTTCCCAGATGCGCCGTTCGTTCAAGGAGCCTTCCGGTGGGGAAGGCGCAGCGCCACAGGTGCGGAGATCATTCGCCGATCTCCGTCTCCAACTTCGCCGGAGGCGCTGCCGACGACTTTTCGCGTCGCTCATTAGTTCACCTCCTTCTTATCGTCTTCTCCGACTACCCCATCCACCGGTCTTCCGGATTTCCGCGAGGTTTCCAGGCATCTGCCTGTGGGACGCGGGCCGCAGGGCGCCGACTGTTGCGGGGTGGAGGCAGTCGATAAGCAGCAGTTGTACAATACACTACAGTTGCAGACAAAAGAGGAAAAATGCCCTCCAATCTCGGTCTTCTGTGTTCTGTAGCTTGACTCCTACCTCATGGACCTTGCGCTGCGCTGGAGTAAAATAGGTGGATACGTTTTGATCTGACGCGCTTTTTCCTTGGCCGGTGCGCGCTGCACCGTAGCGGCCGCTATTTGAATGGTACCGGTCGGCATCTAAGAGAGGGTCGTGGAAGTGCTGGTGCTTGTGGTGGAGGTATTCATTGATCTGGGGTAGCATGGAGGGCTACTTGAATGAGAATTTTGGCGGGGTGAAATCGAAGAACTCGAGCGAAGAGGCACTCCGGAGATGGCGCAAGCTCTGCAGCGTCGTCAAGAACCCGAAGCGGAGGTTCCGCTTCACGGCCAACCTCACCAAACGCTCCGAGGCTGCGTCCATGAAGCGCACGAACCAGGTCCCCCCTCTCTTTTCTCTCCTGCCCTGCCACTTCCACTTCCTTCTGTTGTTCTGGTGAGCAGTTTATCCCTGTTCAATTGGACCAGATTAAAGCTGCCCTGTCTTTGCTGATCTTTTTGGAGTGATTTTTCTTAAACGCTAGTTTTTGATGTGCGAACATTGACGAAGAGATGGGAAAGCATGTCAACTTGCTGGAGCCTGGAGTTCCCTTTTCCGTGTAGGATGTGTAGTTTAGACGATTCTGATGATCATGTGATCTTCTGAAATTTTCTTGTTTCTTGTCTGGTGCGCAAATCCAGAAATAGTATATCACCTCTACAGAAAGAATACATATGAAGGTTATCTTGCTTTCTTCCCAGTTTGTGTGGGCAGGTTAATGTTTTCTTTCCTTTTACCGGGGTTGGATGTGTGGTGCTATGAGAATATGTGCCTATTTCTGCGGTTCATCCTGGTAAAACCTCACTTGGCAGCTGAAACATTTCACTTGCAGAGCGAGAGAGCTCAAAGTCGAGGATTATTGCATACTGAGTTCCTGGACAAGGACCAAAATTTCACATCTGGCCTCTGGGTTCTCTGAACGTCAAACTAGGACTTCTCTTGGAAGCATATGCTTACTTGGGTCCTGAGCTAGCCCGCTAGGAGATTTAATGATAAGAACGTTTATCAAATGATGAGTCACAATCTGAGTGCTAGGGATGGAACATCCATTACTAATGATCCAGCTTATTCAAATTTGGTGTTTTCAGTTGGTTACCTATTTTAAGGCTTTGTTTGGTCACAATTTTAGACGCCTCTGTCACTACTATGAGATCAAGAAGGGGTGTTTGGATTATAGTATCTATTTTGAAACTTGTAGTACAAACAAAGCTTATTATGTAATACGATTGTCCACCTGTATGAATTTTGATATGACACTTTATCATTTTTGATACTCTAACCAAACAGGGCATAAACTAATACATTCATCTTTAGAGCATTACTCATGATGTGATACCTTTTTTTAGGAGAAGTTAAGGATTGCTGTATTGGTCTCAAAAGCTGCACTTCAATTTATGGAGGGTAGACATTATCTTTTCTTTTTTCCGTTGGGTTTCTGCACTACTATTAATCTTGTATATACATATGATTTGGATGCCATATTGAATTCCATTGCTTGTGGTTTCCATGAAGGTGCCACATTACATGGTAAGTACAATGTACCTGAGCAAGTCAAGGCAGCAGGTTTCGAGATATGTGCTGATGAACTGGGCTCAATTGTTGAGGGTCGTGACATGAAAAAGCTGAAAATGCATGGAGGTGTAGATGGTATTGCAAATAAGTTATCTACTTCACTAGGTGATGGGATCACCGCAACTGGAGAAATGCTGAACCGCAGACAAGAGATTTATGGCATTAATAAATTCACCGAAGCTGAAATGCGGAGCTTTTGGATATTTGTGTGGGAAGCTGTTCAGGATACAACATTAATAATTCTTGCCGTTTGTGCCTTTGTGTCGCTTGTTGTTGGCATTGGAATGGAAGGATGGCCCAAGGGTGCCCATGATGGCCTTGGGATTGTTTTAAGCATCTTTTTAGTTGTCTTGGTGACAGCGGCCAGTGATTATAGGCAATCTTTACAGTTCAGAGATTTAGATAAAGAGAAAAAGAAGATATATGTTCAACTCACAAGGAATGGTTTCAGACAGAAGATGTCAATATATGATCTCCTTCCTGGTGATATTGTGCATCTTGCAATTGGCGATCAAGTTCCTACCGATGGGCTTTTTATTTCTGGATTCTCAACCTTGATAAATGAGTCAAGTCTAACAGGAGAGAGCGAGCCAGTGACGGTTAATGAAGCTAATCCTTTTCTTTTGTCAGGAACCAAGGTCCAAGATGGATCTTGTAAAATGCTAGTAACAACAGTTGGCATGAGAACTCAGTGGGGTAAACTCATGGCTACACTTAATGAAGGAGGAGATGATGAAACTCCATTGCAAGTCAAACTGAATGGAGTTGCTACTATCATTGGGAAAATTGGTCTCTTCTTTGCAGTGGTTACATTTGCTGTGCTAGCTCAAGGTCTTCTTAGCAGGAAAATTCTGGATGCTTCTTACCTCAGTTGGACAGGAGAGGATCTATTGGAGATGCTAGAGTATTTTGCTATTGCAGTTACCATTGTTGTTGTTGCGGTTCCTGAGGGGCTGCCATTGGCTGTAACACTTAGCCTTGCTTTTGCAATGAAGAAGATGATGAATGATAAAGCCCTTGTTCGTCACCTTGCTGCATGCGAAACAATGGGTTCAGCTACATGTATTTGCAGTGACAAGACCGGGACATTGACAACTAATCATATGACTGTTGTCAAGGCATGTATTGGTGGTAATATCAAAGATGTGGGTGATCATAAGAAGACTGAGAGTGTGTGCTCTCAAATTCCAGATATTGCTGTTAACCTTACTCTGCAATCTATATTCTGTAACACAAGTGGAGAAATTGTTTTTGACAAGGATGGAAAGTTTGAAATATTAGGAACACCAACTGAAACAGCTTTGTTGGAATTTGGATTATTACTGGGTGGAAATTTTATAACAGAGCATCAAAAAACTAAGATTGTCAAGGTTGAACCTTTCAACTCTTTGAAGAAGAGAATGGGGGTAGTAATACAGCTTCCACATGGTGGATTTCGTGTTCATTGTAAAGGTGCTTCCGAGATAGTGCTTGCTGCGTGTGACAAAGTTGTAGATACAGCTGGTGATGTTGTCCTTTTAAATGAAACAACAAGGAATCATCTCGAGCAGATGATTGAAAATTTTGCCTGTGAAGCTCTCAGAACTTTATGTCTTGCTTATATGGAAATGGATAGCTCCTATTCTGTCGAAGATGCAATCCCTCAAACAGGATACACGTGCATTGGAATAGTGGGTATAAAAGATCCTGTCCGCCCTGGAGTAAAAGAGTCTGTCGCATTATGTAGATCAGCTGGTATTGCTGTCAGAATGGTGACAGGAGATAATATAAATACTGCTAAAGCAATTGCCTTAGAATGTGGCATACTGACCGAGGGTGGTGTAGCCATTGAAGGTCCAGAGTTTCGAGAAAAAACTCCAAAAGAGTTGAATGAGCTGATTCCAAACATTCAGGTAGGATTCCATTTGAAATCTCTAATGTAGACTGGTGGCATAAAAAGGTTATCTTAAATCTACTTTCTCTTATTTAGGTCATGGCTAGATCTTCACCACTGGACAAGCTTACATTGGTAAAACATCTGAAAACCACGTATGATGAAGTTGTTGCTGTAACTGGTGATGGTACGAATGATGCTCCTGCACTTCATGAGGCAGATATAGGATTGGCAATGGGTATTGCAGGAACCGAGGTGATTATGTCTTAGCCCAATGTTTTCTTATAGTGATTGCTTGAATATTTGTTATCTATAATAAGTATCATTTCTCATGGTCTTTGGTTGATGACTCACTTCCATGGCATCTTGTTTCTTCTCGTTGACCTAATTAAACATAAATATGACCAAAAGTTGATAGTAATAGCGATAATAAGTTGCATGTATTGAAAGAATTAACAAAACATATCAAAGATAGATAATATAATCAACATATAAGCAAGAAAGGTTATGGCAATATATGGAACATACATGTTAGTGGGGGCACCAATTGAATTGACATTCCTGGATGGGTTGAATTGGTTCACACCGTGATAGAGCGATTGACACCATTTGGCTTGGATCCGATTTCACTTCACTTTTTACTTTTTCTTGAGAATGGTGGCTCACTCACTCTTTCTTGCCTAGGAGAGTGTTGCTTCATTAATTCAAAATGTTAGTAGTAGGTAATGTTGTCAAAGTGGGCACTTGAGTGCTTGAGCGAAATTTTAGGCCTTGAGCAGGCCTCTGCTTCATTGCCCATTAAAAAAGTGCCCGCTTTGGGTGCTTTGAGTGGCCAAGTGCCCAGAGCAGGTGTTTTGCCCACTTAAGCGCCCGATCTAGATCTATTTAGCTTGAATCTGTTTACCTATTACTCTACCCCCATTCCTCCTAGCTTATTTATAACTTCTTTTATGTCATTTTTTATGGTTTTGAAGGTTGTATTGACTATTTTAACTTATATACCATTTTGTCCTCCTGGCCTATTTTCCACCATCTATTTGATTCCTTTAACTTATATGTTATTTTAATATGTACTTGTATTTTAACTTGTATTAACTATATACTTATATTTTTTTCATTTCTATTCTTTTAACTATATATTGTATAATGTATACTATTTTGACTTCATGATCAAGGTGCCTTATTAGTTTATTGATCGTTTGAGTGAAATGATAAAATTTATGTTTATATACGTCTTATTGTTAGGATTTTTTGTTATATTTGGTGTGCTGACCGTGGATCGCCCTAGTCTTACTACTTAAGTAGATGCTTAAGCGGTAAAGGGACCTTTGGTCACTTTGTTACCTTGACAACCATTAGTAGGGTTCTAAACCAGTCAGATTTGGTACCAGAATTGATAGGTTTCAATTCCGATATGAATTTAGTGTTTTCGATTCCAAAAATTTCGAAATGCTAATTTTGAAATTGATATCAAAATCTGAATATTTTCATATCGATTTCGCTAACCTAGTCATCATTTAATGCCTCTTCATCTCCTCCCCTCCGTCATCAACTTATCGAAAGCACGTCCCGTTCCCACTAGCAACACCACCGACCACCTAGCAATGTTCTCCTTCAAATCTCTGGTGTGAGTCCCTCCGGCTCTTTGGCTTCTTGTAATGCCACCCTCCACTTTTGTCGCCAATGAGTGGTCACCTGCTGCCCTTGCCTATAGCCTTCGAGGGTCGTTGCCTTGGATTTGTAGGATGTCCGGCGAAACATCCCGCAGAGGTTACCAATGCCAAAGTGGTGTAGACAACGAGAAGAGATGTTGTAGATCGTTGAAGGAACACAGTCGGACAGCTTGTTGCTACCCGTACTTAGATATTCTAACCAAGGAAGGTCGGGTCGAGGGTCGGCCCGGGGTTGGTTGGCCCCAAAACCGACTTAGTCGGATGCGGTTGCGACCCCGAGTCAGATGGGGTCGAACGGGGTTGAATTTTATTTATTTTATTAAAAAAATAAAAAAATAAAAAAATATAAAATAACAAATAGAAAATTATTTTTTTATATTATATATATTTATGTAGACATAAAAATATACATAAATATAATTATATTTTTATGTTATAATTGAATATGAGTGTTTATCTATGTATATAAGTAAATATGATATGTGTGAAAGAGAAGAGAGTTAAAATAGATTTTTTATAAAATTTAAGTATATAACACATTTATGGTTATAGAATTTATATATGTGCGATAGTATAAGTGATAGTAGAATATTGTTATCATATTATTAAACGGGGGACATAGAGTAGTCGCGGATCGACTTTGGGTTGGGCGACTTGGCCGACCGGGTCACCGGGTTGGGTGACCCAATGACGACTCGGGCGACCCCACACAAGGCTGCTGTAGAGTCACTCGGGCTAGGTCGTTTCCAGGCCGGTCAGCCTGGAAACCGGCCGGGTCGGGTGACCGGTTGGCGACCCGGCCTTCCAAGATTCCAACCTTGGGATGGCATCAAGTTCTTCTAGGATGCCCCCACTAGTAGGTTGTCGATTGAGAAGGAGGAGGTGGGGCTATGTTATCAGAGGCGACTACTTCAAGTCCTAAGTGCTGAGATGAGGCCTCAGCAGCTCGCTTAGCCCGCAACCGCCTCAGGCGGTTGTCTTTTCTGCCTCGATTATCTCAAACACATATACTTTTTTATTTTTTTCTTATTTTTAGATTTATTTTTTGGTTTGTTGTTTAGTTCAACTTAAGACCGTATCTTATATGTTGTATTTCTTTTCTTTTAAAAATCAATGAAAATGTGACTTTGTATCGCATTCAAAAAACTTAAGATCAAAAAAGACAAAGACTTGAGAATTATTGTTCAATTATTGTTACTTTTGTGTTATTTTAGAATTATTAACGTACTTCCATGTATATTTTAGAACTATTGTTCAATTATTGTCACTTGACATATTAATGTACTTAAATTGTTGTTTCAAACTCTGGTAACGTAGAAAACTGTACGTCTTTTTTACATTTTTGATGTATTTTCTACATTTTTTGATATATTTCAAGTTTTCTTAGATATATTTCTTGCATTTTTAATATATTTCTTGCATTTTTAAATATATCTCTTGTAGTTTATAAATATTTTTTATTTTTTAGAAGTATTTCATACTTTTTACAATATTTTCAATCTTGTTAGAGGTATGTATTGTTTTTCTTCACTTTTAAATATTGTATAAATCATAAAAATATATAATAATAATAAATAAAAATTATTACCTCAACGCCTAAGGCACCTGCCTTAAGCGCCTAAGGCGAGGTGAGGCCTCTCTCACCTCGGTCCCCGTGTCTCTCGACTACATAGATGCGAGGACATTGAATGCAATTGTTTGAGATCTTCCGAGAATCTTTTTCTTTTCATACCTCCGAGAAACGAGATCACCGATATGAATTCTATATAAATATGAATTATTCTTTATTTTCTACTATACGTTGATGACTCTAACTTTAAAACTCCATAATAATGCATATTGTCACTATCATTCATATTATCTAATCAATCTTTTTTATATTATTAATTCAAATTGGTGACTTTACGAAGTTTTCACATATTAATAACTCTATTATTACATCTATCCAATGTCTTATCTAGTTGATGATTTATTCTACTATAATTTATAAATTAAGAGTTTTATATGACTATATGTAAAATTGATTAAAATTGTCACACAACTTCTCAATTTTCAAGTAAATCTGTTCTTTTGATATTGCTCGAGAAAAAGCCTAAAATCATATTACAACCTATTCATATATCTCTTATTGACAACGATCATCTTTCTTATGTATGTCTTAGTTCTTCCTATCAACTCTTCTAGTTTTGGTTCTCAAGTCTCATGTCCCTTTTAAAGAGATTATTATGCTATTTACACTAACATGCTGAGATCCAATCTCCCAAGATTTTTTTTCGAGAACTCTCTGAGATCTCACGATCACCTCAAGATGAAACCAAGATGTGAGATGACAATTCTTGGATGAGGGAGGAGAGGTTGCCCAGAAAAGAAGTCGCTGGTGAGTAGCATGGTGTTGAGGATTAGCGCTTGGAGACGAGTAGGGGAGCTAAGGTTGTCGGGAATCCAGTCGCCAAAGAAGAGGGAATGGTACTGGGCCTATAATTTTTCATTTTATGTTATCAGAATGAATAGTCCAGATTCATCATCTTAAAAGCTTATTAGAATCGGTACTTATCGGAATCAGTTATTGGTGATTCTGATTCCAATAAGATACTAAAATCCAATTTTAATTTTGATAAGCTATCGTAAATTTTATTGAACTTCCATTTAGTGTTAAGGTAATCAAAATCGTGTCGAAATATTGGGATATCGGATACCATTTGCAAACTTGGTTAGTAGTTTTAATTGGAAAGTAGTTATTTTTAATTTTATTAAATAATAGGTTTATAGTTTGTAGTTGGTAGGTAGTTATTTTTGGTAAGTTTAGTCTTGTGGGAGTTAGTAATTATTTTAAGTTGGTAGGTAATTAATGAATTAAGAAGTGTAGTCTTTGAGAGTTAGTATTACTTTATGTTGATAGATAATTATTGGCAGGTGGGCATATGTTTGAAGAGAAAACAATTTATGAAAGGATTTTTGTGGGTTATAAAAACTTTTAATTCCTTGTTCTACTATGACGCATAAATTTAAAATTTGAAGTACGATTGCATTTTTTTACTTTCCATCACTTATGTGAGAGAGGAACCTGTGAGGGTATCTAATCGTCTAGTATCAGGAGCTAATGAGGAGCATCATCTACATCAAGCACCTTGATTAGCCGATGCCTTCACCAACTTGACATCACGAGGAAGGTGACTATGCCCCTCCTTTTTTCCTATTCTTTTCATCTTTCTCCTCCCTTCTACTTACTTCCTTACTCTGGTCTTTCCAATGCCGATAGTCGATCCACTATTTGCAACCTCCATCACTAGCATTTACAGCACCGCTTAGAGCCTCCAACTCTTGGTCAACATCTCTTCTGTCCACATCCACCTATGCATCTCGGAGCCTTTTCGACGTCTATCTGTCGCCAACCGAGTAACTTCCACCTCAATTGTTGGCAACGGATTCTTGAAATGAGCAAGCATGCAAAGTAATTGGTTCTGTCAACACCCTACAACATGAATGATCTTAAAAACGCAATGCATAAAGCCTAATACGTATGTGCGAGATGTGGGCATCTTTATAATTTTGTACATTATTATTTTTAGACTATAGTTTTTGAGATGTGTGTCTGCGGGGCCCTCTTACGAGTATAAAGGTAATCTCTAATTTTCTCTCAACTATTTATTTTGTTCATTTCATATGCAGTCTTGAATATTTGTGTATAAATTGAGTTAGATCCTACTTTCCTTACTGTTGTTCCATACAAGGAAAGGGGGTTCGGGGGTTGCGAACGGGACGGTCGGCCCCCAGGCCAACCCGGTTCGATTGGGTCACGACCCCTATTTTATTATTTTTTTTTCAAAAATTCAAAAAAATCAAGAAAAATGCAAAAAAAATTAAAAAATCCAAAAAATGAGGAAAAAATAAATGACATGATTTAAACAAATAATTTCTAAACTTCATTTCAATGTGACATGTTCTACATTTTATAGGTAGTTTATATTCTCTCTCCATGTGATTTAGGTTGAGTACAAAGCTTGATACATGTGTACATAATGATCATATTTGTCAGTCCCTTGGGAAACGATCCTAAGACTTGATTCAAACGAGTCACCATAGCTATCGTAGCTATAAGTTGATTGGATCGAAGTGTCCGATGACTCCACATAATTCATTCCATAATGCTTTTGGCCATATGTGAGGAATTAAGAGACTTAGGATGAATCATATGCATAGTTGGAGGCATCGTAGTATTGTCCTCCAACTCCATGGATATGGTGAGCTCCTCTACATTTCGGCCTTGTACCATGATCGACGTCTTAGGTCATATGTGTGTATTGCTCCTCGCCTGTAAAGCGTATAGATGTTGTAGGAGATATAAGAGGATTTGGGGTCCCTTGTATTTATGAAGCGATGATGCCCTCATATCCAACTCCACTGTCGTTACTACTCTTTGACGAAAAATTCCGAGAAGTTTGGTACTGCACTTGAATGTTTGGCTCCGTCGTGTCTTCTCGATCATCTTCAACTGTATCAGCATCTACAATATCAAGAGGATTAGTCATAACTTGTTTATATTTTCTTTTACTTTGCGTACCTCGACTAGTTCCTTCTTCGGTCCTCTGTCGCTTTGCTAAGGAGGGAAAGATCTGGAATTCTTCGGCCAAAGGGACATCGTCGAGCACTCCTTCAGCCCATTGTCGGTCTTTCGGGTTGAATTCCGGTTATCCCAACCCTTCTTGGTCGTTGACCCAAGCTTTCAAGGAATTCTTCTCATTAAAGATTTGATCCAAATCGATGTCCTCCTCTTCAATTGACAGCTCCTCGATCTGACGTCCCGCCGTCTGTGATATCCAGCTCTTTTGTTCCATCTGGTTCTGTTTTATTCTCCCCAAATTTTCCAACTTTAACCTTATATTGTAGTGACAGTATACGGGGTCTTCGAGTTTTTTTGATGTTAACCTGTTCCTTTATTTTGTGTGAATCAAGTTGAATGTAGACTAATTTCTCTTACAGCCTGAAGTTGAAGTGGTTTGGCTTAGGACCTTGATGGCTACATCCGCCAAGTCCTCGTACCTTGGTACTTTACCATGGTTCATCCACCAGTCAACTGTATAAATTAAATGTGTTACATTATTATATCGTACATTTTGATTAACTAAGTAACTGTTGAAAAATAATGCTACGTACCCGGACTTAGTAGTATCACAGTTCGTTCCACTCTGCTCGTACCAAAGTGAAATGACCGCATTCGGTAACCATACATCTTGTTGCAGGTGATAATAGCCCGGTCGTTGTCACCGAGCATTCGTTGGATGACGCTCTTCACGTCATCTAATAGCTCGTTCGTTGTTTTTAAATGTGGACTGTAGCAATACCTTGGGTGAGGTGAGCAAGTGTGAGAAGGAAGAGCCCCGTGGGTTTGGCTTAGGACCTTGATGGCTACATCCGCCAAGTCCTCGTACCTTGGTACTTTACCATGGTCCATCCACCAGTCAACTGTATAAATTAAATGTGTTATATTATTATATCGTACATTTTGATTAACTAAGTAACTGTTGAAAAATAATTCTACGTACCCGGACTTAGTAGTATCACAGTTCGTTCCACTCTGCTCGTACCAAAGTGAAATGACCGCATTCGGTAAGCGTACATCTTGTTACAGGTGATAATAGCCCGGTCGTTGTCACCGAGCATCCGTTGGATGACGCTCTTCATGTCATCTAATAGCTCGTTCGTTGTCTTTAAATGTGGACTGTAGCAATACCTTGGGTGAGGTGAGCAAGTGTGAGAAGGAAGAGCCCCGTGGGCGAGGGGGCTTAAAGCCCCCCCTTTCGCCGTTGCCAGCATGCAACGGTCATGTGAACATTGTAGGCAGGGTTGCGCGACCCCGCCCGTGGGTCTGCAGGTCGCACGACCCGGCCGACGGGTCGGGCCGAACGGGTCGCGACCAAAACCGACCGCGTCAGGACCCGGTTTTCCATGGTTCCACATAAATCTCGCTTAGGTAGGCATTCTAACCCCCATTGTAGTTGCCTAACTATGTCAATCCATTACCTTTAAATCAAGTCCGAATATTTGGTCTTGTGAATTAGATCATGTGGGCAAGTCGGTTTATAAAGTCAACCTAATCCATCTAGCATTAATTTTAGTATCAAAGCGTATGTAGGTTAGGGTGCCATTTAGTTGCATATCCACCATATCCGATAAGGTATATTTGGTCGGTCATCATCAATCAATCCTAATGGGTGAACTTAACTCAAACACAAGGTTTTCAAGGTGACCAAGGCGATCAAAGCGACACAGTACCGCCTTGGTGCCTTGGCGATAAGGCGAGACGTTAGGTGATACCTTTTTTTATATAGTAAAATGGATAAAATAACAAATATATGTGTAAAAATGATGCAAAATAACTTTGACACCATGCAAATCATTTAATAATATGAGAAGTGCATGATTACGTTGACTAAATAACTCGACAAATTAGTTAATTTTACTATTTAAATTCTATTAACTATTAGTAGACACTTAAGAAATCATTTAACCCTAGCTATTATTTCATCAAAATGTTAATTTATAGTCAAATTAACTATTAGAACTAGTTGTTTTTACTCCAAAACAACTTAATTATGTGATATTGACACTTATTAACATTTTTTGTTATTAAAATATATAAAATAATAATTTAAGGATATGGGCACCTAGGTGCCCATCGCCTTGCCCCTCGGGGCGCCTTGTTGCTTAGGTGACGCCTTGAAAACATTGCTCAAACATCACAAAAATCATCAAGACTTGATAGGATGGAGCGATTCTTAGGGCAACTAGGTCAATTTGGACAATCTCTCGCCGAATCAAGGAAAGAATAGAAGTCAACCGAGAGAATCAAGAACAAGGTAGTAACCATCTAAGTTAGAGTTGCATCTAACACAAAGAGACCACTTGAAGCACCCTATGATATGGAGAGACTTCAACCCGATTTTGAAAAGTTGGTTTATAAAAGTGTTAGGGTAAAGGCTTCATATTTTAGTGGGTTCCCAGATCCCCTAGTCTCATAGTGTTTGAGAGACAGATATGGACTATTACTTTGATTGATATGAGTTGTCCAAGAGGAGAGGAAAGTTCATTTTGTTCATATGAAGTTGATTGAACAAGTTAAGGTCTATTGCAGAAATATAGAGACCTTACTTTTTAGGAGGAAGTAACATGTGATGAAATGAAAAAAGTTGAGAGAAAAATATCTTTCATCCTCTTACTGCCAAAGGCTCTTAAGTAAAATAAATCAATTTGTATCCGAATACATCACCCAATTTGATAAGCTATTGACGCGATGTGAGATGAATGGGGACCGAAGGTCACCTTATCTAGATTTAGATCCACCCCGAGAGAGGATGTCCAAAGAGAGTTTTCTCTTAGGAATATCACTACCTTGGAGCAAGTCTATTGATGTAACCTCAATTTTTTAAAAAATTATATGTTTTTGTTTTGGAAATTCATTTTCCTTTTGCATTTGGATTAGACCTTAGCATTGACTTTGTAAGAAAATAGATGATATTTTATAAAAGTACTAGCTAGGGTCAAAATTATATGTTGAGGTTGTTAGGTTCTTTGAAAATTTATTTTGACCTCTCCCCGTCGGATGGTGCGAAGATCCGACGTTAATTACATCGAGATAACTCGAATACCCTTGATTATCGTCATAGCAATCCATTGAAGTAGAAGACATACATCCACAAAAATAAGCGTTCACACATAGGAGAAAACAAACCCCTGAATTTGATGGAAGGCAAGCACTTAATTTGGTTTTAAGTTTGGTTTGAATTGCATTTTTGATTTAAGTTGAATTGAATTGATTAATTCTGAATTGATTGATTTTAGTTTGAGTTGAAGTTGATTAAAATTGATTTTGAGTTGAATTGGTTGAATTTAAATTTGTTGGTTTGAATTTTGGTTTATTTTAAATTTGTTTAGTTTAAAGTTAATTTGTTTGAATTGGTTGATTTGTTCAAGTCGGATTAAGTTGAATTTGGTTTGTTTTATTGATTTGTGTTTGTTCGAGAGATTTGAATTTTGAATCTTGAAAAAGAAATTGGATTCAGTGGCTGATCGATTGAGTTTGGGATTGAATTTGATTTGGGGAGCTTAAATCTGTTTTAATATTTGATTGACTGTTTTATCTTTGGATTTGATGAGTTGATTGCAATTTGTTATTTATTCATTAACTTGGATTTTTCAGATTGTATGGATTGATTTAGGTTTGATTGAATTGAGGAAAATTTGATTTGAACGTTTGTTGTCAGAATTAGTTTGGATTTGATCTTTTATGTGTTGATTGTGATTTAATATGTGTTCTTTTTAAATTGATTTGATTTATTCTGAAGTCTCTTTTTAGGATCATGTTTCAATTCTGATTTCAGAGATTTTTACATTTTTGTTTGTTATCTTTGTTTGTTGATCCTCTAAAAATGACATTCGGATTTTAGATCTTTGAAGTTTGGATTCTTGGAGTTCGGATTCCAGATTTCTTACAGTTTCCTGAAATTCAGATTTTTGAAATGGGCTGACCTTGTACAGATCACAGATTTCGGATCTTTACAGTTCCAGATTTGATTTAGTTGAATTTGATTGGTTTGGATTTCAGTTGATTCTGCAGATTTTGTATTTCATGAATTTGACAGACCTTAGATTTCAAATTCTGCAGATTCTTAAATTTTTCAGATTCTGGACTCTCTCTTATGCAAGTTTCGGCTAGCTATCCTCAAGTTTGTTCAGATTTCAGATTTTTAAATTTGCAAGTTGGCTCAGATTTTTGGAGTTCAGCTTCTGCACTTCCTATTTTCAGATTTGGGAGTTCCAGATTTATTTCAAACCTCAGACCTCAGTTGCAAAGCTCAGATTCTTTGATCTTTTCAAATTTCTGGCAGACTCTGCACTTTTCAGATTGCAAGTTTCTCTTTTCTTAAACGGGTTTCTGCACCAAAACAGATTTTCAGATTTCCAACTTTCAGGATTTTAATTACAGATTTTTCAGTTCAGATTCCCTGCAGATTTCAGATTCTGCTGCGGATTCTGCACCCCCATCTTCAAATTTCAGATTTTCAGATGGGTTAAGTTCAGATTTTTAATCTCTGGATTTAGAGGTGATTTCAGATTTCAGAAAAATTCAGTTTCAAGTCTGATTTTCGGTTTGTGATTTTTACAGATTGACAGATTTCAGATTTATGTTTTCAGATTTTTTGGACCTCAATTTTGAAGTTCAGATTTTCTGGATCTTCTGCAGATTTTTACAGATTTCAGATTTTGTTCCAGATTTTCAGATTTGTGCACGTTTGCAGATTTCTCTTGTCTTGCCTTCCAGGAGTTTCATGTGATTGCTCTCTCCTTGTAGCATCAACATGTGCACCGAATATGAATTTTCATTTGTTTTTCTCAACATGAGACATGATTTACAACTTGACCAGCAATCCGGTCACCTGAGTTCTTGATGAACTTGTCGATCCATGGGCGGCATGTACCCAGTCTTGACAGACTTATGGGCATCCCCCACTGCTTTGAGATTGAAAATACCCGGCTTTTGACAAGTTTATGGGCAATCGACTTACTGATTTGAGATTGAGCACACCCGGCTTTTGATAAGCTTGTGGGGACTCATCTCATGATTGATAAACCTCATTAGCTCATAGCTCGGCATATCGGCATGTTGATCATGCACAGCCTTCCCATGGCATAATGGGTAAGTAACTCCCTCTTGGGGCATGGTAAGACATTGGGGTCTTTTAAACAGACCTTTGTATGTCCACCTTAAAAAATTAAGGGGAAGGTTTGGAACCGACCCACAAATTCTTTTAAGTTTAGCCAAGACCATGTGGCGGGTTTTTAGCCGGCCAGATGCTCATCTCGGTTTGTGAAATTAACTTAGTGGATTTTTATTTAACTTCTGTTCATTGTTTGTTTTATTTTGATTTTTGAATTATGGGTCAAGAAGCGTGCTTAAAAGCTGGCTTATTGCTTTCCCATTTATTTTGATTCTTTTAAATTATGCCGAGACCATGTGGCGGGTTTTTAGCCGGCCAGATGCTCGCCTCGGTTTGTTTAATTAGTTAATGAATTTTTATTTAGATTTCCACTTGATTGTGCATTTTAAAAGAGAGATCTCTCTTCTTTTTTTTATTCTGTCCGCAGGCCTCAAGTTAATGGGCCCGGGCCCATTTTCCCTCTCCTTGCGCCCGCTGGCTGGTCCAGCGGGTGCCTCTTTTTTTTTTTAAACTTTTTGTTTCTGGTGGGCCCCACATCCAAGTTGACCGCTGCTGGTCAACAGCCTTCCACGGCGCCCGCACGCGCGGCTCACGTGCGCGCTCGGCTGCGGCGCCTCCCGCAGCACATTCCCCCCTTTTTTTTTTCAGCGGGCCCCCTCCTTTATGCATATGTCTACGTGGACATAAGTGGGGCAAAAATAATGCTCTGGCCTCCACTGTTCACCCGCGGGCCATGGGAGGAGCTTACGGCGGCGATGGGAGCTTGCGGCGGTGATGGCGGCGTCCGGAGGGGATTCCGGCGACACCGGCTTCTTCAGGAGGGCCTTCCGGCGGCGCTAGCCTCTCCCGGAGGGGACTTCGGCGGTGCTGCCCTCTTCCGGAGGGGGTTCCGGCGACGGTAGTAGGCTGCGGAAGAAATTCCGGCGACGGCAAGCTCCAGAAGGAACTCCGGCGGTGACGGCAAGTCCTCTATCCCTCGCTCTTCTTCTCTATCTTCCTTGCTCTGTTTCGGGACTCTCTTGCACCGGGGTGTTGAGTCTCTCCCTCCTCTCCTCTTCTCTCTTCTTCTCTTGCGCACGGAGGGTCTCTCTTCTGTCCTCTCGGGGGTCTCTCTTCTCTCCTTCCGGTCATCGATTGCTCTCTCCCGGGGGGTTCTTATAGGCTCTGGACTTCCCTTCATTCGTTGGGAGACCTGCCGCACAGGGCAAATCCGGCTTTGAGATGGACTCGGAGGGGTCCGTGATATCCGGGATCATATCCCTCTTTGTTTGCGGCTCCGGAGGAACCGTATGAGGAAGTCCACCGTGGGAGAGTCCGCATAGAAGACTGTCTCTTTTGATGACAACCTGCATGACATCAGTTTCCTTGGCTGCCTTGCCTTGTGCGGAACTGCCGAGCGGGAGATTTTTCTCACTTTCTATTTCCTTTTGAAATGTCCTCCTCTAAGGCTGGATTAAAACGGGCCAGCGACCTGCCATGGGCCTCTTGAGTGGAAAACAAACCCAAATCCAATGAGCTTATGAAAAATGGGTCACGTGGCCTAACCCATTTTAATCAATAAATTGAACTCATAATTAGCTTCAACCATGAGGCTCTGGCCGAGGATTGAAGGTGGGGGATTTAATTAGGCCAATTGTACTCCGACTGCTCATTAAAATCACTTCTTTTTCCTTCTTCCCTTTTTCTCTTCTTTTTTTGTTGCAAATTTTAGGTGCCAACATCTATCAAGTGGTCCAAGATGTTGAGATATTTCAAAAACCTCAAGCACCCAAGATTCACATTCTATTTAGGACAAATCCAATTAAGTTTAGTGGGAGACCAATCAATTTAAGCATTTTAGCACATTTCATAGGATTAATTTTAATGTTCTTATTAAACACACCCAAGCAAGCGAGAAGTCTATCAACTCTTAATTTTTAAATGCATGTTCTTCTACAAATGAGAAGAGATTAAAAGGGAAATGAAATTGTTGTCCCCGAATCCCACTAAGGAAGTTTTAAAGATGTGTGCTATTGGTGCAAGGGTTTTGGGCATGAAACCTTGAACCATCCACCTTAGAAGAAGAAGATTACATGGCAGAACATGAGTTTGCTCAAAATTTTGAGAAGTTGAAATGTACTATAGGATGCAATCTCTTAGAAACTTCACATGTTTAAAGAGTTGATGTTGTGAGAAGTATCATAGCTCAACACAAGAAAGTTACTATGAACTTTGCGTTTGAATTTTCTAGGACTTTAAGAAAACATGATTTCATCCTTTTTGTTGTTGATAGGTTTTTGAAGATGGTCCATTTTTCCTATTGTGCTAAAATCTCATATGCTTCTAGAGTTACTCAAATTTTTTACTAGGTTGCTCGGTTACATGGCCCGCCTAAGACCGTAGTGTTGGATGGGGATGTGTGATTTATAAGTTAATTTTGAAATACCTTTTGACACATGATTAGTACAAAGTTGAAGTTGTCCACTATCTTTCACCCCCAAATAGATAATCAAACAGAGGTAGTGATTGAGAGTCTAGAAAATTTCTTACAATGTCAAGTAGGAGATCACTCGTGTAATTGGGACTTATATTCTACCACATGCCAAGTTTGCATACAAAAGCATTGGTTTGAGTTCATTCCAGATTGTCTATAAGTACAATCATAGAAAATTTATTGATCTCATCGCATCTTTACCACATACGATAGTGTCTTAGTCTGCTGAGTTTGTTGAACATGTTAACAGTATACATGTTACTAAGCGGATTCACATTAAGAATGAGTTATATAAGCTATTCTCATATGATTTCAAGAGTTCAATGACAGAAATCATATCATGGTATGAATTTGACCTGAGTAATACCCATCCGGTGTAAAGAAAATACTAGTATGTAGTGTTAATCCATTCATATTCTTAAACGGGTAGGATATAATGCCTTTGTAATTGACATTCTATCAAACCGAGTAATAAACTTTACTTTCAATATTTCTAACCGTGTACCTTATTACTAGCCAATTGCTATCCCTAGTGACTCATTTGAGTCATCTCCTTACATTGAATAAGTGCTTGAGCCACAACATCTAGCCCCCATATGCACTTTGCAGCTTGAACATATCGATTGTATGCTGGATAAGCAGAGTATCTCAATCAGAGTAGTATATCAACGTTACCTACTACGCTGGAGTATGAGGTCACTTGCAGATGACACATAGATATCACAAGAAGAGTTGCAGTGCATTGACTTGGACTTTTTGGATAGATATTAGAGCCATTTAGACACTCTTTTGACATGGTCAAGTCTTTCCCACTTGGGAAGAGTTGGTGGGGGCATCAGTTTAAGTCAGCATGCCCAATTGGGTCGAATCGGTTAACATTGAGATTGAGCTATCAACACCATCCAATTGAGATCTAGTTCTACTTCTCTTTTTGTTTCTTCATAAGAAGGGTGGTTCACCCACTCATTCTTACCTAGGAAAGTGTTGCTTTGTTAATTAAGAAGGTTAGTAGTTTTAGTTAGTAGGTTGTTGTTTTTAGTTTTATTAGTTAGGAGGTTTAAACATAGTAATTGGTACATAGGATGTTTTTGGTCTCATTAAGAAGTGTAGTCTTTTAAGTGTTAGTAATTACTTTAAGTTGTTAGGTAGTTGTTGAATTAAGAAGTATAATCTTTTGAGGGTTAGTAATTACTTTAAGTTGATAAATAGGTGTTAGTAAGTGGGCATTTATTTGGAGGGAAAAAACTTTTTGAAAGGAGTTTTGTGGGCCGTAAATACCCATTCATGTATCTTCATCGTACCATGATAAAAAAATTTAAAATTTTAAGTAAGAGTGTGTTCTCTTTACTTTTTATCACCTTTGTTAGGGAGGAGCTCGTGAGAGATGCACAATTGTTTGATATCGAGAGTTTGTGAGGAGTATTTTGCGTATCAAACACCTCGATCAGTTGATGTCTTCATAAACTTGATGGCTCAAGGAAGGTGACTCCGCCCCTTTTCTTCTTCTTCTTTCTCTCTTCAATTGCTTTGCAACTCCAGTTTTTTCTCACGTCAATAGCCGATCCACCACTTGCAACCTTTATCACCGACGATGCAAGTGCCACTTGGAACCTCCAACACCAAGTTGACACCTCTTTCCTTCACCTAGGCATCCCGGTGTCTCTTTGATGTCTGCTTGTTGCCAACAGAGGAGTTTTCACCTCAATTGTTAGCAACTAATTCTTGGAATGAGTTAACAAACAAAGTAATCGGTTCGGTCAACATCCGTCAATCTAAACAGTCCTAAGAATGTACTGTATGTAGCCTATTACCCTCCTGTGAGAGGTGGACATCTTGATAATTTTGTACATTATTATTTTAGATTGTAGTTCTTGAGATACCTTTAAGTCAGGCCCTCTTAGCAATATAGGGATAATCTTTGAATTTTTTCTAGTTATTTATTTTATGCATTTTGTATGTGATCATGAATGTTCATGCTGAACCCGAGTTAGATCACATTCTCCGTTTTCTTCTTCTACCTAAATCTTGCTTTGGTAGATATCCTAATATCGTTGCAATTTTTAAACTATGCTACTCCATTACCTTCAAATCTAGTCCAAGTATCTAATCTCGTGTGTCTGATAGTGTGTGAGAGTTGGTTTAGAGAGTCAACATGATGTGTTCCGCATCACATATTAAAGAAAATGAGAGAAATGTATGAACCATGTAACAAATGAAGTTTAATCAAAATCAAAATGCCAAAAGTGATAAAAGTGGTGAGATAAAAAATATCAAATGATCACAAATCTATAATGGAATAAAGGCATATAAAAATATCAAATGAGATATCCATAGGAGCATAGTATCATAAAATGCCACATGAACATAAAGTCAACAAAGAACAATGATGGATGTTTCAACTAGATAAATATATCATGAATGATATAATCATAGAGGGAATAAATATGGCAGTATCAATCAAGATAACATTAATCATATAGGCATGAGAATAAGATATATGTACATAATAAACTTAGGGTAGGAAGAGTTATTGTGGATGTGTTGGCCAGATAAATAGAGCATAATCTTACTTAAGTGATGGGGACATATTTTGCATATTTTGGGTTTTCTTTTACTTATGTCCCTACGAGGACAAGTTTGTAAATAGAAATCTTAGAGGGTCTTTTTTTTAATTAGTCATCTCCTCCCTCTTTAAAAGAGGACCCGATGTACATATGGAACCAAGCGATTGAAGAATTTTTGGAAGAGGCCTTGGCCTGGTGTTCCACGTAGGGGCTCCGCCCCGGTTTCCCTTCTCTCCACCCCCCCCCAATGGCGATATCCCCTTGCTTCCTCCATCCTCTGGCAGGTGGCCATTCTTCCCCTCTTCTCACCCTCTGGCCTCCGTGCCATTCTTCCCGTCCTCCCCTTCTCGGTTTCCCATCGACGATATCGCGATTGGTCCTTTTCGGCTCTTCCTCTCCTTCGACAGCACCGAGCGCCCTCCGTCTTCCTCCAAGCTGACCTCGACGGATGCAGATGAAAGGAGGAGAAGAAGGAGTCGAAGAAGAGGCGGAAGGAGAAGACAACGAGAAGCGGGGAGAGGATCCGGCGATCCCCGGATCCCCCTCCCCAGCAGCTCCCTCCCGGCATCACCCCCCCTGGCTCCATCCGCCGTGCTCGCAGCAGCCGGACGCCGTCTCCATTCCCCCCTCCATCGTCCGCGAGCGACTACGGCCGGACAATGCCGCAACCTCCCTCCTGCTTCCCGCGAGGCCTTGGCTCCGTCCGGGTGGGACGGCGTCGACAGCACCGGCACCGCGGGACTTCTCTGCTCCGCCGCGGGAACGCATCCGGGAGAAGAAGGCGACGGCGCGAGACGTCGACGGCGACGCCCATTGCTCGCTCGCCTGTGCCGTCGGCTGCCAAAAGCGATGGCCCCGCCTGCGAGTTCGCTACGTGCGTGCGCCAGACCGCCGCCCGGACGCGACCGGAAGAAGACGACGAGTGCGGGCGGGTGCACTGCGGGGTCTTTTGTCGCGGCTCAGCGACTTCGCGGGAGGCTGCGATGCTCCCACGACGGCACATAGGCGACGGCGTGGAGACGGCCACGCGACCACCTCGATGCCGTCCAGGGGAGCGCCACGACCCCCCCCGGTTTCGCTCGCGCGCGGCTGCGCGGCCCGCGGCCGGCCGGTCCGCGGCCCGACCGGTCGCCAGACCCCGCCCAACCGGGGTTAAGGCCGGGGCAACCCGGTTCGACCCGGTGACACACGAACCAGCCGGTTCAGTCTGGTTCAGGCCATTTCAAGGTGTTCCGAGCCGGTCCAGTCCATCTCGAGCCCGGTTCGGGCCTGTTTCGACTGGTTTGGGTCGGTTTAGACTATTTTGGGTCCGTTTAGGTGTTTTAGCGGCGATTAACGCCGGTTTAAGTCATTTTTGTTCGGTTTAGCCGGATTAGCCGGTTTGTCCCGCATCAGTTTGGTATCAGAGCGGTTTCGGCTCGTTCTCACGAGCCGAGTCTTGGGCGTTTCCGACCGTATATAAATAAATCGGATTGAAACTCGAGGTCGAGTTTCCTCCCGGTCGGAGAGAATGATGGGGACATATTTTGCATATTTTGGGTTTTCTTTTACTTATGTCCCTACGAGGACAAGTTTGTAAATAGAAATCTTAGAGGGTCTTTTTTTTAATTAGTCATCTCCTCCCTCTTTAAAAGAGGACCCGATGTACATATGGAACCAAGCGATTGAAGAATTTTTGGAAGAGGCCTTGGCCTGGTGTCCCACGTAGGGGCTCCGCCCCGGTTTCCCTTCTCTCCACCCCCCCAATGGCGATATCCCCTTGCTTCCTCCATCCTCTGGCAGGTGGCCATTCTTCCCCTCTTCTCACCCTCTGGCCTCCGTGCCATTCTTCCCGTCCTCCCCTTCTCGGTTTCCCATCGACGATATCGCGATTGGTCCTTTTCGGCTCTTCCTCTCCTTCGACAGCACCGAGCGCCCTCCGTCTTCCTCCAAGCTGACCTCGACGGATGCAGATGAAAGGAGGAGAAGAAGGAGTCGAAGAAGAGGCGGAAGGAGAAGACAGCGAGAAGCGGGGAGAGGATCCGGCGATCCCCGGATCCCCCTCCCCAGCAGCTCCCTCCCGGCATCACCCCCCTGGCTCCATCCACCGTGGTCGCAGCAGCCGGACGCCGTCTCCATTCCCCCCTCCATCGTCCGCGAGCGACTACGGCCGGACAATGCCGCAACCTCCCTCCTGCTTCCCGCGAGGCCTTGGCTCCGTCCGGGTGGGACGGCGTCGACAGCACCGGCACCGCGGGCCTTCTCTGCTCCGCCGCGGGAACGCATCCGAGAGAAGAAGGCGACGGCGCGAGACGTCGACGGCGACGCCCACTGCTCGCCCGCCTGTGCCGTCGGCTGCCAAAAGCGATGGCCCCGCCTACGAGTTCGCTACGTGCGTGCGCCAGACCGCCGCCCGGACGCGACCGGAAGAAGACGACGAGTGCGGGCGGGTGCGCTGCGGGGTCTTTTGTCGCGGCTCAGCGACTTCGCGGGAGGCTGCGATGCTCCCACGGTGGCACATAGGCGACGGCGTGGAGACGGCCACGCGACCACCTCGATGCCGTCCAGGAGAGCGCCACGACCCCCCCCCGGTTTCGCTCGCGCGCGCGCGCGGCCCGCGGGCGGCCGGTCGCCGGTCGCCGGGTCCCGGTCCAACCGGGTTTAAGGCCGGGTCGACCCGGTTCGACTCGGTCCCGGCACTGAACCAGCCGGTTCGATGCAGTTCAGGCCATTTCAAGGTGTTCCGAGCCGGTCCAGTCCATCTCGAGCCCGGTTCGGGCCTGTTTCGACTGGTTTGGGTCGGTTTAGACTATTTTGGGTCCGTTTAGGTGTTTTAGCGGCGATTAGCGCCGGTTTAAGTCATTTTTGTTCGGTTTAGCCGGATTAGCCGGTTTGTCCCGCATCATTAAGTGTTGAATACAGAATAAAATAAAGATAGAACATGAATATTTGGTTACCCATAAGGTATGCAATTATTTGACATACCAGTTGTGACAAGCATACGAAATAGTCTCCTTGAGTCTAGACGATTGACAACCTAGAGGCTTAGCAAAACCTACCCTAAGCTTATGGCAACACAGCATATTGGTAGCACCTTTTCATTAAGCACGCTCAAGCAATTGAGAAGTCTAACAACTCTTAACTCTCAAATGTATGTTGTCCTACAAATGACTCAAACTCAAACTAACTAACGAGAAAAGTTGAGAAAGGAAAGAAAATCATCGCCCCCAAATCCCACCAAGGAATTTGTAAGAATGTGTGCTACAGATGCAAGGGTTATGGGTTTGGAGTTTATGAATATCCCACTAAGATTCTTCACGCTTGACAAAAAGAGGACTCATCTTATGAGGAAACTCTACTAGAACCATCTACCATAGAAGAAGATTACATAGCAGAACATGAGTTAGCTCAAAAATTTAAGAAGTTAGAACCTACTATAGGATGCAATTTCTTAGAAATTTTACTACTTAATCAAAGAGTTGTTGTTGTGAGATGTATCATAGTTTAACCTATGGAAGATGATAGTATGGACTGTGTTTAGACTTATTAAGATTTAAAAAAACATGATTTCATTCTTATGCTTATTAATAGATTTTTCAAGAAGGCCCATTTTTTTTTGTCTTAAAATCTATGATGTTTCTAGGGGTAAGATGTTCTTTGATGAGGTTGTTTAATTACATGACTTGCCTAAGATTATGTGCCGGATGAGGATGTGAGATTTATGAGTTATTTTTTGAAGACCTTTAGACACATGATTAGTATAAAGTTGAAGTTGTTCACTACCTTTTACCTCCAAATAGATAGTCAAACTGGAAGATCACATAGGGAATTGTATGATTTCATTCTAGATTGTCCATGAGTACAATCATAGAAAACCTATCGACCTCATTCCATCTTCACCATATACACTAATGTTTGAGTCCGTTGAGTCTTTTATTTAGCATGCTAGAAGCATATATGTGGACATTAGTAAGTAGATTCACGTTAGCAATGAGTTACATAAGTTCAATGCCAATTCCCATAGATGATTCCAAAAGTTCAACGAGAGATCATATCATGGTTTGGATTCGACCTAAGTAGCACCCATCTGGTGTAGTTAAGAAATTATAAACCTATAACGTTGATCCATTATAGATCATTAAATGGGTAACGTATAATGCCTATTTTGTTGATATTCCATCAAACTCAGGGATAGCTCTCCTTTCAATATTTCCGACCTTATATTTTATCATGAGTCAATTGTTACCCCTAGTGACTCATTTAAGTCATCTCCTTCCATTGAATAAAAGTTGGAGCCACAACGTCTAGCACGCATACCCACCTTGCGGCACAAATAGATCAATTATATACTGGATGAGCATGATATATCAATCATATGAGTATATCAATGTTATGTACTATGTTGGGGTAGGATGCCACCTTTAGATGACATATGGATACCATGAGAAGAGTTCCAGTATATTGATATGGATTTGTTGAAATATCAGAGTCATCTGAATCCTCTCTCAACAAGGTTGAGTCATCCTACTCGGGGAGAGTTGGTGGGGGCACCGGCTTGAGCTAGCATTCCCAACCGGGTCGAATTGGTTTATTTCGGGATCAAGCAATCAACACTATCTAGCTCGGATTTGGTTCCCCTTCACTTTTTACTTTTTTCTTAGAATGGTGGCTCACCCACTTCTTGCCTAAGAGAGTGTTACTTCATTATTTAGAAATGTTAATAGTTGTTAGTGGGTAGGTAATTATTTTTAGTTTCATTAATTATGAGATTTAGTAGTTGTTAGGTTGTTGTTTTGGGTCTCATCAAGAAGTGTAGTTTTTATAGAGTTAGTAATTACTTTTAGTTGGTAGGTAATTGTTGAATTAAGAAATGTAGTCTTTTGAGAGTAAGAATTACTTTTAAGTTGACAAATTGTTGTTGGTAGGTGGGTATATGATGGGGACCCGGTCCGGTCCATTTTGGGGTTTATTTACGTTTACGTCCTTTTGGACGTCATTGTAAATTTTTGAAGTTTGTTTTAGTCTTTTTCTTTAATTTGGGTCCATACGAGGATATGTATGTAAATAGTCATTTAGGGTGTCTTATTTGTAATAGGCTCCTCTATTTAAGAGGGCCCATTGTTGAATGAATGAGAGAGTTTTAGTTCACTTTTTGGAACCCTAGAGGGGCTGCCTCTTGTGCAGGGGCACTACCCCGTTCTCCTTCACCCCCTCCACGATGGAAGTCGTCCGACTCCACCTCTGGTGAAGACCGGTCTCCTTCGCGACCCTCCGGCGAGAGTGCCTTCATCTCCCTCCTCCGTCTAGCGGCCTCCGAGCCATTCTTGCCCCTTCCCCCTTCACCGGTTCGAGTTTGACTCTTACCGACTCCGTTCACCTCCGTTTCCGTCCGTTTTGACACGTCCGACGACGTCCACCACCTCTGCCCTAGCCCCTCCACCTCCGGCGATCCCTGGAGTACCTCCACCTGTCCACCCCCTTCTGTTTAGAATCCCTAACTTCCCTTTTGCCTGATGAAGAAGGAAGAGGAAGAGGAAGAGGAAGAGCTCTGGCGGACGGTTCCGAGAGCACACCCCCCTTGCTAGGGCTTTGGGACCCTCCTCCTCCGGCGACGGTTGCAGCACCTCCCTAGCACACCCCCCCTTCATCCAGAGGAGATGTCGGCCATTGCGGGCCGTCGACGGCCCATCTTCCGTCGCCCCCCCTTCCGCACGCATCCGGCGCCTTCCGGAAGACCCAACGCCGACGAAGACGACGACGGAGGGAGAGGAAGAAGACGCCGGCGCATCGACGGCGACGGCGACGGCGATGGAGACCCTTCTCCCGCCTGCGGCTCCGCCATGGCCGTCGATGTCGCGAACCCCCATGAGCGGAGCCCTTGCGCGGCCGAAGGCGAGCGGAAGACGACGCAGCGAGCCGGCCGCGTCTCTCGCCCCCGCCGCCAACAACGGCGCGCCACAACCCCCCCTTAAGTCGCGGTTCACGCGAACCGCTGCCCACCCGCCTCGCCCGGCGGCCCGGTCCGCCCAATCAGCGAGCCGGTCATGGTTCACCCCAGACCCGGTTCTGGGCCCGGTTCAGGGCCGGTTCGGCCCAGTTCGACGGTCTAGAACCCGGTTCAGGCTTTAAACCGGCCGGTTCACTCTGTTTTGGGCCGGTTCAAGTCATTTTGGGGCCGATTTAAGCCATTTTGGGGCCGGTTCAGGCCCGTTTTGAGCGGTTCGGGTATGGTTCGACATGTTTTTGGGCCCGTTTTGACCGGTTTAAGTCCGGTCTTGCTTTATTTCATGCATTTTAGGTTTTTTGAGCTCCTCCACGGTCTGCTGCAGTGCCACGTCGCCGGTCCGTCCCGCCTCGTCCCGCATCAAATGGTATCATAGCCTGGGATCGGCCCATTCTCATTAGCCGACTCCTGGGATGCTTCTGATGAAGTGCGGCGCTTGGTGGTGTAAGGAATCGTCCAATAAAATTTGGTGCAGCGGAAGCGACGATTCCTATGAGTTCCTTTAGAATCCGTCTCAATCAGAACCGAACGACAAAAATCGAAAACCGATCAAATCGGGTTCGAATATACCTGATAGGGACTCATATAATCCCATGGAGAGGAAAGAGATGAGCTTCTTAAGCTCTACAAACCGTTCAAGCGTCCGGTCTCCAGCAGTATCCACACGAACTTCATCCACAGCAGGTTCTCCCTTCGCGCCGGCCTCGAGAACTCTTCCCGAACGGAGCTCCATCGACCATGGACACCTTCTTGAGAGAGGAGGAGGTAGGGAGGAGGCTTGGGACGTGGTTTTCACCATTGGCTTGATTGGGTTTGGCTGAAACCATTAGTATTTATAGAGAATTATGGAATTTTTCATAAAAACTTAAAATCTCAATAAATTACGCCCTTGCCCTGTACTTGTGGATAAGTCCTTTTGTATGTGACCCACTAGGCCCAATAACCTATTTGGTTGAGGCCTAAATAAAATAGAACAATTCTATTTAATTTAATTAAATCTATTAACCGATAACAGATTAATCGGCCTACCGATCATGAAGGGTACAAGTCACATCCCATGATCCCAAATGGCT
Source organism: Cryptocoryne crispatula var. balansae (assembly GCA_036172225.1). Classification (NCBI taxonomy): domain Eukaryota; kingdom Viridiplantae; phylum Streptophyta; class Magnoliopsida; order Alismatales; family Araceae; genus Cryptocoryne; species Cryptocoryne crispatula. Next base: position 26,200,774 of record CM069934.1, on the reverse strand, counting down.
AGGGGGATAATCTCATCTCCATTGAGCCTTTCCATCATCAGTTACCACATGGATATAAACCCTCATCCATCCAATGTCCCGGTCGGAAAGGAGTACGGCATCGACTGTCAACTCCTTAGTGTACCGACTCTATAGAATCATGTACTCGGAATTGTATCAATTCGAAAACTCCTTTTCCAATTATCCTATCTACCATGGCCAGGGATTTAGAGTACTATCCCATAGGACATTCACTCTCACTTACCGAGAGTGGACGATCCCTTGTTGTCCGCTCAATTGCCTCCATCGGATTTTCCTTGTACCCGATCCATCGCTATATAGGACCATCTAAATTGTGATCCATAAGTCAATGGTCAAAGCACAAGTTCCACCGAACAAGGCATCTTTGGCAACTCGGTCAAAGGTCCAATCACGCAACCGCGATGATAGAAAACCCCGATGTACGCTTCGGTAAGATACCATTCGGGGTTTCTAATTCGGTCATTTCGGTGAACTCATTCAACTAATGAGCACCTGTATGTGTAGCTCAGTGTCTCCACACTAACGACCAATGAGATCGGTCATCCTCAACACAAAAGAAGACATCACATACACTAGTTTATCCGGATCCTTGATGTCCCGTCTCAAGTATCCTATGACTAGGAACATTTAGATCAAATACCTCTAGATGATCAATCTCATTATCATGATCTCATCATGATTTAATCATCATTGTATTTGATCAAGGATTTCATTATGATATTCGCATCTAATAAGAGCTTATAATGAAGATTTGCCTAATTAATTGAATAAGATATATCTAGAAATGTCAAATCATATCATATATGATTGGCTTGTAGGGCATACGTTTCTATCAATCTCCCACTTGCACTAAAGCCAATCACCCATCTGGCTGATCTATATCAGCTCGAGGTGAAGCTCAAACACTCTTTGAGTAACTGCTTCAGTTAGTGAATCTGCAATGTTATTAACGATAGATACTTTATCTTTAATTATATCTCTATAAGTTGCAATCTCTTTCATTGTATGGTATCGCCACAAAAGTTCTAAACTTCTGATGAGACATCGGCTCTACTCCATTATTTTCTCAAAACAATGATACACTTTCAGAGAAAATTGAGACAATCCCATATCAAATATGTAGATGAAAAACTTCATCTAGACTACTTCTCAAGTAGTGTGCAACCACTATGTAAACTTGTTTACATATGTTGTAGAACTTACAGTGTTCTATCACATAGAACTCTTTCAACTCACTGCACCACCATTATTCTAACTTAATATCAAACTTATTTGATTAGAAGCTTGTGTTTGTAAAACTACAAGACTTCAAGTATTATCCTCCAGTCTATAGAGATACATTCTTAGTGCTTCTCAAGTACCAAATGATATATCTCTAAACTATTCAGTGACTCTCACCTGGATCTTCCTGATGAATGCTCATAACACTTAGAGCATTAATCACATCATGTACGTAGCATCATATAAATGATAGACCCTATGACAAAGGCATAAGGGCTCTATTTATGTGATCTCTTTATCTTTCAAGAAGTCTACAAAGACAACACTTTACAGAGATCAACTCCACACCATATAGGTAAGAAACTTATCTTGGAGTTTATCATGTCAAACCCTTTGACTATGGTGACTACGTACATTAACTGGGCATTGATTTTAGATCTATCTCTATAGATCTCAAAACCCAAATTGTGTTTGGAGGATCAATTTGATAGCTAGGTTCACTTATGATAACACACCTACTTAATTCTCAATGAGTAGTATGTCATCAACATAAAATGTCAAGAAAGTAACAGCACTCCCACTTATCTTGTTGAATACACAAGGCTCCTCTTCGTTCTTAACGAAGTCATAAGATTTAATCTCATTAAACCTTATATATAATCTATGAGAAATTTTACTTCAGTCCATAAATAAACTTAATACACACTCTTCTTGGATGTTAATGAGACTTGATTCCTTATAGTTGTATCATATACACCTATTCCTCAAAATACTTTAGAGGAACACTATCTTAACATCCAATTAGCTTATCTCATAATCATAGAGTGTAACAATCAAAATCCGAATGGATTAATCCATGGAATAGGTAAAAGATCTCATCATAGTCAACCATTTGACTTCAATGATTTCCTTTTCAACTATTCTCACCTTTGAAGGTATCTACTTTCTAATCCACTCCAATCTATTCTTTAGTGATCCATTTATTCCTTATGGATACTATATCCTTAGGTGGATCTATCAAGTTCTAAACTTGATTAGAATAGATAAATTTTATATCGGATTTTATTGTCTCTTCCCATTAATGAATCAATATCTCATATTGGTTCTATATAGATCCCAGAATCAATATCCTTATTATCTTATGCCTCATTTCATCTATCAGAGATATGTCTCACATATCTCTTAGATAGAATGGACACAAGTAAAGACTTATGATTTGTCCTTGTGTAATTATTAACTAGCACCTTAATAGAAGTGTTATTGGGTTGTGGAACTGGAACATCTTCCATATATACCTTGCTCACACTATCTTTCTTAAGAAGGAACTTTTCCTTTAGAAATATAGTGAGCTGAGCAACACATACCCTTATACATAAGGGTCGTATATTTAATATCCAAAAGTTTCCTTTGGATATCCCACAAGCAACACTTCATAGTCTTATATATATTCCAACTTGTTAGAGTTATACTTCTTCACCAGGTCGGACATTCCGAAACCTTAACTTGCTTAAGGTCAAGTTTTAACCCCTTTTCCATATCCTATATGGAATAATCAGAACAGACTTAGAAGGTACCTATTAAGATCAAGTGGTTATAACGAGTACTTAACCAAAATTAGACAAAGAGGAAATTTGCAAAGCTTGTCCTTCATATTATGTCTTATATAATATGACTTCTCATTTTAGCTACTCAATTAAGCTAAAATGTGTAAAGAGGTGTCCATTAGATTCTATTATTCTTCAATTATATGTGAATTATGTACTTAAGTATTCCTCTCTTTGATCTCATCAAAGAGTTCTAATACTAGTTTCATTAGTATCTCTACTTCATTCTTAATCTCAGATAATTTCTCAAAGGTTTTATATTTGTACTTCATAAAGTACATGTATCCATACCTAGAGACATCATCTTTGAAATAATGAAGTAGAAATATTCTTCTTTAGCCTTACTAGATATGCGCTAACATACATCTAAATGTACGAGTTCTAATAACTCATTAACCCATTCTCCATGTCTATATAAAGCTAAAGTGTAGATTGAACTAAATCAACCTATTTCCTCTTAAAAGGAATATTCACACATAACATGAGAGCTAACATATCAAATATGATTAAACAATTCATTAAGCTCCCATTGGCAAACACTTTGCCATTCAATCTATTAGAACATCTATCAATTCCATAACTTAGAATAAATCAACATCTATTCAAGTAGGAAATCATATAATGTTCTTGTAGAAGGATATAATAGTAATATTAATTATTAAGACATCTCCATAAGGCTATTAAAGAATTGCACCTCCCACTAATAATGATGCAACTTTTGCACCATTTCATATGTAGGTCAACATCTTCTTTATTAAGCCTTCATTTACTTGTCATCATCTACAACTCCTTGTAGATCTAAGATGCATATCTCGTATCTCATACCATTAGATGCATCCATAGTATCTAATATTATGATATACACATATAGTATCTAATACTATTAAGTGTATATTTAAAATAAGTAAATGTCAATGACTTGAATACACGAAGCTTCTCAAGCTCCACCTTTGCATTATATACAAAACACTTTGTACTTCCTCTTCCACTTATCATCATCATGATAGTGTAATAATCATGTCTTATTCTGGTTTTATTATCTTGACCACCTTCTTTTACTATTAACTCTCTCCTATTTCTATCTAATGATTTTACTTCTTACTATTAGTCTCACCAACAAGAAGTAATTAAGATGTATTGTTGTTCTAAGTTGCCCTTTAGTTAGCTCATCACTATGAGTCATGATGGATCTCATATCCATCTATCCATGTTGTCTCTATAATTATGTCTCATAGAGACTAACATCTAGTTTAAGGCAAACAATGCATCTTGTCTATGAGATAAGATCTTATCTTTCTTTCATATCACTAGATAATTTAGGAGACACCTACTTCTCAAGTTAATTGGTCAACTATGAGAACAATTCTCTTAGTTCTAAACTTGTCTAAGAAGTGTGAGCCATTAAGCTATATGGCATCTAATATGCCATACTAATGGTGGTTTATTATCGTATTCTACAACAGAGATATAATTTTATCAATATAACATTGCAAACATTCATGAAATTAAGATATGGTCTTTCATCCTAATTTATGCTCCTACTAATTATCGATGAATTTGCATAATGCTCATTATGCAAAGACGGGATATCACGATGAAATCCTAGTGGGGACTAAGACCCTATTAACTTTATGGTGACAACCTTGTGGGAAACACAACAAGTCATCCCATACTTAATAGGTAGGTAACTTTTACCAATTGCAACCCTTGCAATTCTTAATCATTCTGCCTCTAGAGTTATAACCTTATGGGAAACACAACAAGCTATATACTCTAGTTAGGTCAAATCCGCTTGTTACGTTATGAGGATGAATTCTTAACATAGCCTTTGTGGGAAACACAACAAGGCCATGCAATGGTCCACCCTAAAGTTCGGCAAATGCCTTGGCCATGATCACCAATCCTCGTCGAATGAGTCTTGTGGGAAACACAACAAACCCATCCAATCTAAGATTGGCTCATCAAGACCATAACAACGGAAGGCTACGTGAGTCATTCTTAATGTCACACGTTTATCAACCTAATTAAAACAAGGAGGGATTTTATTTTAGTCTCATCAAGAATATTTGCCAAGTATATATAATACTTTTGGAATATCATATATCTAAGGTATAACATGTAGCACACATCCACATATCAAATATGCACAAAATCAGGTGATCATGGACTTAACCCTAAGCATGCACCTAAGGCACCCTTCTAGGTGCAAATCCTTGCTTCAGATGCTTGAGTTGGTATGCTCCCACTTCAGAAGGGTGCTTCTCCAAGTGGTCCCGCTCTCCAACCTTCCACAAACCGGCTTCTAACTCTTACAAGCGGCTTAAGGGTATGCAGACCCACAAATGTACATAACTCAATAAGAAACCTTGGTTTTAACCAAGGGGAGTACATTAATGGAGAGAGGTAGAATGTACAATCAGATTGTATAGAGAGAGAGGAGACACACATAGGCCCCATTTAATAACATAACCAACACAATTAAAAGCAATCACAAGCCAAGCACAATTAAGTCCATGATCACCTCCATACACACTAACATTCATCACATGAACATAGAGCGCATACGTGATAATTATATGAGATATATCATATATATCAACATAAAATTATATAATTTATTTTGAAATTCTCAATTTCATGCATCTCGAATTTTTCATGAAATAAATAACATGAAAATAACATGACAATAACATATAAACAATTTATATGAAATGAACATACAAAACTAAACTATTTAGAACATTTATGCATTCCCAATGCAGTGCAAAGTCATAAATTAATGTCCCAATTTATATTCTATGAAATCTCATTTTACAGAATTAATTAAGACACTAATTATATAGGTTAAACCTTAAAACAATTTTAAAGTTTAACCATGAGTGAATCTATATAAATAGGGCTTAAAATTATCTAACATGCAATTAAACACTTTAAAATATGTTAAATAATATTATAGAATTTTTCGGAATTTTTCTGGCAATTTTTCGGAATTTTCTATGATTTTAAACACTTTAAAATCATAAAATATGATTCTAGCGCAATGCGCCGCGCGCTCCGGCGCACTGCGCCACGCCGGCGAGCGCCTGTGTGTGCCGCGGCGTGTGCCGGTCTTCATGCGCGTCTGCGCCGACCGTCGGTGCGCCGCTCGCGCGCCAGACTCCTATCGCGATTGAACTGTTCATCGAAAGGATATGTCCCCCATAAAATCGGACATATCTCCTTATCCAGGAGTCCAAAAAATCTGGAAAAATATGCGTTGGAATCCTTATCAAATAAGGAATCCAAAACAGTCGGCCTCATATCCAGGAAAAATCCCAATCGACCGCAAAATGAGGAAGAAGAGGCGGCGGTCACCGAGATTCCGTAGCAGAAATCTCTATTTTGTAACGAGGATAACTCCTTATCCAGGAAGCCAAATATTCTCCAAAAATACAATTTAGAATCCTCATCAAATGACGTTTCCAAATATGTATACATCCATTCATAAAAAAATTTTATATCAACGGGAAATAAGGAAGAAACAAGTCGGCGCCGCCAGACTCCGCAGAACCCTAGTTCGTCGGAAAACTCAAAAATTTTCTTCCTCCGCCGTCGTTCAAAGCTGGATATCAAAGGTAAAGGCTAGGTAATCATATTACCCATCTTCTAAACCTTTTCCAAGCGTCAATTTCTTCTGTGGACGGAGATTTCATAAAATCCCCAAATCCGGGTGTCGGTTCGGGCATGACAGAAACACCAACTTTTGAGGCTTCTCCCGAACACTACAGATATCCAAACTTCAAACGGTTTGCGGCGTTGGAAAGCCCTATATCACGAGATTCTACCATAGCCAACCAATCTTTTATCTGAGTCATACATAGAATATGGTGGCCTCGTCAAAACAGACGTTTGCACAGATTCAGGAACACATAAATAACATAAAATAATGTCGATTCGACGTCGGTTTCTCCTGAGACTTGAACCGGGCTCTGATACCACTGTAAGGAATCGTCCAATAAAATTTGGTGCAGCGGAAGCGACGATTCCTATGGGTTCCTTTAGAATCCGTCTCAATCAGAACCGAACGACGAAAATCGAAAACCGATCAAATCGGGTTCGAATATACCTGATAGGGACTCATATAATCCCATGAAGAGGAAGGAGATGAGCTTCTTAAGCTCTACAAACCGTTCAAACGTCTGGGACATGGTTTTCACCCTTGGCTTGATTGGGTTTGGCTGAAACCATTAGTATTTATAGAGAATTATGGAATTTTTCATTAAAACTCAAAATCTCTATAAATTACGCCATTGCCCCTGTACTTGTGGATAAGTCCTTTTGTGTGTGACCCACTAGGCCCATTAACCTATTTGGTTGAGGCCTAAATAAAATAGAACAATTCTATTTAATTTAATTAAATCCATTATCCGATAACAGATTAATCGGCCTACCGATCATGATGGGTACAAGCCACATCCCATGATCCCAAATGACTAGGGGGATGATCTCATCTCCATTGAGCATTTCCATCATCAGTTACCACATGGATATAAACCCTCATCCATCCAATGTCCCGATCGGAAAGGAGTACGGCATCGACTGTCAACTCCTTAGTGTACCGACTCTATAGGATCATATACTCGGAATTGGATCAATTGGAAAACTCCTTTTCTTATTATCCTATCTACCCTGGCCAGGGATTTAGAGTACTATCCCATAGGACATTCACTCTCACTTACCGAGAGTGGACGATCCCTTGTTGTCCGCTCAATTGCCTCCATCGGATTTTCCTTGTACCCGATCCATCGCTATATAGGACCATCTAAATTGTGATCCATAAGTCAATGGTCAAAGCACAAGTTCCACCCAACAAGGCATCTTTGGCCACTCAGGTCAAAGGTCCAACCATGCAACCGTGATGATAGAAAACCCTGATAGACAGGTCGGTAAGATACCATTCAGGGTTTCTAATTCGGTCATTTCGGTGAACTCATTCAACTAACGAGCACACGTATGTGTATCTCAGTGTCTCCACACTAATGACCAATGAGATCGGTCGTCCTCATCACATGAGAAGACATCACATACACTAGTCTATCCGGATCCTTGATGTCCCGTCTCAAGTATCCTATGACTAGGAACATTTAGATCAAATACCTCTAGATGATCAATCTCATTATCATGATCTCATCATGATTTAATCATCATTGTATTTGATCAAGGACTTCATTATGATATTCGCATCTAATAAGAGCTTATAATGAAGATTTGCCTAATTAATTGAATAAGATATATCTAGAAATGTCAAATAATATCATATATGATTGGCTTGTAGGGCATACATTTCTATCAGGTGGAACGTGACGGCAACATTTGAAGACATCAAAACTCGAGGACAAGTTTTCTCCTAGTAGAGGAGAATGATGGGGACCCGATCCGGTCCATTTTAGGGTTTATTTACGTTTATGTCTTTTTGGACTTCATTGTAAATATTTGAAGTTTGTTTTAGTCTTTTCCTTTAATTTGGGTCCTTACGAGGACATGTATGTAAATAGTCATTTATGGTGTCTTATTTGTAATAGGCTCCTCTAGTTAAGAGGGCACATTGTTGAATGAAGGAGAGAGAGTTTTAGTTCAATTTTTGGAACCCTAGAGGGGCTGCCCTTTGTGCAGGGGCACTGCCCCGTTCTCCTTCACCCCCTCCACGATGGAGGTCGTCCGACTCCACCTCCGGTGAAGACCGGTCTCCTTCGCGACCCTCCGGCGTGAGTGCCTTCATCCCCCTTCTCCGTCCAGCGGCCTCCGAGCCATTTTTGCCCCTCCCCCCTTCACCAGTTCGAGTTTGACTCTTACCAACTCCGTTCACCTCCGTTTCCGTCCGTTTTGACACCTCCAACGACATCCACCACCTCTGCCCTAGCCCCTCCACCTCCGGCGATCCCCGAAGTACCTCCACCTGTCCACCCCCTTCTGTTCGGAATCCCTAACTTTCTTTTTGCCGGATGAAGAAGAGGAAGAGGAAGAGCTCTGGCAGACGGTTCCGGGAGCACACCCCCCTTACTTGGGCTTTGGGACCCTCCTCCTCCGGCGACGGCTGCAGCACCTTCCTAACACACCCCCCCTTCATTCGGAGGAGATGTCGGCCATTGCGGGCCGTCGACGGCCCAGCTTTCGTCGCCCCCCCCCTTCCGTGCGCATCCGGTGCCTTCCGGAAGACCCAACGCCGACGAAGACGACGACGGAGGGAGAGGAAGAAGACGCCGGCGCATCGACGACGACGGTGACGGAGACCCTCCTCCCGCCTGCGGCTCCGCTGCGGCCGTTGATGCCGCGAACCCCCATGAGCGGAGCCCTCGCGCGGCCGAAGGCGAGCGGAAGACAACGTGGCAAGCGGGCGCTCGCGGTCGAGACCCCCGATGGGGTACGCGGCGGCCGGCGAGCCGGCTGCGTCTCTCGCCCCCGCCGCCAACCACGGCGCGCCACGACCCCCCCCCCTTAAGTCGCGGTTCGCGCGAACCGCCGCCCGCCCGCCTCGCCCAGCGGTCCGGTCCGCCCAATCGGCAAGCCAGTCACGGTTCGCCCCAAACCCGGTTCTGGGCCCAGTTTAGGCCGGTTCAGGGCCGGTTCGGCCCGGTTCGACGGTCTAGAACCCGGTTCAGGCCTTAAACCGGCCGGTTCACTCTATTTTGGGCCGGTTTAGGCCGGTTCAAGCCATTTTGGGGCCGGTTCAGGCCCGTTTTGAGCGGTTCGGGCATGGTTCGACATGTTTTTGGGCCCGTTTTGACCGGTTTAAGTCCGGTCTTGCTTTATTTCATGCATTTTAGGTCTTTTGAGCTCCTCCACGGTCCGCTGCAGCGCCATGTTACCGGTCCGTCCCGCCTCGTCCCGCATCAGTATATGTTCGAAGGGAAAACAATTTTGAAAGGTGTTTTGTGAAGTCTATAAAAATCTCATGTTTCTTAATTGTACCATGATAAAGAAATTTAAAATTTGAAATAAGAGTGTGTTCTCACTCTCTGTTGTCTCTGGGAGGGAGGATCCCATGAGGGGTATCCAATCATATGGTATCGGGAGCTCACGAGGAGCATTATTCATTCACATCAAGCACCTAAATCTCCAATATGTAATTTAATTAACCAAAATCCTAAGCAAAGACAATCCTTGAATTTGAAACTTTGAAGTTCAATTTAAAAACCAACGATCTCAAATTCTTTAAAGCTGTAACTTAAAAACCCAAATCAAACATTTGAAACCTTAAAACTGCTACTCTAAAATCTAAAACTGAAAAATCCGAATAAAAAAATCTCCAGACCTGGAATCACAATCAAAATCTCAAGCTCCCTCAATTTGAAACTTCATGTTTCAAATAAAAAAACCTGATATCTTATATTCCAAAAATGAAGTTAAATTCCGAAATCTCAGGTTTCCTAAATCTGAATTTTTTAAACAGAAATGTCAAGTCCTCAAACCTTGAAGTTCAAAGGTGCTCAAATTTGAGATCCAAATCAAATCAAGGGTTCTCAAACATAAAATCTGAAGCCCGAAACCATAATGTAAAAATTGTAACTTGGGATTAAAATCTTTAATCATCAAGCCCAAATCATGCAATTTGAATCCTAACCAATCTCAAATCTGAAGTCTTCAAATATGAAACTTGAAACTTACAATCCCATAACAAAAAAATTTTCAAATCTGAACTCATCAAATCCCAAATTCAAATTAAAAATTCTCAAAACACATCAATTTGAGAGAAGTCTAATAATACAAGAAGAAAACTGAAAAAATATAAAAAATTAAAAAAAGAAAAGCATTAAGCCTGAACATAATGAAACCGAATTTAAAACAAATCTTGAAAAAATATATGACATCAGGTTTTAATGAAACAACCGACCTAAATGAACCAAATCTCAAAATGAAATTTTTATCAACTCAAACTAAACTCAATGCAACCCAAAGATAAAAAGACATAAAATTTTAATTAAAACAAATCAAATTACTAAATAAAACCCAACTAAATCAATTCAAAATTCAAAACGCAAATTGCATTCCAACAATGTCATGGGGCCGTAGCTTTCTCATGTTTATTTTTGTGGATGTATGTTTTCTATGCATGAATTGCTTTAATGATTTAATCAAGGGTGTTTGAATATTTTTTCGATACAATTAACATCAGAACTTCGCAAGTCCGATGGGGAGAGGTCAAAAAGGAAATTTTCAAAAAAATCAAACAATCTCAACAAAAAAATAAAAGTTGTGGTTTAGATGGTCCAAGTCAAGGATTGTCTTCTCGGATCTCCGCTTCGTCTCGAGGGGGGTGAAAGAGAAGAGATTTTGGAGAGATCTCGAAAAAATCTCGGGAGATCGGTTCTCGAATTCTCGTATCAAAATGTATATATGTATGAAACATAATATGATATCTTATAAAAATAGGAGTACATCAATGAATTTACATAAAAATATATAACACATTTTGTACATCCACTATGTGAATAAACAATTACAAAGCACTTTCAATACCAAAAAGATGATCTTTGTGCTTCTAAAAAAATTTAAACTTGTATATAATCTTATTTAAATACTAATATGGTATTAAACTTGTAACACATTTTTTATGTGATAGTATAAGTGATAATGAAATATATTAAATGTGTTTACACTATCATAAACGGGACGTAGAGTAGTTGTGGATCGACTTGCGCGATCAGGTCGCGGGGGTTAAGGGGGCAGCGCTTCTTGTGGGAGGTATCAGGAGGGGCAAAGCCCCCCGAAGAATTTTTTTTATGAACCAGTCCACATGGGGCAAGATCTTGGTGATCTCGTATCTCGGCCCCTTGGCGAGACCAAGATTCTCGCGAGATGAAAAAGCATGGTCCAAGTGATAGGGTATTCTTTATGCCAACACTTGTAAACCCTGTGGGACCTACTTTGTAAGGTCCTAAATACACACCACGTCAATAAGCTATACTTTTATGGAATACCATCTGTTTTTATAGTTGTTAAAGTTAAAATAAAATACAATAAATTTTTTTTCGAAAGGATTAAGACATTTTTGAGGTTACATTTGTAACAAACTTCGTGAAGGTTTAATTTTCACTTTAATATGGTTGGCTAGCATGGGGTGTTACAGTTGTATATTACTGCACGTGACAACCATATTATTTTATGAATGTCTAGATGTTGACATCATGATCTCGAAACAAGGTGCTTGACATCAAAATTCATATTGTTTTGTGCATGTCTAGATGCAGATCCTTCAACAATTAACGGGATCCACAATTTAAGTTGCAGTCCCTACTTAATGGGGCCGTGTTGGTCCGATAATCGGACAAACTTGTCCTTTCTTCTCTGCCCAGTAAGGCGGGCTGGGGAAGATGGCATCCTACATACCACCTGCTGGTTGTGGTCCATTCTGGCCTGGGTAGATCATCTCCCTTGGATCTTGGCAACCAGTGGAGGCCAAGATTGTCACCAGATCTTGCAGAGATGGAAAATAATGTCCAAGGTGATGATCCTTGCCTGGATCAGATGCATTCGTTGTTTAGAAGCAGGCTGTAGTGGTTAGCGTTCCAAGTCTAATGTGTGAGGAGCACATTGAAACCATTTGTATGTGTTCTTATAGAAAGATGTCAGCTGCTGGTTCTGGCAATTCCTCAGAAATCACTTGGGAGTTATGTCCATGGATGTTCTTATCCTAATATATCATAGACTATTCTCGTTTAAACGTGAGATAATCACCTGATATCCACTTACTTTTGGACTTGAATAAGATTAACAATTTGCATTTTGCAGAAAATGTTTTGTTTGTGCAAACAGGAAGGTTTCATTTGGTTTAGTATTAACATGTATTTTGCTGCTTTTCTGCAGGTGGCGAAGGAAAGTGCTGATATCATCATTCTAGATGACAACTTTTCCACTATTGCAACTGTGGCAAAATGGGGACGTTCTGTGTACGTCAACATTCAGAAATTTGTGCAATTCCAATTGACTGTTAATGTGGTTGCTTTACTAGTCAATTTTTCATCAGCATGTCTGACAGGTATGAAACTACACTTTTTTTTCTTTTGATAGGCGTAAGTTTTGTTTAATTCTGTTGAACGTTTATCCCGCTTGAATTAGAAATGAAAATGGTGACACTAAGTGTCTTATCACACTGTCTGTGCTTATGCGGAGTTTCTTGTATGTTGTAACATATTTGTCATCTAGGACGTGCTCCACTGACTGCTGTACAACTGCTTTGGGTGAACATGATCATGGATACACTGGGGGCCCTTGCTTTGGCCACTGAACCACCTAATGATGACCTTATGAAAAGGATGCCAGTTGGAAGGAATGGGAATTTCATAAGTAATGCAATGTGGAGAAACATCTTGGGGCAGTCATTTTATCAGTTTACAGTAATATGGTATCTCCAGGCACAAGGGAGAGAATTGTTTCAACTTGCTGACTCTGATTCCGATCTTACACTAAATACCATTATTTTTAACTCCTTTATATTCTGCCAGGTATGCTCGTACTATACTTTTTTTCGTAACTTTAAGCTAGATCTCTGAAGCAGGCTGATCATGTTAAGCTAGCATCTGTTGCAATTAATGATATCACAACATTTGTCAAGTATTAAGATTGATGACTTGCTGACAGCATTACAAGTGAAAAGGAATAAAATATGTTTCTGTTAATATTCTATGCATCTTCTTCTGGATTCAGGGGAACAGAAATTAACTTATTTGCTTGCATTTCCGTTCAGGTTCATGTAGGAAGTCTAAGTTGTAATTGACTGCCATTTCTTATGTTGTTTACTTTATACTATCATAAATCCTAGCTGAGTTCTGCCTGTGCATATTTTCATAAATCCTAGCTGAGTTCTGCGTGTGCATATTTTCCAACAATATATTGTGACGATTTCCTTGCATGTGATTTAGCCAGAATCTGAAAAGTATCAAGATTTGTTTACTTTTATTCTTACGGTCCCGCATGTTACATACTCATCGGAAACAAATTTGAAGATGTAGTTTTTATTTTTGTTTTGTTTTTTTGTTTCATGTTTCCTGTCTCCTTCCCATCCGTTACTCTTTTTATCTATTTTTGGCCCTATTGTAACTTTCCTGAACTACATTTTGCTCTATCTATGACCGTGATTAGCATCGTCTATATAGAGAACCTCTTAACTATCGTCACAGTTACGGTCGTGTGTCCTAGATCACATCGTTGCTTTGACAATCTTGTGTTTCTATTATATAGGTGGTAGTGGCAGATCGTCACTTGTTTGCATGTTGTCCAATCAATTTTCTCTCTAAACTTTGTGCAGATTTTCAATGAGATCAGTTCGAGGGAAATCGATAAAATAGATGTGTTCACAGGTTTATTGGATAACTACGTGTTCGTCGGCATCCTATCTTCTACGGTCATCATCCAGGTGATAATCATCGAATTTCTAGGTGATTTTGCAGATACTACGCCGCTTACCTTGCCTCAATGGTTTGCATGCGTACTTATCGGATTTCTTGGCATGCCCATTGCTGCCGCCGTTAAGTTGATACCTGTGGATTCCAAATGAGGAGATCATAAAAAGCTTCTCCTCTGCTTGGATCTTATTTTTTGTAGTCTCTCTCTGTGCTTAATTTGGAATTTCGATCTCGAGGCGCTTTATTCTCTCTCCTGCCGGCGCATTCTCTACGGCTACTCTGGCCTATGTCATTATTCAGCGGTAACTGCTGCCGTATGCACTGTGGACATGTTCGGTACACGATTAATTTGAGGATAAATTTTGTTTATCCTCGCAAATTAATTAAACTTGTGGCAGACGGAGATGGAATTGAAAAACCATTCTCTTCACATTTTTGGTGGCGCTAGTCTTATCACAACACTGACCACTTTTCCGATCAGAAGTTTGTGGTTTTAGATTGTTTGATTTTGTCTTAATTGAGACCTAAGCACTTCTCTTGTAGTTTAATAAATATCTTCAAATGTGTTATATGGCTTAACTTTTTATTTTTGAGAAGTAATCACTATATTGATGATAGTAGTAACAAATATCATATATCTTTACTTTAAAACCAAATTGTCTAGCATTTAAACTTCATCAAATTATGTTTCTGTTTTGCCACCACGTAAGAGGTTAGACATGAATTCGAGTTCAGATTTTCAGTTCAAGCCAAAACTAACACCACCATGGTCAAATGAAATCCGGGAAGCTAGGGAGTACTGTGTAACTATTTTAAAAAATATTGGAATAAGAAAATGAAAATAACTATTTCCCTTTTCAAGTATGTTATCCAGCCTATTGCATAATCAGAAATTTGAAGATAACTGATTCCGATTTCAATTTGTAGTATGTTATCCAGCCTATTGCATAATCAGAAATTTGAAGATAACTGATTCCGATTTCAATTTGTAACGAGTGAAATTTGCATTTTTGTTTCCAATATTTTTATCAAAAAATTATTACTTGGTTATCGTTATTCCCAACATTTTATCCATCTCGTACACGTGAGAGGATCCGACGGCCGGTTTGAATATGGCATTAAAAATTGTATTAAATCAATTTTGATTCTAGAGAATAAAGTATCAATTAGGAAATTGATGGACACTTGTACTACATATAATGTCTTGTTTGATTACAAAAAAAAGTAATTTTTTGTCTGTATTATAATATTCAAATTAATGTTATTAGTCAAATATCTTATGAAAATCTTAAATTTTAAAATCATTAATAATAAGATGTTTTATTTTACTAAACAGATCGTAGATCGTATACCCGTGTCAGTCGCAAAGTTCGTATTCCAGATTTTTTACTGATTTTTTCTGAAGTGTATGTAAGGCAACGATTTTAAAACTATTAATAATAAGATGTTTTATAATATTACTAAACAGATTGTAGATCGTATACTCGTCAGTCGCAAAGTTCGTATTCCAGATTTTTTACTGATCTTCTGAAGTGCATGTAAGGCAACCTGGGTGCTGGTGTCCAACCGTGCTACACTTTCCTCCATTTAAACTTATATTTGATGAAAGAATATTCTAACAAAATCAGAAGCATCAAACGTCACAATCCAGATTTTATATTCCCACAACATAGTCGAGAAAATTAACTTTTAAAATATATCAATTTAAAACAAGATAAGATTAATATCACGTCTAAATCAACAATTTTAAATATTTTTATTAAAAATATCTATCACGAGATTACAATCTAAATAATTTAAATGCCAACAAATAACAAACAATCTACTAGTTCATTAGATTTCAAATCATCATTGTACTTTTGCCATGTTCAACCTATAATTTTGAAATTATTAACGATTAGAATGCGGTGAATCAATAATAACTCAGTAAAACTTATATCCGAACATACTAGTAAAATTCTACTGATAATAGAGATAATAAAATCAAAAATCTTATTATAATATTTATAAGTAATATTAATTATCAAAGTTCAATTAATTAAATGTGATGATTTTCCAACCATTAAGTAGATTACAATGATTCTAAATGTAAACTACTTTAACCTTGACCTAATATCACTAACATAACTTTATATGCACATACCACATAGACCTAATATAAAATGAAAAACATATTTAACCACTCACTACTTTACATGTTATAATGCACAAATAAACTATTTGTCTGAGTAGAATAAATGTTTCATTTAGATATTATAATTATGTTACAGAATTAGCACTAGATCTGAATATATATAGTAGTAATATATAGTAAACTAAATCTCATAGTGCATTTAAGCAGAGATACACTTATGACGAAAGGATGTTTCAAATTGTTCTAATTCTCCGCTGCCCATGAGCCACTAACGTAGTCTGGTGAATTATAATTTTATCACAGAATACATCACACTGTATCAAGTACATCTCACAAACTAAAATAATATAATACTCAGACATGTACTAACTTGTTAAACAAGACATATAAATAACAATCTAAATATGAAACACAACTATAGACAATTTGTACAATAACTAAATTAAAATATTATATGCATCACAAATATACATGCGAAACCATAAATAACCATCTTTTAATAGCGATAATAAAATGGTGCACACACTATAAAATCATGCAGTCTATCATGAATTTAGTTTTTCTTCTCGAACAAAAAAAGAAGGTGTCACCTCTTTTCTTTATCTTGTGATCCCACACTTTGTTTAGTCATATATGATATCCACTCGTTTTTGTTATCTTACCTTCTCAAACATGATATTTTATGTTATTAATTGGCTCACACTTTATTTTAATACAATTTTTTATCATCATAGTATATAAAAATTTATTGTATAACCAAACACTATTAATTATTGACCTCCAAAAATGAAAGTATAGTGGATCACCTAAAGTTAGGTAGTTGATGATCAATGAAGTTACACTAATGTATTCAAATATTTTACCAAAAATCTCAACGTGTTCCAAAATAGAGCAACAATGGAATTCTCTCTCTCTCTCTCTCTCTTCTCTCTCTCTCTCTCACACACACAGATATTCTTGTCTGTTTCTGATGTTACCATGAGACCAACCCTTCGATTATATCCCTCTCTTTGGACTTCGTTCATCCCTTTGGAAACCTGCACGAATGTCTTCAGAGGCTGTCTGAACACGGAAGAAGAGACACCTGAAAGGTACAGTTCGATCGCTTGATTACGTATAACTTTCCACACACAATACCAGAGCGGTTTCTTATTAGCTGACGACTTGTATTTGATTTTTTTTAAACGGACGAGGTAAGTTCGTCGAAATATACAAGTCCTTAGCGGTTGGAGCCTCGACGGGTTTCATAAGTAACAAACCGATCGAGTAGTATTATTTACCACTATTTATTTATGTTTGACTTGACTCTCTCTCTCTCTCTCTCTCTCTCTCTCTCCATTTATCATTGGGAGATCGATGGTCCATCACTATATCGTATGTTCTAAGTTTGCAGTGTTGATTTGGTCAATTTCCAAGTTTCTACTCCTAAACCGTATTATAAAAAAGATTACATTAATTTGTATCGACCATCATCCACCAGTAGACTTTGGATGCACTTTTTTGGTTATTTTCTATCTTAAAATAAAAAATAAGAGAGATAAATATATGAATTATGTGTTTGATATTTTTTTTCATTCTTAAAAGAGACACTATTCTTATTGCTAATTAATCTCTTCTAAAATAAAGACAAAGCAAGATCAATTTTATTTTCAAGATAGACATGAGGGGGAGAGTGGGGGAAGGTGTGAACGTTATCCCCCCCGTGTCTCACACACACACACACACACCGGTGCGTCCCACCCTCTTAGATAAATAGATAAAATATTTATCATAATATATATAAAAAGAGATGAATAGATAGACAAACAAACAAACAAATAAATATAAATATAAATATATACATAGACGGATAGTTGACAAATAGATGAATACGAAGACTTTGAAATTTTATATAAATATTGTGTTGAAATACAACATTTTGTTTATGTACGTACATATATTCTACATAAATTTTAATTCAAAACTTACTACTAAATAAAACTCTATAATTTTATTTAGAGTTATCCCCAAAATTTGGGGATAATTTAGGGATAAACCTGAGTTATCCCAAAATTTAGTGGATAACCCAGATTTATCTCTAAAATTTTATGACAGAGACCCTTCACATTAACATTCTCAATTTAGCTTTTTTTTATTTTACCTGGTAAAGAGAAGAGGGCAATGAGTTATTGTCTAAAAACAATATTTATAGCTTTTTATCTATGTTAAAAATGGTTACAGTTGACTTTGAAAATGTGACCCGGATTTTCAAATATTGCGAGTATAAGGTTCGGACTCCGTTCTTTTATCAAACAAAAATAATAATTCGTATATTTATTAAATTAAATAATTTCTACCTCGAACTAAAAATCATGACATAAAATTAAGAATTAAGATTTTCGAATTAAGTCAAGCCTAATCTCGAGTCTCAACGACTAGAATTTTCTTTCCCGGTGTGCACACTGCACACTCAAGAGGGACGTTGATAAATGTCAAGTAAAGTTACCGGGGTGCAAACGAGCGAGTCGAGTTGAGTAGTACGGTGTTTAAGTTCGGCTCGTTTATTTTACCGAGTTCAAGCTTGAGTTTTAGCGAGCACGTGGAACCCTTGTTCAAGTTTGATTTGTTTATTAATCGAGCCGAGTCGAATTTGAGCTCGAGTAGTAGTTAGAATGAAATTCAATTCACATTCAAACCCCAAGTTATATACAAACTCATTTATAAACTCAAAATCAATGAAAGTCATTTGTGAAACTCTATATTTAGCTCATTTATAAAACTCAATCTAAGTTTTAACTCAAATTTTAAATTATTTAATATATTTAAGTGATAATATATAATTACTAATATTCAAAATTTAATTTTTAAAAATGAATATATAATATAATATTTAATCGAGTTACTCACGAGTTTATCGAGCCGAGCATGAGGCTGTTCAAACTCGACTCGTTTAATGAGTCGAGTTTTACTTTTTATTCAAGTTTGTTCATTTAACATAATAAACGAGTCGAGTCAAATTTTTATCAAGCTAAATTTTGAGCTGCTCGTGGAATGTATTGGTTCGTTTGCATCCTTGGACGTTACAACTATGTACTTCGCTTGGCACAACGGTTGCGAAGTCAGTGTATGAGATTCCGATGACAACAAATGGCGAAGATGGTTAGTTTTCCGTAATTTTAGAATCAGTGTAATTCCAGTTTTAATCCGATTTCGTTATTGGAATCAAGCGGATTTAGATAATTTTCAAGATATATATTATATTTTTATTTTTATTAAATATAATTATCGGAAATTGATGTAATCTTTTAAAAATTTATTATTTTAGCATTTTGTATATAATATTTTATAACTTATTTGATATAATTTTATTTATATATTTATTTTTTATCCGAGAAATCAGTTAAAAAATGAAATCAGCTCTTTTGGATGATGATAAACTATCGAAATATCTAATTTCAATTTGGATAATTTATAGAATACAAAAATATGTTGTAATACAGTTGGTTTCGATCGACGAGAATTGAATTGAAATATCTGAATATTTGATTTCTTTTACACCGCGTACTGCTAGGCACATACAATCTATCTTCTTCTGGGTGGTTGCACCGACGTCAACGGGTCGGATACGGGTCGAATAATAGTATTATCCGTATTCGTATCCTATAAGAAAAAAGTGTATCCCCTTGCTGTTCGTTAACTATTGGTATCGGGTGTATCCACGAACCGTATTGTTCTATCCGCTTAAAAACAGTTTACGGTCGAATAACGGACGGCTATCGAATATATAAAGAGATAACATATGTATGATACAACCCAGCAAAATAAAAAGTAAAGATAATTTTACCGATAGAAACACATAAAAAATATATATTACAATTAAAAGTATCTATTTATAGCAACAAACAAATAAATCTTAATTATATATCTAACACAAAACATGAGATACAAAAAAATAATTTACAAGTCTATAGTAAAAATAAATTTTGAGTCTGCAGTAAATAATAAGATGCGCAACACAAAATATGAGATAGAAAAAAATCTTAGTTACATGTCCAAAATAATATATGTCCAACATAAAATATGAGATAGTCGATTTGCAGCAAAAGTGTGTATGTGGATTGCACCATCATGAAGCGGAAGAAGAAGAAGACATCGCCGTCGAACGTCAGGGCAAGGCTTGTCCAATGTTAAGGTCTCAAGAAGGAGGGTGAACCGGTGAGTTAAGGACAAAAAGATTTTCTAGATGGGATATATATGCTTAGATGCCATAAATTGTAAGTTATTGTATTATGTATTAGTTAACGAATACGGATAACAGTTTTCGGGTTCGATTTATGGTGTATCTATGACCGCATCCGCTAAGATAACGGTTAATCGGTAAACGAACACGGATACCTTATTTGAAAATTTTGAACTATCCATTAACTGTTTGTTAACTAACAAACGGGTCGGATAATCAGATAATCGATAACCATTGACATCCCTAGTTGTACGTAACCACTAATTCGGTCAACATGGTCTAACAATTTTGATAAATTGATATTCTTTGGGAAGATAACAACTATTCTAACATTACTCTCATGGGACTATTTGACACTAATTTAATTTAGGGATAAACTTGTTTTATCCATTAGATTTATCTCCTAATTAATTTGGTATTCAACTTGCTATTAGTGTTTCTTCATAATTTTTTACTCAACTTTTAAAAATAGTTGAATAACATTTTTGATAATTCATTTAATATTATACTTCGGATCTTATGTTCTATTCATTAAAAATGATCAAGGTCACCACACTGATTCCACTATCAAATATCCAAACTTGTTTTATCCAAACTGCCTAGGATATAATTAAAATAGTATTATAATTAAGAATCTTATCTATTATAACCAAACATTGCATCAATGTTGGATTTATCCCAATATTTTATATGTGAACCATTTGTTTTGGGGCTTAGCAAGTACACTATTAGGTTCAGAAGATGGATCTTGGCCTTATTGAACATAATCCCCTATTTAGCTCAGGATTCAACTATAGGTTGGATATAATTCCTAATCAAACTCAAACTAGTTTCTAGTCTGTACAAGCACATGCACAATTATCACTCCCCATACATTTATTTCATACGAGCTCGGTAGAGAGAGAAAATCAAATGGTCGTTTAGAGGAGACGGATGATTCCTATCTAATTGTTCTTCCTTAGTGTTTGTTTTCCACAATACGATAGGTTTTGGATTCTCATCAGGTATTCTAAATCCCTAATATGTGGTATTAAAGCTCATGTTCTATCTCACAAATGTTTAATATGGAAGAAATAGGTAGTCTATACTTTTTGAAATTTTTGTTTTGCATCAGTCTACATGTCTTCACAAGAAGGAACTCTCTTGCCCATTTAGAAGAGTTTTTTAATAAGACAATTTTTTAATTTTAAAACTAAAACACTAAAAATAAAATTTACAAAATTAACACCAACTTTTGGTTTAAAGTTTAAAGTCAAAGTCCTAAACTTTGACTTTAACAAAAAAGTCAATTAAAAATTAACCAATTTATTTAAAATTTTATGTAAATATAATTAAATTGGAATTAAAGTCAAGAAAGAATAAAACAACTTTAAAATTAGATAGGTACACATTGACTAGGAGACATAGTGCACTTTATTTGTACACAAATCAGACTATCATTGTGTTTTAATTCATATGTATCTATTTCACCATGTTTGCATTGCATTTGTGTTCCACCGTGTTTAAACTCATGTTTGTGTCCTAGCATGTTTTGTTCTACTATGTCTTGCATCCCATCATGGCATTTTCATCCCAACAGGTTTTTATCCCATAGTGTTTGCCCCACTGTGGTTCTTAGCTTGATCCTTGGATTTTTGGATCACTCGGTGTCTTATCTAGCATTAACGATGATTTTTTATAAGACAAGAGATTATTCTATTTTGGATTAAACCCATGTTTCCTAAAGGACCTAATGAACTTGAAGGCCTAACCCTGGTGAATCGGCAATTCTATTACTCAATCCTCTTAAGTTGTCCTAGTTCAATACATCACACAGGGTCGCTAACCGATGATGGGCCCATGAATTTATGACTTAAGGGCCTCCACCGCATGGGGGCTAGCTCTCTCATTTTCCCCTTGTTCTCACATCACATTTTCTTACCAATCAATCATGGGAAATAGTTTGGATGGAACATAATGGCAATCTTGAAATCTATTGGCGTATGCCTTGTTCAATTATGCCCCAATGTGTGTGTCTAAATCTAAATCCTGCCATCACCTGTTCAATCAATTATCATTCCACTTTGCTACATTTCCCTATGCTCACTCTCATTCCACTCTATATCAATCCCTTGCAAAGTTGACATCAAGACGAGACAAACTATAGACACAATAAATTGGCATAATTATGGAGCCTAAAACTTTTATTTTGTGAATAATATTCAATAATTCACTAAAAGAAACTGATATCTGCCAGCCACACACCATAATTTGGCATGCTTCTTAGAAACACCCTTGCCCGGGGCACTTTCATGTGGTGGGAATTTTGTATGCAAGATTTGCATAATTTTTTTTGCATTATCATTGACCTTTAACTAGGACCATCCCACAAATGAGTCACTTTCAGTTAGCAGATTCTATGACAATGTGATCTCCACATATTCATTATCCATCTTAACCAGAAGCACCCAGTAATTAGGCACTTTCAGTTGTTGTATCATTTGACATTAGATCTATATAATTTTTCGAGGTGTCTTCATTAAGTCTAATGATAGGTGTTCTCTGCCCTTGGTGCTTCCCTTTATAAGCATGTCATCAACTGGGTACCTCTATCAGATGCCTATTAAGTTCAGTTCTCTAACGACTTGGGCCAAAATTAAGGGTATCCTCTAAAAAGGGGGAGACCATTTGATGTTTTCAAGGTTTATATTTTGAAATCATGTGAGAGAGCTCCCAAAGGTTGAGAAAAAAAAGCTGATCTCCATCAATGATGCACTGAGTCGTAGAGGTGGCCAATACCTAACCACTTCTAAGCCAGAAGCACCCATGCCTAGGCCGCACCCACTAGAAAGTATTCAATATTTGGTTTTCTGAATTTTTTCCTCATCCCCATTGTGTCTTAACATCATTTATCATGCATTTAGTCATCTTTCTCTGACCTACTCAAAAATATCAAAAAAGAGAAGTTGAGATCAAGTCCCAACTAGTTCATCTCATTCTTTTGTCATCTATGTTCATTTTTTTATAGATATTACACTCCTCCATCAATTCTAATCATTTGTCACTTTTCTTTATTTTAAGATGTTGCAGGTAGAAGCACTTGGGGATGACCGCATCTAAGGTAATGCACTCGAGCCCAAACCACTTCTAAAGGTAGAAAACATCTCAAGCTCCACATCCTAAACTAACCAAAGAGGAGGAAATTAAAGCCTATCACATGTCTCTTCAACACACCCATGTTAGTCTTAATTCCATTTTACATTGAAAACTAGCGGGTTCTATCAATCACAATCCAATCCATTTTCTTTTTTGAAGCTCTCTCCAACAAACTTGTCTTCAACACCCAAGTGACATCAAGACCTCTGTCCTGAGGAGAGTCTGCCTCTCACTGAAGTCCATGTCAACATCTATTCTATTGGCATATGTAGGCAAATATGGCAATACTCATCTATTCTCATTAATGACTCAACCCAATCAACCTTATATTCTTTTGGTGTCTCCCACCTCTCCTTCCAATGACAATTTCAACTTCTTCTTCTTCTAACAACACCGGCCTCCTCATCCATTAGTAACTTTGGCACTTAAACCTCTCCTTACTTGAATAGCTCCAATGCCTTATTTCTCCTATGACTCCAGCTCTCTTCCTTCAGCGGTTTTCTCATCTTTCTCACCTTATTTCGATAACTATAGCACTTTGATTTATTATAGGTACAGGTTAACACTCTTGTAAATGTATGTCAAAGTCATCTCCTCCCATACTAAGTACTTATGAGAAAATCAATCTTGGCCAAGACATTTGGCATTATATCCCACATAATACTTTTGAATGGGTAATATGATGATGAAATGGGAGCAAGACTCTAATAGTATAGCCATAAGCTTCTTGGAGTGTGCATCAATTCAGTCACCTTTTCTCCCACTTGTTACTTATGAGAGGACCAGTCTTGGATACATCACTCGACGCTTATGTATAGAGCACCCATAATCTACTTATATTGGGCGTTTATATAGTTGCCTTCTCTCCCACTAGGGGCTTATGAGAGTGAAGTTTCCTACCAAGAAGCGGAAGAAGTTGCAAGAAGAAAGCGGGAACAGAGACGAAACAAACATTGTGGAGCTCCGGTAGAATAGACCAACCCAGGAACCATTCAAATTGTATTTATACATAAGTTAACTGTACATGAGTTGAACCAGGATTACCCATTAACTTAACTAAGGTAAGCTGTACAAACAAATGTCAGTTGTACATATTCTCAATACTCCCCCTCAAGTTGGCGAGAAAACATTTTGAACCAGCTTGCCCTGTAACTTTGAAAGCTAATCAATACCCAACGATTTTGTAAAAATATCTCCAATTTGATCTTGTGTTGAGACATGATGTAACTCTATCACTTTGGCTTGTATTTTTTCCCGAACTATATGACAATCAATATCAATATGCTTGGTCCTCTCATGAAATATGAGATTTGATGAAATATGAATTTCAGATTGGTTGTCACAAAATAAATGAGCAGGCTAAGAAGTAATAGTCAAATCCTTTAGCAAGTACAATAACCATTGTATCTCACATGTGCCAACAACCAATGCTTTATACTCAGATTCAACAGTAGGTCGAGAAACAATCACTTGCTTTTTAGTCTTCCAAGAAATTGGTGCATTTCCAAGAAAAACCACATATCCAGTTATTGACCACCGTGTGATTGGGCATGCAGCTCAATCGGCATTTGTATATGCAATTAACTGTGTACTATTGCCAGATGGATAGAAAATTCCACAACTTGATGAGCTTTTAAGAAATCGTAACACCCTTAATGCAGTAGATCAGTGATTTTATTGTGGCTCATGCATGAATTGACTCAAGATATTGACAATATAGGCTATATCGTAGCTGTCAAATAAATCAATTTTCCTACCAGTCTTCTATAATAAGTTGGATCATCCAACTTGGAAAAATCAGTAGAATATAAAGAATGTTTCTGTTCTACTGGTGTTTTAGCAGGTTTAGACGCCAAGAGACCAATATCCTTCAAGATATCAAGAGTATATTTCTTCTGATTTAAGTAAATACCTCTCCTTGATCTTGCTATCTCTAAACCAAGGAAATATTTGGGACTTCCAAGATACTGAATCTGAAAATTGGTTGACAAGTGTGCTTGAACACTATGAATCATAACATCATCATTTTCAGCAATTAAGATGTCATCAACGTACACTATAATGGCAGTGAAAAATTTCCATTGGAGTAAACAAACAGAGATGTATCAGCAACAGACTTAGTAAAACCAAGTTGTTTAATAACAGAAGAAAGCTTGTAGAACCAAGTTCTAGAAGCTTATTTTAACCCATATATTGACTTAGTCAATCTACAAACAGATTTCTCTCCCTGAGCATCAATTCCGAGAGGTAACTTCATATAGACCTCCTCAAGTAAATCCCTATTTAAGAAAGCATTATGGACATCCAATTGATGAAGCTACCGACTATTTATAGCAAAAATTGCCAGCAAAACTCTTAAAGTAGTTAACTTGGCCATCGGAGCAAATGTTTCAGTATAATCAAGTCCCTCTATTCGAGAAAAACCTTTGGCTACTAACCTAATATTATGCCTTGAAATTGAACAATCTAGATTGAACTTTAACTTGTAAACCCATTTACATCCGATGGCTTCTTTTCCTGGAGGCAACACTGTCAAATCCCAAGTATGATTTAATTCTAGAGCTTTAAGCTCTTTATCCATAGCTTCACGCCATTCATGCACTTGACAAGTATCTTTATATGTCTCAGGCTCAACAGCAGTATCTAAAGATGAAAGGAATGCAAGATAACTATCACTAATCTTGCTAAAATCAACATTGTTTTGTATCGGATAAGCAATTGACCCACTATCTTTGGAATGTAAATCTTTAACTAACAAACTTGTATAGTAATCATGCAAGTAAACAGGGGGTTTTCTAACTCTCTGATTTCTAACAAATGGAACAGAATTCTTATTTTGTACCCCAAGACTACTAGTATCAACACTATAGTCAGGACACGCTTCATTTTCAGACAAAACATCATGTGCAAAGAGTGGAACAACTTGATGAAAATTTTCAAACTGAACTTTGTCAAAATATGAAAAAATATCTTCCATAAAGTTAACATCTCTACTTGTAAAAATTGCCCTGGTATCGATCTCATATAGTCTATAAGCTTTCTGCATAGCCGGATAACCTATAAACACACACTTCTTACTCCGAGGGGAGAACTTATCAAAATCCAAATGACCGATGGAAGCAAAGCACAAGCAACCAAAAACTCTCATTTGTTGGTAATCAGGAACTCTACCAAACAGTTTTGTAAAAGGAACCCCTCCATTTAAAGAAGAACAAGGCTGCCTATTAATGATATAAGTAGCTGCCATGACACAATCTCCCCAAAAAAATTTGGGTAGATTAGCTTGAAAAGAAATATTTCTAGCGACTTCTAATATATGTCGATGCTTCCTTTCCCCCACTCCATTCTGCTATGATGTAGCAACACAAGTTCGTTCATGCAAAATACCTTGTGAAGACATGTAATTTTGCAATTCTAAGGTAAGAAACTTAGAACCATTATCGTTGCAGACTCTTTTAACTTCAAAATTGAACTATCTATGTGCATATAAGCAAAAAAAATAACAGATTTGTAGTAACTTGTGACTTAAATTTCATTAAAAAAATCCAAGTAAACCTGGTAAAGTCATCCACAATTGTCAAGAAAAATCTAGCACCTATTCTTGACACTGTACTATATGGTCCCCACACATCTACATGTAAAAGTTCAAAAGGAAAACTTGTAGAACTAGTACTCAAACCAAAAGGCAAATAAGTCTGTTTACCAAGAGGGCAAACTGAACAAGTAAAATTGTGATCTAATTTCTAACAAACTGAATCTTGTAAGATAGCTAACCGAGCAATTGACAAATGCCCCAAGCGCTTATGCCACACTTCAATAGAAACAACAACAGCAGAATTAAGACGCATGCATGCTTGAGCTCTTGGTGTAAAATGATACAATCCATCTTTCTCAAGGCCCTGCCCAATTGTCTTCTTGGTTTGAACATCCTGTATAACAAAATGATCTTTAAAGAAAGTTATGGAACAATTTGCATCTCGAGTCAATTGACTGACAGACATGAGATTAAAACAAGACTTCAGAACATGAAGAACATTTGACAACTTAATGTTCTCAGTCAAGTATAATGAACCTGATCCTTCAACTAGCAACTTTGTATTGTTAGGCAGAAGTATACTCTAATTGTGCAAGTTTGAAGCTGGATTAAAAGAAACAAAACTAGGAGTAATATGGGCTAACCCTCTAGAATCTATTATCCAAGGAGTTAAATCCACCTTTGAAATATTACCTGGCATATTCACCTTATGTTGTTTTGTTATGTTTCCAGTATTAACAAAACTCAAAAGCTTCAAAATCTGTGCATATTGTTCGGATGTTAATGTATGTCCATCACTGCTAACCGTTTCCTTTGAATCAGATGACTTATTGCCTTGTTTCTTCCCAAATTTATAGTGCGCTAGAAAACCAATTAACCTATAACACTGCTCCCTAGAATGACCTTTAAGATGACAATAAGTACACTCTTCCTTTGATCTGGCCTACCTTGATTTATCAATAAATTTGGCTGCCATTGCAGAAGAATCTTGGGAAACTGGACTGACAAACATACATTGAGCTTCATCTTGAAGCACAAGTGAATAAGCTTTGCCTACTGAAGGCAATGGATCAAACAACAGAATTTGACTTCTTACATTTGAAAAACTCTCACTTAACCCCATTAGAAACTGCATCAAACATCTCCTATTTTGTAAATGTATTGGCTTTTCTGGTTCGAACTGAGCAAGTTCATCCCAAAACCATTTCAAAACCATGAAGTATTTTGAAACAGAATCATTATTCTGTTTATGATGAGCAATAGATTGCTCTAATGAATAAATCCGAGGACCATTTGAAGGAGAAAACATCTCCTCAAGATCATTCCAAACTTGCTCTGCAGTTTCACTATATAAAACGGATGGAACAAGATCTTGATGTACAGAATTGAGAATCCATGACAAAACCATATTATTAACTCGAAACCAAGAATCAAACCGATCATCCTCAAGATCTGGCTTACGAATTGTTCCATCAACGAAACCTATTTTGTTCTTTGCCGAAAGAGCAATCACCATAGCTCTTCTCCATGTAAGGAAATTACTTTCGACCAGAAGAGAAGAAACAAGAACCACACCTGGACTATCCGAGGGGTGCAAAAAATAGGGATCTCTCGCCGTCTCCGTTGTCACATTCGCACCACTGGAATTCGAACTTCGATGTCCAGCACTGGAAGCCATTGCGTCGCTCTGATGCCAAGTGAAGTTTCCTACCAAGAAGCAGAAGAAGTTATAAGAAGAAAGCGGGAACAGAGACGAAACAAACAATGTGGAGCTCCGGTCGAATAGACCAACCCAGGAGCCATTCAAATTGTATTTATACGTAAGTTAACTGTACATGAGCTGAACCGGGATTATCCGTTAACTTAACTAAGGTAAGTTGTACAAACAAATGTCAGTGTACATATTCTCAATAATGAGAGAATCAACTTTAGGTGCCACATCCAGCACTATAACGTGTCTACCCTATATCTAGAAAAGATCTTGTGATGAAGCACATGAATACACCAAGGATGAAGATATTTCTTAAAAATAAATCTCAAAAATAAAAAGAAATATCTCAACTTTTTTTCATCCTACCTCATTGAGTATAAAAAACTTTATAGTTTTAGTCATCTTACTATGTTTAGTTAGTGTTAAATGTCATGCTTTATCATTTTAATGTTGATGTTTTTAAATGATAGAGTATATCAATAAAAAAAATTATACAACTGGACACTTGTATAACAATTCACGCCTTACTTGTGTAATGAATTTCAAAACTGATATTAATTGTTATCCATCTTATGAAGATTTATGTCAAAATTAGTTTTAAAATCAATAACCATAAAAATGTTTAATATCGTTATCAAAGGCATTTTTTATTTTTAATTTAATATTTAAGTTTATCATAAAATTATTCTCAACTCAACTCAAACATTAAGTTCAAAATAATCGTAGTATCTTACGGATTCTTTTTCTCTATTTCTTCGGTCTGTGGGGTCTTTTTTCTTATTATTTCGATATTTTCCACTTTTTAATTGAAAAATTCTTAAGTTTTGTGTAACGTATCCAAACTATCTTGGCCGATCAAGCATCGCTCGGTTGGCACGACCTCGTGCAGGGGGCGCGAGGTCGGGGCTTCGCCTCCCGGCGGCTGCAGGCCGGGCGCCCCCATGGGGGGGCGACTTGTGGGGTTCGACGGGTGTGTCGAACCCTCGCCACCCACGCGGACAGCGGGTCTTCGGCCATCCGGGCCAAGTGACCAAAAAAAAAATATCCAAACTATCTTGTACAACCAAGCAACCCATTAGCAACGGTTGCCGTAGCTGATAAAATGACGGTTTTAGTTTTTTTTTTTTTTTAAATGACAGGTTTTTAACGAGTGCATTGTCAAACTGGGACAGTCCACACGCTCGCCTCTCAGCAGACAGAGAACACGAGGGGCCCCGCTTGCATCAGCGGCTTGGAGCAGGTTCGTCAGATCCGGAGAGGATCCGACTTAAGCAGTCACTAACCGAGGAGATTGGGTTTAGGGTTCTAGAAGGTGGAGTCGGTCAACCGTAGACGAAATTACGCCGATTTTCCCTGTACCTGCTGGTTCACGTTTGGGCAGTAAAGATTCGAGAAAGATCTGAATCAGGTGGGGCTTTGATGGCTCGTATTCTATTGTTCTTATCAGTTCGGATCAAAGGTTGATCTTGTTCGATAATATTGCATCTGGATTGCCTTTCTTGATGCAAAATTTCTACTAAGGTGTTTGATAATCGTTATGAAAATATGATTTGGTAGAGAGTTTTTTCTTGAATAAGAAATACGAGACTTTTTTATTCTTGTGGTCCCTATTTTTCAAACATAATTCCTACCTTACAAGATATTGTTGATTCATTGTATTACTTTTCATCACAAAACTGTATAAAAATTTATGTTATAACCAAACACCTCATTAGAATTTGAAAAAGAAAATGACGTTTTCTTTCATAAACTAAATTCTCAAGAAAGGAAGAAAAAGTCAACTCGACGCTGGATTTGTTAAAAATAAAATAATTTCTATCCCGTCATTAAGTTTGGTTAAATCTATAATTGACTTTTCATCAGCTTTTCGATATATGTAGATATATATATATATTCTTAGGACTTCGGATGAGAAGAAGGCAAAGAAGAATTGAAGTGAAACCTGGCAGAGTTAAACCTGGTACAGTTAATGGTGTTGGGGGGTCTAAAGGGGAAGGAGTTATATAATATTGAACCATGGTATTATTAACCAAAAAAAAAACAAAAGTAATTTTAACCGGATTAAGCATCGTTAGCTATACTATATGTGATTGTAACATTTTCAGAATGATGTAGGTACCAAAAATAATATGGTTCTCTTTGAAGGTCTATTGCAATGACGAGCCCTTAATTGTAAGGATGTGCGGAGTCCACGATGGTTATGTATCTAGCTGCTAAATACAATGTCAACGCCCCGCTTTTGTTCGATATGCCGACGCTCTCGCTTGACGTCTGAGATTTTCCCACAGACAAGTTGGTCGATCGATTGCCCATTCAAACGCACCTCCTCAAATGCTCTTTTTTTTACTGTACATTCGGCAAAACGGAATTTTCATCCGACAATTTACCAGGGTTTTACCTTTATATAACACACCGCCGTAAGACAAGACAAAAGTGAAGAAAAAGGTAACGAGTGGAAGAACAGAGAAAAGAGCAACCACGGCGCCGCCGGCGCCGGCCGGGTCAAGCCTGCCGAGTGCCGATGGAAATCCACCCACCTGTGACCTCTCTGCACCGTGCGCCTGTTTCGCCGGCGGCCGACACCGGCTCCTCATCTCGCCCGTCGCTCTCTGGTTTTCCCAGCGGACGAGGCAGAAACATCCATCGTGACCGTCAGCCGCTTCTGGCCTGGCGGAGGAGGTTGATCAACGCCTCCGCCTGAAAATGTTTCTACTAATAATTACAGTCGGATATGAAGTATTAAAAATGGTGGCCAAACGAGGGCGGCGTACCTTTTGCTTCCATTTGGTTGCGCCGGCCTGCTGCGACAGCGCCACCAGCGGCGGGATCGCCCCCTCCCGCGCCACCAGCGCACGATTCGCCACGCTCTCCTGGCAAATCTGCAGCAGGGTTGAGGTGGCGACCTCCTTCTGGAGCTGCGTACCGACCTCTACCATCTCCACCAAGACCGGGATCCCGTCCTCCTCCACCACCGCCACCCTCGCCTCCGCCAACCCCGCCAGCGTGTTCATCACGTATGCCGCCTTGTCCACCATACCCGACTCCGGGTCCGACATCAGCTCCAGAAGCGGCTTCATCACGCCCGCCCTCACCGCCCGGATCTTGTTCTCCTTGGCGGAGCAGAGCAGAAAGAGCGCAGTGGACGCGTCCTTCTTCCCCCTGAGGCTTCCTGTCTCCAAGAGGCTCACTAGCGCCGGAATGGCTCCTGATCGCCCGATTGCGATATTGTGCTCGTCTTCCTGCGCGAGCCGGAAGAGGGCGCAGGCGGCGTTCTCCCGGGTCGTCGGGGTCCCGGACTTGAGCGCCCGGACGAGGGGCTTGATGGCACCGGCGGCGGCGATCAGATCCTTGTTTTCGTCGCATAAGGAGAGGTTAAGGATGGCCGTCACACCGTGCTCCTGCAGCTGAGAATCCGCGGAGGGGATGAGACCGACGAGTGGCCTTATGGCCCCGGCCTTGGCGATCCTCACCCGGTTGTCCACGCTGTGCTTGGCAAGCAGTCGGAGCTCCATCGCAGCCCGTCTCTGGACATCGACGGAATCGGATTCAAGGTCAACGATAAGGCCGCGGACGAGGTCTTCGGAATGATAGGAGCCTGCGGCGGAGGCGACAAGGAGGCGGTGGGCGAACTTCGACTCGAGGGAAAACTCGCCGGAGCGGTCGCTGTTACAGTCGCTGAAAGCGGCGGAGCAGTCGGAAGAGGAGCCAGAGTTGCTCCGCCTTATGTTGTTGTAGCTGCCTCGATTTTCCCCATCCATTGTCGCGTGATCGGATCGCGGAAAAGACGAACGAAGAGCAGATAGGGTTTTTGGAAAGGAAGGGGAGAGAGGAGGAGGAAGGCAAGGAAGGATTCCGCGGGCCTGCGAAACAGGGTGGTTTCTGAAGACGAGGGGGGAGGGGGTTGGGTCATGTCGAGAAGACACGTGCGCAGAACGTTAATGGGGGTGTTTGGTTGCATCATAATTTTTTGTACACTTTCAGTATTAAAAGAAAAAGTGAATCAACTCATGACATAAAATTATCATGTTTGGAGGGATGTGATTACAAAAAATAGTAACTACCACAAATGATCAAACAAAGTGGGGGAATCACAAGAAAAAAGAAAGAGGTGAGATTCTCTTTTTTTTGTTTAAGAAGAAAATCACTTTCAAAACATAAAATTATCATGATTGTCAAACACCTCTTTTAACGAGTTTTCTTACAATTTTTAAAAATTAAAATAAAAATCTCAATTATCATACAACCAACCACCCTGTAACTGTACGCGATTGGCAGCGCTCCCCCGGCTGACGTACAGTGCCCAATATAAAAAAGATAAGATAGCACTTAAGATGACGAGGTCTTTGTTTATAGAATAAATTAGTCTTAAAAAAAACGTGTATAGAATAAATTGAGTTTTTGTTTTAAATGTATGTTTTCTACGACGAGATGAGTTTAAAAAATGTTTGACAATATAATAAATTTATGTTTTTAAATTTTTGTATTAGACTAAAAAGAAATTATCTTTTTTTTCCTCTGGTGTCTCACCTTCTTTGACCATACATACATGGTATCTACTTTCTGTTTTTAGAAAAATGACTTTCAAAGAAATGGAAAACATGACCTATTATTTGGTTGCTCGTAGATTGATTTTCCTAGAAGATTGTTTCAAATCATAAGCTGTTAGCGCGCGATAGATAATTTTTACCATCATGTATATAATTAAATTTGTTATGGATAATAGAATCTTGAAGCAAAGGTTGGAGTTACCTTGTCAATTAAAATTTTAAAATAATCTATTAGTTGGCTACTAGAAGAAGACCAATCGTTTATAGTTATTTGCAAACTATTTTTATAGAATATTTTTAATTATTGGACTTCTGTAAATTATTTTTCTAAAATTCTGATAAAGTTTACTAGCATCCCAATTTATTTACTTGAACTTTTAAAAATAATTAGTAAATTCCATATTTATATTTTCAAACTAATTGTACAATAACAATATCTCCTTAAAATAAATTTTTTATAAAAATAATATATTTACTCAAAATTTAAATTTTGGAAGCCCACAATGTACTAGTAACCAAATAAATGATGTATTACATATAACATAAATTTCTTGCAATTTCTACATAAAATAACCTAATCAACAAAATAGTTTAGGCCCTTGGTAACTCAAATTTTGATTGAAAACTTTTTAATTATTTTTTAAAATAAATATTTTATATGATAAATTGGCGTTTGATATTTGTCAAATGCATAAAAGTAATTTTAAAATAAAATTTAATTATTTAATAACATAAGCAAATACTCAAATGTTGTTTAGTATGTGAAAGACGCTGGAGCGTTCCTAAAATCATTAGGGGGTGTTTGGTTGCATGATAATTTTTTGTACACTTTCATGATAAAAAGTTGTATTAAAATAAAAAGTGAACCAACTTATGACATAAAATTATCATGTTTGGAGAGATATGATAACAAAAAAGAGCAACTACCATATATGACCAAACAAAGTGAGGGACCACAAGAAAAAAGAAAGAGATGAGACCCTCTTTTTTGTTTAAGAAGAAAATCACTTTTAAAATATAAAATTGTCATGGTTGTCAAACACCTCTTTTAACAAGTTTTCTTTCAATTTTTAAAAATTAAAATAAAAATCTCCATTATCATGCAACCAAACACCCCGTTAGGATTTCATTTGTTCAAAGAGAAGTGTTTTTCTTTAAGCATTATTTTACATGCAATCAAACAATTGCTTTCACATTTTCCAAATTTTAATATATACACATAGTTTTACTTGAAGACAAATACATTCTTAATTATAATATCAAATATAAGTATGAGTCCGAGTTTTAAGTTTATTTGTGATATTAAATGCAGGTTGAAAAATGTAAGCAAACCTTATTCTCTTATAAGTTGAGATTTAACTTAGGCGGTGTGTGTTGGACTTTTATGAGCAGTGGCCCGGTGGCCGCGGATCCCGCTGCGCCGCGGGTGGCGAGGGATCTTAATTTGTGATAAAATTAAGTACTTAATTTAATTAAATAATTTAAAAATTAATCACTTTAACATTTACTTAAGTTGTATTGTATATATATGTTACTTCAATACCTTATAAAAGTTTATATCTGAAAATTAAAAAGTTACAAGTTACAATTTAGTTTAATTAAGAGCTTTACTAAGATATAAGTGATACGTTTAGAGGTTGATTATGGGCCCATTTGATGCATTTATATTGTATGATGCATTGTCAAAATTATGTTCTAAACTTTTTTCTTATGTCTTAATAAATATTAAAAAAAATAAGTTGTGAAGTTTCATTTTTTAATTTTCGGGCATAAACTCTTTGCGAGGAATAAAAGCAATATATGCAATATAAGACAGATAATTATTCAATTGATTAATATGTAAATATCTTAATCAAATTAAGTACTATATTTTACTAAAAATTAAGAAATTGGACATAAAATTAAGAATTTAGGTTTTCAAATTAAACCAAAAACAACTTCCACCTAAGACATCAAGGGTATTATCTGTTTCACCGTAGAAGATTCTTCATGCGTTTTCAAGAAAACTTAATAAAGGTCTTCATTTGGTTGCTTTTACAATGAAAATCATTTTCCATTGACCAATGGATTTTGGCTTCCCCCAAATAACGTGGATGCCATTTTCTACCCAGCGTGAATGAAAGACTTAAAAAGAGTTACGTAAATTTAGATACTTGTTTTTTGAAATAAGAAGTTGTCTCCCCTTAACTCTCCCGGGAATACTCGGTGACAAAGTCTAAACAATAGGTGATTGTGTAAGGTAATGTTAAGACCTGCACATAGGCAGCGCCCGACAATGAACTTAAGTAGATGTGACTCAAACAAATATGATAAAGTTTAAGGTTGAAGATTTAAATGGTTCGTTAGCGATCTCAGCAAAGATACTTAGGCAATGTCCATCGTTGGGGAGTTGGAGAGACAATTGTCCCTACAATATTGGCATTAGCAACTAGTGGCTGGCCATTGGGCATGCTGTCCCGGCATGTAGGAGGTGCCCAATCTTGGAGTCAATGCTGCGATGGATGCTCTAATGGAGTCGATGCTTTAATGCATGCTCCGTCTTATGGCATATGCATTGTGGTGAGAAGTATGACCCAAAAAAGTTAGTGCCCGCCCCGACCAAAGAGGGAACTAAAGATGAAGCCAATGCTAACTAAAGGAGTCACAAATGCAAGATATCTCGGAAGGTGGCAGCTTTCTAACATTGTTGGAGCCGATGCACGCACAATAGTCGACATGGAGCTAGTGACATAACTTCACATTGAAGACAAGTTTTGTCAAAGTCCTATGTGACAGACAGTCGTATGGGCAAGTTATCTAAATGGGAAGGCCGAGAAGACACAGTAACCCCATTGTAGCAAAGACCTAGATAGCAGGCGACTGTCCAAGTATGTTATCTTCCAGGTGCATTGGCACCAACTTGAGGGGCATGCCGAACTGGCACTATTGTTCTGTGTGGCATGTCCCTGATCAGTAGTTGACTGTTCCCCCCGGGACATGCCAGACAATGGGTACATAAGGTGCTCAACAGTGGAGTTGGATTTGGCATCTCTCCACCTATTTTGTTGTAGGTGTGACAAAGCTACGGAGGCCTTAGCGGATGTTAAACACCAAAGTATATAAAGAGATGCTCTAGCGTAGGTAGCATCCACTAGAATTTTGATGGCATGACATCAAGTTGAAGATCCGTGCGGCATGCCTTGCGCACCCGAATACGAAAGCCACTCTGGTCAACAAGCAGGTTACTGAAGGGACACAAAATTTAGAGCGAAAGACAACAATAGAGTGATACTATTTGAAGAGTCAAGCTCAGGTTGATGAGGCCATCAACTTTTTGAAGTGGTGCACATCGTAAGTAGGGGTGTAAATGGTTCGGTTTGGCCACTTTTTTTCCAAACCGAAACCGAACCGATAAGGCGAACCGAACCGAACCAAACCGAACCGAACCAGTGAGCCCTGAACCGATTGTGGTTCGGTTCGGTTCGGTCCATCGATTTAATATATATTTAAATAAATAAAAATAAAATAAAATAAACATTATAATAATTATTTAAGATTAATATAAAGATCAATACTTTATTTATAATATATAATTTTATATTTATACTAATTAACTTAAATTTATAATATATATATTTAAAATTGATATAATATATATTTAAATGTAATATAATATGTAAATAAAATGGGTCAAACTTTATCAAACCGGGTCAACCGGTTTACCGGTTTGGTTCGGTTTGGGGAGGTGCCGAACCGAACCGATAAGAAATTATGGGTTCGGTTCGGTTCAGAAAACCGAATACATAGCCTATCAAACCTAACCAAACCGAACCGTTCGGTTCGGTTCGGTTCGGTTTACCGGTTTTAGATGAACACCCCTAATCGTAAGGACCACGCATGCCATACTAGTGCCATGCATGTGCCGTGCTAGTGCCACAGGGTGCCAAACTATGCCACCTATGTGCTGGGCCGTGCCATTCGTGTGTCAACTTGTGCTGCTCATGTGCAAAAGTGTTGGTCTCTCCCAAAGAAACTAAAATGTATCAATGACTATGTGTTGGGTCCCCCATGGGGCTCTGCCACAATCATCTCTCGAATTGTCCCATGTCCCTATCGGTTGTAATACTAAACCTATAAGTCACTCTATGCTGCCTAAGCGTGAGGGTCGTGCAATCCACTCGGCCCACTGGGGGTATTAAGGTCCCATTCCGATGAAGGCCTACGGCTTGTCCATTAATGATAAGAACGAGTGTCGTAGTGAAATACTGGATTGGTAATTAAGTAGGACCACATTGGCCAACCATTTTCTTTTCAAGTAATTGCCTTGAGTCCACCTTTTGTGATTACTCTTTTCATTTAATACAAGTGTGCCTATTGCTGCACATTTGCTAACTCGTGCAATGTCTACTTACTTCCACTTGTGCATTGGAACTGTCATGCCGCCCTCACGGGCATGTATGTGCTTGACTTATGAAGACTAGCCCTTATTATTATGAGGTTGTGCATCGTTGTGCAGGTACTGCACACTGAAGATTTGGCAAGTTCAAGTTGACGCCATGACAAATGGTATATAAGTATTGTTGAGCTTTGAAATTTAGATACCATCACTGATGAAATGCTTTGAAATTTGAACTTAAATTAGTAGTTAAAATATGTAAAATTATATATGTTCAAAATATATTTTATTAAATAAAATTTACTTTTTTCTAGAAAAAAAATAAAAGGTAGGGAACGCATTTCACTAAAATTATAATTTATTAATATATGTAAAAAAAGTTAAAATATATAAATTTTATTTTTATAACATTTAAGTTTATAAAAAATATTTTTCCCACTAGTGAATACAAGAATAGCATTGCCTATATTGAAATTACTTAGAAATAATAAAGTACACCGTACATTAAATTTGAAAAAAATAAAACTGTAACAATAAAATAAATTTTTTAATAGAATTTATTTATATTATTAAGATTCTATTATAATAAAATAAATATTTATATAAATTTGGGTGAATGTATTTTTTGATGTGACGAAAGTGTTTTACAAAAGTCAAATGATTGAAAAGGTTTTCAGGAAAATCAATCCACAGGCAACCAAATAACCAATGATGTTTTCAATTTTTTATGAAAAGAACTTTCTTTGAAATTTGTTTTCCTTGATGTTCGTTGTGTAGGAAACCAAATGAACCCTAAGTAAAACGCTTTAGATCCACCGGTCTCTGACTGAATAAGAGGTCAGGCATGTCAAGGCCAATCAAAGAGAATCTTAGTTGAGTATACGCATAACATTCTTATAGGCCCATTTGTTTCTTTATCCAAGTTTTCCAAACGTTATTCTAAGTCGTGTGTGCCCATCTACGTATAATTTTGTGATTGCGCAATTATGCTCCCATCACTAGCTTTTTACCTCTTGTTGTCGACTATTATACATTATTGAACAAATCTACACTACATATAATGTTTCTTTTGTTTCATCTCAAGCATCGTTTTTAATAAAATTAAGTATTCAAAAAATCATATTCTTTGCTTATGGGTTTGTTTGGTTGCATGATAATTTTTTATATATTTTTATGATAAAAAATTATATTAAAATAAAAAGTGAACCAACTCATGACATAAAATTATTATGTCCGTAGGGATGTGATAACAAAAAAGAGTAACTATCGTTTATGATCAAACAAAGTGGGATACCACAAGAAAAAAAAAAGAGGTGAGACTCAATTTTTTTGTTTAAGAAGAAAATCAATTTCAAAACATAAATTTGTCAAGGTTGCCAAACACTTCTTTTAACAAGTTTTCTTATAATTTTTAAAAATTAAAATAAAAACTTGCATTATCATGCAACCAAACACCCCATTAACGTTTCAATTTACTTTCTAAAGTTATTTTTTGTTGCGCGTGTTTCTTTTTTTACTATTCCTAAGCAAAGTCATCATCTTTACAATTATCTTTAAACTAATTCTTAGAAGTTGCCTACTCTTATTTTATGATAACTCATTGTATGATAATATATTTAAAAAATGATACAAATTTTTTTCTTTTCCATTGTGGTATTTTATATCAAAGTATGAGTCATCTAAGCGGTCATTGAGTTTTAAAACATTTTTATTACCCATGTAGATATAAGAAATGGATCTCAGATCTCATATTCCAGACATCAAAGTTATCAAACACCAGTTAATATGCGTCAAATAAAAAATGTACCATGCAGCACTCGCGCTTGCATAATCTAATATAAGCTTATTTGGATACTAGAGGCTGCAAATATCAAGCTTTGTTGAACTTTTGACTCAGAAACCAGCAGTTTAATTTAGTACTGTCGACCCTATTCTAGATGAGCCAACGGAGACTATAGCCTATATAGGTGTGTTTGGTAGGCGTCAAGAAACATGTTTAAAAAAATCTTAACAATCTATGATTTCATCTAAACACACTATGTCAGGACGCGGATTTTTAACATACACAGCGGAAGATAATCCGACGACGTAACCTTAAAAATATATTGGTTTGGAACCAAATATGACGAAATCACAATCCAAAGTCACAATTCCAATCATTACAATCTATTAACACAACAAACATCTATCTAAACAAATTAAATATCAACATTGAAAGAGTAATCCACTTGCTCCTCAGATTTCGAAACACCACTACGTTTCTGCTACACTAAACATGTAAACCTGAAAATATATTAAAGATTGGAAGGCATAAGTCAACATAGACTCAGTAGGACATGCACCCGGACTACCATACTATAATAATGATTATATATTGATGTTAAAAATAATAAGCCTAAAAAATTCAAATTATAATACATAGAGTTTAAACTAATTATATATCTTCAGTTAGTGATTACAATGCCTTTTTACTATCCCATAGGTTAATCTGATTCTATATGCACTAAAACCGACATAACCTACACATTTAACTAAACTAGATATGCATATACCACATAAACCTATCATAATACAAATGACTCGATTAAACCACTAATAACCATACTAAAATGCACAACTAAACACTTTGTCTGAGTAATTAACATGCTCCATTTGGACATTGTAGCCATGTCACAAAGCTAGCACCAAATTTACCATATAGTAGAATGTAACGTATAGTAACTAAATCTCATAGTACATTTAGACAAAGACGTACTTAGGATAAATCGCGATATCTGGAATCAAAAGATGCTCCGGATTCAACTAATCTCTGCTGCCTACAGGCCACTAACATTGTCCGATGAAGTAAACTTTCATCGCAATGCAGCTCATTGCATTAACCGCATCGATCTCATAAAATAAAAACATATATATAATTCAAACGACCAACAATTAACTAACCAATGAACATGTAAATAGCAAACCAAATATAATATAAAATATATAGAAGAACAACCATAACTCTATGTACCACATATATGCATGCCAAACCACAATCTAGCACAAACTAGAACCATTCGATCATATGATGCATCTAATGTAGAAGCATGCAAGTTTACAACATAAACATACCAAATGTATGCATTGACAACCATTACTATCAACGGTCTATATGAAACCAAACTAAATTCTATTACCACTATGCTTTAATCCTTATATCGGCTTTTTAATAAATCAAGTTATCTTAACGATCATCACGAGACTAACCATGCTATGCTAACTAGGTTCAACCAAAAAAACATATCTAACATGCGAACATGCATGAATAAATAATTATCTAACATGGTGAATAATTATGGGTATCGAACAAATCTAAATGCATATCGTTAAACAAGTTAATCTATCTTTAGCTAAACATGCTATAACTATATCTCACAAAATGAAAACATATACATATCTCAGACAACCAACAATTAACTAACCAATGAACATGTAAATAGCAATCCAAATATAAAATACATAGAAGAACAACCATGACTCTATGTACCACATATATGCGTGCCGAACCACAATCTAACACAAATTAAAATCATTCAATCATACGATGCATCTAACATAGAAACATGCAAGTTTACAACATAAACATACCAAATGTATGCATTGACAACCACTACTATTTATGGTCTATATGAAACCAAACTAAATTCTATTACCACTATGTTTTAATTCTTACATCGACTTTTTAATAAATCAAATTATCTTAACGATCATCGCGAGACTAACTATGCTATGTCAACTAGGTTCAAAACCATAAAGACATATCTAATATGCGAGTATGCATAACTAAATAGCTATCTAACATGGGGAATAATTATAGATATTGAACAAATCTAAATGTATATGGTTAGACAAGCTAATCTATCTCTAGCTAAATATGTTATTAAATCAACGATGGCCCACTAATTATATTCTATTAAACATAGTGATCTAACATATTTTTACGATTTAATTAAATAGATAAGAGTGTTAAGAATGCTCGAGACGTCTATCTTAACAACGACGACGATTAATGTACAGACTTTCACGGAGATCGATCCGGACAATGAACACGTATCAGTCACGACAACGGTGAAAAGTTGAGTGGAACGATATCCCGACAATCTGTTAGAAGGAGAAAAATATAGGATAAACCGGGAGAAGAAATACGAAGAAAAAGAAGAGGACGACAGGAGGGAGAGGATGGACTGGTGCACCGCAGCGCGAGGGCAGCCGGCGCAGGGGTGCAAGGCGGCTTGGCTGCGGCGGGTACTCCGTACTCGTGCGGCCGGGGGCGGCGACGCGTGGGATGACGTCGCGAGCGCGCGACGGGGCCGAGGCGGCTGGAGGCGTGCGGGCGAGGCGGTCAACGAGGTGTTACGGTAGCGAGGCGAGGTGGTCGCGGCCGGGCGAGCGACCAAGGGAGGCGGCGGGCATCCGAAGAAGCGCTGGCGGCGGGAGCCACGCAGCAGCGGCCGCTGAGGTGGCTGGCGGACGACGGGCGGGCGACGCTGGGCTGCGCGGGGCCGAGGACCAAGGCGGCGACGAGGGCGAATGGCGCAGCGGCCGAAGGGAGAAAAGGAACGACAGTGAGAGAGGAATCGCGGACGCGACCAGAACGAAGGATAAACGCCGGCGGTTTTGGAGGATGGTTAAGGTAGGAAGAGAGAATAAAAAATTAGAAAGAAAAAAGAATAAGAAAATAGAAGAGAGAAAAACGGTAACAAAAAAAGTGATAATATAAGCGAAAAGAACGAGGGAGAAAGAGATAAAATTATATTAAATATTATTAATCTCATAATAAATTTAATAAATATTATTTAATTTAATAAATATCTC
Source organism: Cryptocoryne crispatula var. balansae (assembly GCA_036172225.1). Classification (NCBI taxonomy): domain Eukaryota; kingdom Viridiplantae; phylum Streptophyta; class Magnoliopsida; order Alismatales; family Araceae; genus Cryptocoryne; species Cryptocoryne crispatula. The sequence continues at coordinate 26,158,037 of CM069934.1, read as the reverse complement.
TAACGTTGCACACTGTCTTTTTGAATTTTTTGATTGTGATGATTGACGTTAGATATTTAAGGAAATGGTATTTAATAAATTGATAAATAGATTCATCTTATTTTCTCTTTTAATTTTAAAAACCTATTCAGAAATAAATTACAGAGATTTTAAATATTATAAAATCTATACTTTTCACATCGAGAGAGTTTAAGATTACTCCACGAGATTTTCTTCACCGATCCCAACCAAACACACCCGATATATACGTGCCAGCCTGGATCGACCCAGCATCACCCAAACAGCCGGACAGAGGGAGAGGGTTGGGCGGTCAGACTTTTATAGATTCACGTTGATTGATTAGCCTATTTTGATTACCAAATTAAAATAACATGATATTTTACTGTTTTTGGATCGATGTGTTCAAGGAGAAGAAAATATAGGTAAGTTATTATAAGCTCTTGACTAATTCCAAAGGTACGTGTAATGGTTGATTAAATCAATTAATTGGTCTAACGACAATATTAATTAGTGTTTTTCTAAGAGATCGTCTATCTTTCGGGGATAACATATTTAATATCAAATTTTTTTTAACTTAACAATCAAAAAATAGTTAATCGATATCGTTGGTAGTCCACTAATTTCTTCTTAAATCACGGTATTACAATCTATCTCCAGACTTAACATCTTCGTCCAGACCGTCTATATCATATATCACATTTTGACGAGTCGTGTAAACTTTTCGACTGAATTATACTCTAATGTCATATATAACGACCGACTAAATCAGTTAACTGTCCAACAACAACATTAATTAATATTCTTCCAAAGAGAACAACCATCTTTCATGAATAACATGTTTAACTTCAAAACTTTTTTAATTCAATTTTTGAAAAATAATCGACTGATATTGTTGATAATTTACTGATCCGATCTCTTTAACATATTTACAAATCCAAGTGTTACAATGTACAAGATGTTTATATATATTTCTATCATTTCACGACAATTTTTTCATGCAAACGAAAATCTCAGAAACATTCGAAGCGATATATTCGAATGCATACGCGGGTTGTTTACCAAAAAAAAAAAAAGAATGCATACGCGGGTAGGGGAGGCTGGCCCTCGGCATCACATTAATGGTCCTTCGAAGGCATGCATTCAATGCCTCACCGAAATCCCACCATAACTCGGCAGAGATGCCGAGACATTCTCGTCTTCTCCTCCTCCGGAAGAAAGACAGAGAAAGGGAGTGACGGCGGCGGCGGCGGCGGCGGCGGAAGAAGACGGCACAGGTACAGAGCGAGAGATGAGAGCGTGGAAGGATCTGGGCTTGGTGGCGGAGACCATCTACGAGGAAGAGCACGAAGACGCCTCCAACCCCCCTTCTCTATCGCCATCACCGGCGGCCACCTCCCCTTCGGATGCCCCCCGGTCCCCTTCATCCCCGCCCTCTTCCACATCGTCCCTCCGGAGCACCGTGGCGGAATGGTACGCACCCTTCCCCTCCGTTCTCCTGTCTTTCCCTGCCGGCTCCTGATCAGATCCGCCGCTTTCTCTTGACCTAACATCGTCCCTCTCTTCTTTTTCTCCTCGATCTACACGTTAACCGAACCAGGTGCCGGGCGACGGGTTGCAGCACCGACGTCGTCGTCCATGTTCGAGACCGGAGCTTCCATCTTCACAAGGTAAGCAGCAAAGCTTCCCCTGCCGCCTCCTATTATGGATGAACACAATCATGGGCAAGAGGAATATCATGTCTTCGGGAAATGATCGAAATCTCTATGTTTCACAAACTCGTCAAATCGTTTCACGATCTAGCGAGGTCGAAGACGAGACCGCAGTGCTTCCAAATCAGAACGACATTTGGCAAAGATCGGATCAAAGGGTTTCTAAGATTTCTTTACGTGAATAAATTTTTAGCCAGTACCTGCATTTATAGAAGCATAAAAATGCCTATCCTCAAAATTGCAGAAGGCCCTAAGGCCGGCCCATTTGGCACCGTATTATTTAAGGGGTAAAACCTTGTTTATTTCCAGAATTCTAGAGATAAGTCATATTTTTCTCTAAATTAATCTTATACTAACTAGCCCATTACCGTATTAAGCGTCTTTAATTGTATAAAATAATTAATTTCTGTGTAATTACCTAAAATGTACGTATGCAATATAATAACTTGCCAATGTATAGATGTGCAAAACAAGAAGCACGCAGGGAGAACTAGCAGCATTTAATCCTACGTTTCAACAACTTCCCCGGTAGGGATCTGATGGGGTAGGGCTCGGTGGCGCCGTCTGATGACGATCAGAAGGCCCCGACGGATCGCCTCGTACCCACCAATACAGCGCGCAACACACTGGTATTTGTGCGCGGTATAAATGCTAAATTCCGGGGGCCTTTACGAGTCCCTGCCTTGTCCTTGCACCTTTGCAGGAGCGGCTCGTCTCCCACAGCGGTTACCTCCGACGCCGCCTGACGGCATCCGCCGCCGTCACCGTCGCGCCCCCGCTCAACGTCGACGCCGAGACCTTCGCGGCCGTCGCCGGCTTCTGCTACGGCGCCGACGTCCCGGTCACCCCGTTCAATGTCGCGGGCCTCCGGGTCGCCGCCGAGCTGCTGGAGATGGCGGAGGCCGACGCCGGAAATGACGGGTGGAACCAGCTGGCGGAGAGGACGGAGGAGTACCTCCGGCGGGCCGTTTACGCCAACCCGGAGTACGCCGCGGTCGTCCTCCGCACCTGCCTGCGGGGCCTGCTGCCGGAAGCGGAGAAGATGGCGTCGCTGGCTAGCCGGTGCGTGGAGGCTCTGGCGCTTTCGGGCGGCGGCGGCGGCAGCGGCGGGGGCGAGTGGGTGGAGGACGTCGCGGCCCTCGGCGCGAGGGACTTCCAGATGATCATGGACTCCGTGCGGGAGCGGTCTACTCGCAGCCATGACCTTCTCTACAGGATCGTCGACCACTACATGCTGGTATGGCAATAAATTTTTATACAAATTTTATGTTAAAACTTTCGATCCTAAAATTGTAAAGTTTGAAGAGCCATATAAGTGGAAAAGAACGTAATGAATCACAATAAAAAAAAACCGAGACGGTCACCTCTTTTTATGTAAGAAAAAAAATCTCTCTTAAAATTAAAATATAAAATTATAATAATTATCAAACACTTAAACATTTTGTTACAAAAGACATGAAATTATAACACAAAATTAATTTATCACGTGACCAAACACCCAATTAGCTAGTCATTGTGAGAGCAACCTCACATATTAGATAATACGAAAGAAAAGAATGTGTGAAGTTAGATGCCCTATTTGTTTAACCTGATATCAAAATTCTGCTGGTTCATGCGTTTACCCCTCTAATTTTTTTATTCTCGGTCGTTGTTTACTAAAAAAGATATAGGTGTATCAGAATAATCTCGTACTAGATATTAAAAAGAGTACGTGAAAATATAAAGACAGATGTGTGGTTAGTAGTTGTAGTGTACATTTTTATCCTAGCTAAGTTTAAAGTCTTTTTGATGATCATGGCCGCGTTGGCCGGCAACCTGTCGCGCACGTGGGCGACAAGGGATCGAGCTCCCGCAGCTCGGTCTCCACCAGATAACCCTCCCCCAGGAGAAGGGCTGGACGTCAGCCAGTACCCTCGAACCCCGCCCTCCCCCAAACCCGGCGGGAAGGTGTGCCAACCGAGCTGAGCTCGGCCGACAAGCTAAGTTTAAAGTCGACAGGGATAAAAATCATAGATATTTAACTATCAATATATACAAATATTCAAGTTTGAAGTCTTTTTGATGATCGTGGCCGCGTTGGCCGGCAGCCTGTCGCGCACGCGGGCAACAAGGGATCGAGCTCCCGCATCTCGGTCCCCACCAGATAACCCTCCCCCAGGAGAAGGGCTGGACGTCAGCCAGCGCCCTCGAACCCGCCCTCCCGCAAACCCGGCGGGAGGGTGTGCCAACCGAGCTGAGCTCGGCCAGCAAGCTAAGTTTAAAGTCGACAGGAATAAAAATCATAGATATTTAACTATCAATATATACAAATATTCAATTGTAATAATTTTAATATTGTTATAATATCATTTTTACACTCTAATGGAACAAGATACTAATTTAGAGTCGTTGACTCATTTGTCCAACGGACCTTCTGATCATGGCTTTGTTTGACCATGGCGGCCGCAGAACCACCCGGGAAAACTGACAGAAGAAGAGAAGGCGCGGATCTGCTACTTGGTCGATAGCACGCGGCTGTCGCCGGCGCTGCTGATCCATCTGATTCAGAATCCCAGAATGCCGCTGCGGTTTATCGTGCAGGCGATGCTTGTGGAGCAGATGCTGACGCGCCGCATCATCTTCGAGCGTGTACGCAAATCTCTGCCCATCGATGCTGTTGGAAACGGCGGCGGCGGTGGCGGTGTGACTCTGGGCAGCATCCTCCAGAGGGACGCCACGCTCCGGCAGGCGGCCCACCTCAAATCGTCCATGCAGGCCACCCGTTTCAGGATCCACAGCCTGGAGAGAGACCTCGCCGCGATGAGGCAAAGGCTGTTGTCGAGGTCGCAGCAGGAGAGCGCACCTGAAACAGAGGCGGAGAGGGAGGTGGGCTCGGAGCCGGCGGCACGGTCGGCCAGCTGCCGCTTCTTCGGGCCGGAGGAGAAGGCGGACGTCGAAGGGTGGCTGCCCGCCTTGCGGTCCTGCGGGGGGAGCGAGAAGGCCGGCAAGATCAGCCTCGGTCGGAAGCTGGCGCACGGGGTGAGGAACGTGTTCCGCCGGACGAAACCGGGCTCCGACGGCGGCGGGGACATTTCGGATGGCACCGTCGACCTGGAGAACGGTGGCCGGAGCCGCCGGCCGACCCACCGCCGGCATCGGTCGTTTGCATGAACCGGCCTGCGAGCGGCGCCTTCTGTGTACGAGACCGGATCCCCTCGTGAGGCCTCTTGATGGGTCCGGTAAGATCACACCCAATTTTTTGATATGACAGGTGATACGATGGATATTAAATGTGATATGATGTTTGTCCCATCAAAAAACTGGGTGTGACTTGACCGGACCCCTCAAGAGGCCTCCTGAGGGGATTCGGTCTCTCCGTGTACGTGTCAGTTTCCCAGCCGCGCATCCACAGAGCAGTGCAACTTCTGGGCTCTGGCATATAATTATTAATCGTGGCTCCTCTGGAAACTTTGATGCTTGAAACTGGTTGCAGGAGAATGATCCGTCTCTCTTTCGCTTTACGGTGGGAATCTCACTGGTGTTTTTATTTATATAACAAGGGTCGAATTACTGTGCTAAACATTAATAATTCGGACGACACTTACACCAAGTTATGATACCATTTAAGTTGGAGTTCGGATCACTTCACTTCCCCAATCGTTGGAACTCTCTCAGTTCTTGACAGTGTAACATAAAATGGCGGATCGGACCACCTTAGATTGTTTCAGCTTCGCATGTAACGATAATGGATCCACTATCATTACTTACTACGGAAGACTCCGAAGATTCGCCACTGAGACTCTGATGCTACCAAGATTCTAAAAATTCAGTATCAAGGTTTTAATGACTTGTTATCAAGTCTTTGATGATTTACTATCGAGTCTTTACGAATCGGTTTCTATGACGTTGAAGATTCGCTATTGACTCGTTACTGAACGAAGCTGAAACAACGCTAGATGGTCTCGTCCACGATTTTACATCATCATTAAAATACATAACGATGATTTTTTTCTGTCTCAACCTCCATTACATGATCACGTGGTGTTATCTAGTGAGAGACTGGGAGAGTTCTCTACACCAGAGAACTAAGATGATCCAAACTCTTTAATTTATTCTTCTAATTCAGAAGTTGTCACAATTATAACGTTCAGAATTGCATTGACATCACATTTAGCTGTTTAATGCGTACTCAAAAGTACTTTTCGTTAACATATACCTACGCAAAATATCTAGTAGACTATCTACTCGTGCCTTTTACTAATTATCGTTGAAATATGTTTTCGTAAAATTTCAAAACCTTACAAAACACTTAAACTTTTCTCATTCTAGATGTCCGTAACTTATAAAACTCAGTGTTAGTACTAAATATTGTGTTTGGTGTGTTTGGTAACTTTATTGAACATCTCTATCCATCATTTTCACTTTTTAATGATTTGACACTAATAAATTTTTTGACTGTCAAATATTAATATTGAAACTCGTGTAAATAAAACATGATATGCAATGCAGATGTTTATTTGTATAAATTTTAATATTGATACTTCATCTTTTATAAATATCAATTTCAAAATTGGTATCTTATTAATTCTTATATTTTAACCAAACATGTCATAAGGTTACTATTTAATACCGATGTTGAACATGTCTGTCCTTGTCGATTTTAAAATTAATAATGATAAAAATAATAATAAATGTTTAGCTATTAACATCGACATTGAAACTCTTATACAAATAAAATATGATATGCAATAAAAGTATTTGTTTGTATCAATTTTGATTTTTATATTTTATTCTTTTTAAATATCAATAACAAAGTTGATATAATATCATTTTTGAAACTCTAATTTAACAGAGGATAAAGTTTTATCAAAATATTTGTCCCATATCATGATTGATTCAGAATTCTTTATTGACTCCGCATTACTTTGATCTGAGGGCGTCTCAGGTATTTGCTCATGCAATTATCTTCCTTGAATGTTTCTGCCCCACAAAAGGTTTTAGGGATACAAGGAATGATCTACACATCTGCCTCTTAAACAAGGTCAAAATAGGTTAAAACTAAGCATTAGGTCAATAAACAAGAGATTTTGGACAGAAAACATTTGACTTAGTGTCTGAGAAGCTTTTAGATGGTGTGGCGTACTTTCATTTGAACAGAACAAATTACATATTTTTTATTTTTTAATATTTGAAAACAAATAATTACGCGGGATGACACGTCTACTCACTACAAGAAATGAGGGCCTTATGGGGTGTTTGGTTGCATGATAATTTTTTGTACACTTTCATGATAAAAAATTGTATTAAAATAAAAAGTAAACCAACTCATGACATAAAATTATCATGTTTGGAGGGATGTGATTACAAAAAAGAGTAACCACCGCACATGACCAAATAAAGTGGGGGACCACATGAAAAAAGAAAGAGGTGAGGCCCTCTTTTTTTGTTTAAGAAGAAAATCACTTTCAAAACATAAAATTGTCATGGTTGTCAAACACCTCTTTTAACAAGTTTTCTTACAATTTTTAAAAATTAAAATCAAAACCTCAATTATCATGCAACCAAACACCCCCTTAGTAGTCAATGTCCGCGATAACTTTCTTAAAGCCGTCGTGATAATCATGGAAAATGACGATGGCTTTTCAGAGCCATTACAAAAAGCATATTCTTGACGATGGAAATGCAGAAAAAAACCAATTCGACCATTCGGCAGTAGACATTCATTGCTGGTGCAAGCCGTTTTCAATATAACTTATTGCACAAATAACGACGATTGTCATAGTTGCCCTTTTAATCCCTCACGATGTAATAATCGACTAAAATATCCCCTCTTTTCCTCCTCTCTTTTTTTGGACACGCTGGCCCAGTGGCTAGGGGAAGGCGCAGCGCAGCGCCTGGTCGAGGGATCGAGCGCTGCCGGTGCAGCGCTCGATCCCCACTGGATCACCTCCCCCCCCATGGGGAGGTGGTCCCGGCGTCCACCGCCGGGATCGAACCCTTGCCAACCCCCCCTTCCCGCGGGGGTGGCGTCGTGCCAACCGAGCCACGCTCGATCGGCTCTTTTCCTCCTCTCACTCGCTCAACTCTCTCTCTCTCTCTCTCTCTCTCTCTCTCTCTCTCTCTCTCTCTCTCTCTTGCCCTTGTTGACTACCAATGTCATTGCCTACCCTAATGCCGCAGCTGAGCACTGCCGTCGATTGCCAGTATTGCCGCCGTTAGGGCTGTTCACGGTTCGGTTCAACTCGAAAAATCAAACCAACCAGTACTTTGGTTCGGTTTGAACTACCGATCAGTTTGAATTGGTTTCCATGACCCTTCAAACCAAACTAAATCGATAAACCGAATAACCAGAATTGGATTAAATATCTTAGTTTAAGTTATATATAAGATAGTATTTATGCATCTTTTCTTATAAAACTAAATTTGTCTCGAGAGTTTTTAAGGTAAAATTAATGTAATGTATAAACATATACACAAGATTTTAATAGAATATGATTTAAAACAAACAAAGTAAAATTATATATTGATATATCTACTACAACTTAGTAAAATATGGTTTGAACCTAACCAAATCAAACCAAACTGAACTAATTTGGTTCGGTTTGATTTGGTTTGGAATATAATTTGGTTTGGTTTGGTTTGAGAAAAAATACTCAAAAATCAAACCAAACCAAACTATGAACACCCCTAGCCACTGTCACTGTCGTCCATTGCTGCGACCCAACTCTAGTTAGGGCTAACCGGCCGGATCTTCTCTTTTTAGGTATAATTTTTGTCTCCTCTTGTTTGTTCAAGAAATTATATAGGGGTGTTTGTTTGCATAATAAATTCAGTTTTTGTCACAAATTTATACTTAGAAAATATTTTATAACATGTTTGTATACAAGTTTTATATTTAGATGAAATAATTTTGGGGTGTTTATTTGCATGATAAATTAGTTTTGTGTTACAATTTTATACTTTTGTTAGAAAACATTTTATAGGGTGTTTGTTTACAATTTTTATATTTAGATTAAATAATTTTGACTTTACTGATAGTAGTACAAAAATTAAAATTAAAGTATACCCTATATACATGCTTTGCAAAAATGACATAACTTTTGAAAATATTTAAAACAAAACAATCCCACGTTCCCAATTTAGGTTGCTTGAATTTTTTTATTATATAATTTTGGTTTTAAAAATTATTCCAGAGTACACAGTGATAGTAATACAAAAATTAAAATTAAAGAATACCCAATAAAAATACTTTGCAAAAATTATACTTTTTGAAAATATTTAAAACAAAGTAGTCCCACGTTCCCAATTTAGGTTGTTTAGATTTTTTATTAAATAATTTTAGCTTTAAATTTTATTCTAGATCACATAGTGACAGTAGTACAAAAATTAAAACTTAAAAAATAACCAATATACGTACTTGGCAAAAATGACATAATTTAAGTTGTAAAGCAAACCAAATTAATTTAAGTATTGTCAAACATGGTTACAATGCATTTAAACAATAAATTTAAGAAGCATCTAAGGATTCTATAAAAATGGTTTGAACCGGACGAAACTGGAGAATCGGAGAACCAAACCAAATTAATTTAGCTTGGCTTGGCCGGTTTGACATGGCCTAAAAAGTTGAGCCAAATGAAATAGCTTGTATCAAACAAAATCAAAACAAAGCAAACCAAACCATCTCGAACCAATCTAAGCCATGGAAACTTTTTTCTTTTTTTGGTCAGGTGGCTGAGTGGCCCGGAGGCACACAACATAGCGTGCGGATAAGCGATCGAGCCCCAGCTCGATCGCCACTAGACACTGCCCCCCTCTAGGGCAGCCAGCTACCCAAGACAACCGAAGAGGTTTGAGCGGCCGAGGCGCGCTAAGTCACTCGAACTTGCGTCCCCTGCTCCCCGTGAGCAAGGGGATACCATTCGACCTACGGTCGAACAACTATGCCTTGAAAACTCAAAAATCAAATCAAACCAAACCAATCCATTCCAAATTGGTTGAGCGATTTGACTTGGCCTTAAAGATCATACAGTTTGTTAAAGAGAAATTTATGTTGTTCGATTGATTATTTGTCTAACACTCCATATATTTGTTTTTTTCTTATTGTCAGGAAGTCAAACAAGATATTTACTCGAAACTTGCTTTTTTTGAAAGAGGTTTCGTTAGAGTAATATATTTATTATATTGTTATTTCTTTATTGTGCATATTTTTTATTAGAATAGATGAGTATCTTAGACAAATTTTTGTATGCTTAATCATAATAGATTAGATTCTTGGTATCTTTGAGGGATCAAAGAATTCTTAAATTATACTTTTCATGATTTTAGGACACTATATAGACATGGACAACAAAAAGATTTAATACAATACCCTTTTAAAATATGATGTAACACATTTATTCTAAAAAGAAATATTATGAAGGAACACCTAATATGTGATTGTGTATGGTTAAATTATCAACCTTGGATATGTCATGAAAAAATCAAACTTAATTCTAATAACGAGGAGGATACACAATTAAATGAATGGCAAGATGATCATGTAGAAGATGAATTAATGGAAATGTTTCAAGATATTCAAAACAATGAATGTTCCACCCAGTATAATAAGAATGAACCAAATGAAAAAGTTTACAATATTTAAATTATTAAAATATTTAAAATACCTTTATATAATGGTGTGAAAGATGTATCTAAATTATTAAAAGATTCAAAAACACCTTTCTACCCAATCTTGAGATAAAATTTATATTCAACTGTTATTTATATTTTTTAAAGATTCTCATCATTGATATATTTATGCAGCAAAACTTTACATTCAAGCGATTTACATCTATAGATGCACAAATTTTGAGACACATAGGGAAATACAAAAAAAACAAAAGAACCATTTGAAAAGAAAGGTAAATTTTAAATTATTAGTAATGGAAATCCTCATTGTACTCATTTGTTGCCAATAATATTTGTGTTCAATATTTTACATCATGGTCATTGAAGAAGATTCTCGTCAATGTTCCTCCACAATACAACAAGGAACAATGGCATCATATGTGCAATTTATGGATTTGAGATGAAGTAAGGGTAAAACCAAATTTCATTTATGTGTTTTAGTTCACCTTAATAATGTCAAGTGATATTAATGTAATATTTATCTACATATTTGTAGGTATTGAGCGAAAGAAATCAAAAAAATATGAGACAATTAACAATGCTGTCTAGAAGAGGAAGAACAAACATGAGCTAGGGAGTGATTTTGTAAATATCAAAATTTATTATTTGATATCAGTTGATTGACTTTTCATGCATTCTAATATTATTATTTTCTTTGGATAGGTACAAAAAGAAAGTCGTCCCCCTACTCGTCCCAAGGTATTCTAGATAACTCAAACACATAAAGAATTAAAATGGATCGATAATCTGGGATAATAACTAAAGTTGTCAAATGATGGTATATACCAATTTAAAATTTACTTGTCTAAATTTTATCATTTATTTAAAACCCATATATTTCAACATAAATTATCATTAAAGAAAAAAAATGCAATAATTGGTGAATCCCCCAGCATTAGAGAAATCAAATTCTTGGGTAACACAATCTCCACTCACTTCGAAGGAGCCTTTTGTATCTGTCTTTAGTAGACATAGACCGGGATGGATCCGATGTAGTGGACAAGGTCAAACTCGCAACACTTAGTATGGTGGGTCTAGTGGATGTGCTTCTATCTCCATAGCTCAGAAGGTCTAGGAGTTGAGAGATCAAGTGGAGAAGTAAGCTCAAATCAACGTTGAATATCGATTTGAGATTTTTTCTTTGAGGCTGAACAATCAACAAAGGTGGTTTCAAGAAACTGTCCAACGCCTGACTCAAATGTACGAAACTATCAGTCAAAGACCCCAACATCCAATATACCATTCACATCGAGGCATCCTCCGACACAATCTCATCAAGACGATGATGGAGGTGAGGATGATGAAGGGTGTGAGGATGATAACAAGGATGGCTCTTTTAAGGATGATGAGTGACGTTTATGTACCCTTTATTTCTCTCTTCTACAATCTATTTTGTATTGTCTTTTTTGTATAAATACATTGTAAATGGTATTTTATATGTGATTTGTGGTTTGTATGTGTTTATGTTTGTGGAATTTGTAACTGTGTGTATGAATCAAAATGGCGGTGAATCAAAATGTGAATGTGGAATGTGTATGTGAATCAAATGTGATTGTGGAATTTTGTATGTGAATCAAAATGGGTTGTGGAATAAAAGTGTAGGTGAATCAAATGTGTATGTGTATGTGTGAATGGGTTGATGATAATTATCCCCGACAAGGTATATTCATGTATGGTTGTAAATTTGTATGGATCCTTCTAGTTATATCAATTTTTTTTCATTACAGAAGTATTGACGATGACTGGTCTGAAACCGTCGGCAATACAATCTTTAGCGATGGCTATGCTGTAGTGGTGACGGCTCTTACCCTATTGCTAAAGCAGTCATTTTAACAGATGGATCCTTTCATGAAAAAAACTAACTGTAGGTCGTCACCATTGAAAAATATTAGCGATGACTATATGTTTTGGGCAACAACATATTGTCATCGCCAAAGTAGACATTTTAGCACCTAGATTATCCCCCAAAAAAGAATTAATTGTTTTGGCAATGGCTGTCGGCTGTCACCACTGACAGTATTAGCGATGGTTGAGAAGCTGTCATCACAAATTACTCTTCTAGCAACAACCAAAAACTGTTGATTATATAAGTTCAGTGACGACGACCAATTTGAATATTGAAAAACATGGGCAACAACTATCAGCCATTGCCAATAAGTTTGGTTATGATGAGTTATAGCCATCTCTAGAAATTTTTCTGATGACGTCTTTAAGCCGATGCCATTATATTTAGCGACGACAGCTGTAAGGTGTCACCTATAAGTTTAATAGAGACAGCCTCTAGGTACCAGTCACCAATATCATTAGCGATGCACTTATTTGCAACGACATAGGGACGATTCATTAGCAGTCACCAACAACTCAGTTTCATGTAGTGACTATATATCAAACTCCAAACACAAGTCGACTAATAAACTTGCTTTGGGCTAACTACAAAAATCTCGATCTTCCTAACCCATCTTTGTAATATGCATACTTGGGCTATACTTTCTATTAAAAAAGAAGAGATTTTTGGATATTGATCCCTATCAGGTGCCAATAGAATTATATTGTTTGATATTTTTATTTAGTTTCTATAAAATTATTAGATTCATAAATTTTTTTACATCTAATAAACTATAAAAATATAAATTATTTTGATAATAAAAAAGTAAATTATTATAAATATTAATATTTAAAAATAATATATATTATTTATTGAATTATATATAAATTTAAAATAATTAAAAAAATTGATAATAAAATAATATTTATTTACTGTTTTTAATAAAAATTTATATATACTTTCCATTTAAAAAATTATCATAATATTTATATTTTGATAACATAATTTTAATCGAAATGAAATCGAAATGTCATGAATTTAATTTAATCAAAATCAAAATCGAAATTGCTTAACCCTTAATAAATTCAACTAATTTGCAGCCTTAGTCCCTATAATATCATTCATATTTTTATCACATACTTATAAATTTTGAAAATCATAATAAGTCTTGAAAATCTTTTTTTGCTAAAAATTAAGCCAATATTTTGGAAAGCTCTTAAAACAACGTTTAAATATATAGTATTTAATTTAATTGATAAAATACACTTCTCTAGCACTATTTCTTCCTTCGGTCTTGCAACACCCTTCTTATCTTTTCAGGAAGAGAGAATATTTTTTGATAAAAATGAAAATAAATTGACTAGCAGCATTTTAGACGGAGGTGATTATTTTATAAAGCACAAATGTTAATGATTTTTAAGTTTTTAGTTTTTATGGATGAATTTATAAATTTAAATATAAAAATTACTAGATTTTCCTTCAGGGATCCCCAATCAGTATTAACAAGGCCAGTTACAACCTGAATGGTACAATTAGCAATCAACCATGTGTGAACAAATGTTTTATAGCTGATAGGGTATCAGGTTTTAACAACTTTTGACTTTGGTGACAAAATTCTGTATTAAAATGAAATCTAATATAGTTAACAACACGAAATTACATGTTTGGTGAGATGTTATAACAAAAAGGGGTGAAGATCATGTATAAAATAAAAAACGTTGAAACCATAAGAAAAAAAGATCTCATCTCCTGTTAATCCAAGAAAGATTTTCTTATAAAAATATACGTATAATAAATAAACTATGTTACAGTAGCATATTTTTATAACAAAAAATCGTGTCATTGTACCACTAAAAAGCCCACTAAGCAGTGCGCATTTGGAAGAGATTTTTGTTGAATGGATTAAGCTGAAGTCTCTTGCACGTGTTTTCTTGAACATTTCACCAATTCTGTTCAAGTATAAATGATTTTAGAAGCGCATTTGCCATATTAAGCAGAGACGTCATCTCATAATTGATAAATATCTCCTTTACCTATGTTAAGTGAGACTCTCAAAGTAAGAGAGAGGTGGGCATCACTATAAAAAGCGTCTTTTTAATCTCAAATCCAAATATCCTTACTTGGAAGTAGCCTCCTTCCATATTTTTGTATTCCAACTTTCTCTCTCATCTTTAGTGATATCTTTATTCCACATAACTCTATGAGAAATTAGTATATTTGATTGTACATTTGACTAGATTTTTAATTACTGAAATCCTTTTGTAAATATCTTCCAAACTCTCCACAAGGTGGTTCTGGTTGGGATTATAGGTTGAAAAATTATGAAGTAATCCTTATACCTCACCACTTTCCAAAAAACTAAATTATATAATAATTGATAATCTCTGTAATTTATTTCTTGATAGCTTTAAAAAGTTGAGAAGATAATATGAATCTATTTGTCACTATTTTAAAAAAATCTAAGTGTAATCATTACAACCAAAAAGTAAAAAAAAAATCAAATAAATTTGGATGAGATTTTGTGATGGTAGAGTTATTAATGATCAAATTATCTTTTATAATCCTAGCCAAACAAATCCTAAGCCCCTCATTTCCGTAAAAAGAAATCAAGCTTAATTTGTTAAGACTATTTCACGTTTTAAGCTGTCAATCTCTTGAAACACATCAAGTTTTAATGGGGTGTTTGTTCGCATTGCAACTTGAGTTTTTGTTACAAAAAACATTTTTTATATTTATTTAAAAAACTATTTGACAAGCGTTACAAACATTTATTTTTGAAAAAGTTTCATTATTAGACAACAATGGCAAGATCCTTTATTGTTTTGTGATCTCTCACATTTTTATAGTTATACATGATCCCCACCTTTTACTAACATATCTCATCGACCATAATAATTCTAAGTATTTAGCAAATTTACTTTAATTTAATATATATTTTTTACTAGAAAGTATATATAAACTTAATACACAACCAAATACCCTGTAAGCCAACTTCTTTTCAAGCCTTGCAAACTCCATACTACCATGTAATTACAGTGTTCCTATACTTTAATTCAGAGAGTATATATTCTTGAATATACTATACTTTTAATTTCCGTATATTAGGAAATTTGATGCCAGCTTCAGATTTTATAAGTCCTACCAAATACCACCTTGGTCAATTTATATTTTTAATATTTGATAAATATTTTAAATGTAACATGTAAATGGCAACTAATGTATAATAGATGGAAAATCACTATCCCTCATTTCGTATAATGAATCGGAATTGAATTCTTAGAAATATATATGCCTACGAATAATAGGGTGTATGTTTGTAATATAAATTAAGTTTTTGTTATAATTTTATGTTTTTATAATAAAACATGTTAAAAATGATGTTTGACAATTTTACGTTTGTAAAGTTTTTTTTGTACAAAAAAGTGAGATGATTTTTTAATCTTGTGGTCCCCACTTTTGTCATATATGACTTTCACTCTTTTTTATTATTCAATCTATCCAAACATGATAATTGTATGTCATTGACTAATTTATATTTTATTTTAATATAATTTTTATTAGTATATATAAATTTATTATCTAACTAAACACTTATAAGACTGATCAAACAATGTTATAAATTTTCACGTTATCGTGCCTCCTACCCGAGACAGCCCCTCATACCGAGGCATCTCCGTCATCTTCAGTGACATGCCACAACATAAGTGCCCATCTGCTCTGTCACTATAACATACCTTCTCTCTCTCTCTCTCTCTCTCTCTCTCTCTCTCTCTCTCTCTCTCTCTCTCCCACAATCTTTAGCAACATAGAAACCAACATCTGCTACTTCCTAACTCGACATTTAAATCATGGTGGACCCCATATTTGTGTCTTGGGTGAAAGGAATACTCTCTTCCCAGACACATATTTGTGTGATCCACATGGCAGAGGTGAGCTATACAAGTTAAATCAGCATTTAAATCATGGTGGATCATATTTTTTGTCTTGGGCAGATGGATTATCCTTCGCCTGGACACAAACATCAATGGGACCCACATGGCAAAGGTGGACCCCACAGTTAAATCAGCATTTAAATCATGGTGGTCCCTATTTTTTGTGTCTTAGGCAAAGGGAGTACCCTCCACCCAAGACATAAACATTTTTGGGACTCACATCCCACGGGATAAATCGACATTTAAATCATGGTGGACCTATTTTTTGTCTTAGGCAGAGGGAGTTCCTTCCACCCAAACACAAACATCCGTGAAGCCCACATGGCAGAGGTGGGCCCCACAGGTTAAATCGACATTTAAATCATGGTGGACCCCATTTTTTGTGTCTTGGGTGGAAAGAGTACCATCCGCCCAGACACAAACATCCGTGGGGCCCACATGGCAGAGGTGGCCCCCACAGGTTAAATCGATATTTAAATCATGATGGACCCCATTTTTTGTGTCTTGGGCAGAGGGAGTACCCTCCGTCGAGACACAAACATCTATGGGACCCACCTGGTAGAGGTGGTCCCCATGGGTTAAATCGGCATTTAAATTATGGTGGACCCCATTTTACAAAGGGAGTACCTGCAAAGGGAGTACCCTTCGCCCAAGACACAAACATTCATGTGGCCCACATGACAGATGTTGGCCCCACGAGTTAAATCGACATTTAAATCATAGTGGACCCCATTTTTTTATCTTGGGTAGAGGGTACTCCCTCAGTGGGTCTCTTGAGGTGACCCAAAGTCTCTCGTTTCTGATCTTCCTCGACTTATGCTTCAAGTGGATGTCATTAGTCGCAATGAATGTGGTCACCCTTAGCCATTGTGCATGGCGGATGGCCTCCTAGGCTAGATCAATGTCCCTCCTCGCGCATATCGTTGTGACAATGATCGTGGGGATGTGGCAACCATTTTCTGAATGCGTGATTCTCCTTACTTCTTTTGCAATGCAGTGGCACACCATCTCCAGATCCGTTGGGGACAAGGCATGGAAGTGATGCGGGACAGACCGTGTCGATACTCTAGACCGACTCCCACACACGATCTGGTTCACAGGACCAAGTACTCGAACTCGATTTGAGGGTAGCAAACTGGTGTATCTAGGAAACTACAATAGGGTTAGGATGCCTAGCTAGGTGAAATTTTGATGGAATGAGAACAAGGAGAGGGGCGTTTAACTCTTTGGCATGAGCATTCACGACCGCATACAAAATGAACAAAGTAAATAACTGAGAGAAAAATTAGAAGTTACCTCGTCGCTTGTAGAGGACCCGACTTACATGAAACCTGAGAACTACAGTTCACAATATTGATTTTACAAACTTGCTAAGATGCCCACCTCTTGCAGGAGGGTAATAAACTACATGTGGTTATGTTCTCGGGACTGTTCAGGTTGACAGGTATCGTCTGGTTGGCGACAGATGAACGTCGAAGAGGTATCACTAGCGCAAAGAGCAGCATACACCACGCTCAATGCCGTCGCGTAAACAGTGATGGCCCACGGCATCATCCGTCGCCCATGCATGCACGATGGTTTTTCCGTCGGCAATGAATCGTCGTCAGTTGAGGCGTTGGATTTTGTAATAGCCGACAACGATACACCATCGGCTATAGTTAGAACCGTCGGCTATGTCACCCGGCGTCATTAACGTCATCCCGAATAAACAACGTGCTTTACCGTCTGCTTTTGACATAGGCTCCGTCGCCATTTTGACAAAGACAACGAATTGATTGTCGACTTTTGGCGGACTCCCTGTCGTCTTTTGTTTAAGATAAGTATTATAATTATATTTTTAATTAAATATAATATTAATAATTGTGTATTTTTATCAATAATACATAATAAACATTTGATACTAATAACTGTGTCTATACTACTAATAAATAATACTAATTTAAATCTTCAGTATGTTATATGTATAAACATTTGTACACAAAATAAGATTGACCGGTACTGCAAGTAAAATCTAAATAAATGGAATAATAAAGAAATTGATTATAACACAATCAATGTTCAAACACAACTTGTTCCTTGACAAATTCCACAATATGTGCTGACATAAAAAAATTGTATATACAACTGTTTTCGCGAAGAACACCTAAACTAAAACTAAAATTTCTGGATCGTACTCTTTACAAACGAGCTACCACATTTTTCAAGTATAAAAATTCTGCATAAAAGAAAAATAGTCATTGACACTTTACATTGGAAAATATGAATGCTATTAAGAAATAAAATAAAACTATGAATTTAATATTTGAATACATTTTCAGAAATAGAAATAAAAAATAAAGTTAAAGGCTCAACATAATGTTGACGGGCACAATAACGACGATGAACCACACATATGCCAAAAGAGACTTTTATCATGGACTTTATCAACACGAGGACATAGCAGAACAAACAAAGAAAAAAACACTTATTTGGCTGCTAAAATATATGTTGCATATTTTTGAGTGTTCATGACCCTCATTTTCCCCCTTTTGGCTCATGGTTTTCATAAAGTCAGGCAATCTATGATTTTTTCACACACAAGAAACCCATGTAATCCAGATGTTCTTCAAAACTCCATCCAAGAATTTATGTAAGACTCATAGTCTCCTTATTCTAAGAAATATGATATGAAAGAACATACATACGACATTTGTTCTTCACAAACAGAGAAATGTGTAAAAATACAAAGAAATATAATTTCGTTGTTCTCTACACAAAAAAAAGATCAAGCATATGTAGGAGTGAATTCTACTCTCACCCTCATCATTAACCACCTTCTCTATTCAATCGTTTACTCTATGTTCTTTTTCTTAAAATATGAAACTAGGTTAAATGTAGGTCATAAAGCAATAATTCTTTATGTCAGAGGATTTTTTTTTTTCAGAAAGTGACATAAATCACTTTTCATTCACATAAAGGTAAGCAATACAACATAGAATGAAACAGAGAGCACAAAAAAATATATAATGGTTGATGAGCTGTTTTGCTGAGCTTATAGCTAAAAACATTATAGCAGTAAAAAACAGCATCTCAAAGATTTCAACAACATATATATAGGGAAGATATACTTCCGCGTGTAACTAAACTAATTCCAATAGTATAAATTTGAAAAAAAGGTCCAACAAAATTCATTTATTATCTTGGCCATAGATTTAATTGTCACAAATAAATCATTACGACAAATGAAATGTAAAAGCTGATTACTTATCTACTAGGTAAAAAATTCCGCTTATAATCTTATGGCATAAGATCATATTCTTAGCGCACACATGGAAAGAGAAGCAGGGGTAGATAAGAATGCACATAAAAATGGCTGCCCAGGGGTTCCTAGGGTCTGTGGGGCAACACAATAGTGGTGTAGGCTATTCTATCCTTCTCCCACAACAGAGTAGATCATACAAGCCAATTGGCTAGACTGATTAGGAGCCAATTGACTTGCCCTTAACACTTATGTTCTCTGCTTTAATCTGCTTGCTGATCATCACAAGAAAGAGCAAACACCATTTTCATCTCAGTTTGTTTCTGGTGATGACCAGATGAGCTGTTCCATTCCTACTTCTCTTGGGTTCACTCATGTTTTACTTAGGGTGAAGAAAATAACTTCTTACCAAAAAACAAAATAGAAGTATAAATAAAGCTTACCCTTTTCTTTGGAGACCATATATGTGCTTCAAGAAGCTAGGACCTTCATACTGACCTTTCTGCTGATTCCATAAGAACCTTGATACGAAAGACAAACCTATGAATAGAAATTTATATACAATATGTGTTGCATGAAGAAAAATAAAAATACTTTACATATGCTGTCAAATATGGTTGTGCATGCTCCAAACAAATAATAAAAAGTAAAAAAAACATATACGGAATCTTTCAACTTTGGCGCCGAGAAGATGATGCGCCAACATCCCCTCTAGAAGTCCCAACCTACAAAAGAATACATACCACATATAACATTAAGTTATTAATTGTATTAATTAAAATTAAATAATAAATAATGAAACTCACCGAGGAATGTGATACTTGAGAAAACATTAATCTCTTTAATATTTCTATCTCAGCTTGCTGCTCTTGCAATTGTCTATCACGTTCATTCTCTCGAGTACACATTGCTTCTAGCTCTGTCTTTGTATTATGTAGCTCTGTTTTTATATGTTATAATTCAGTTGAAAGTTCTTTCACATTATTATTAGTTAAATTATCATGAATTCCTTTCCAAGTAGATTGCTTACTCCATCCTATTCCGTATCCTCTTACATAACCTCCATGATGCCCATCATATACTTCATCTAAAATAGGACATAGAATTGATGGATTTGAGCTTCCCGTGACATCCTTTTCTACGCATCTTGCTGATATTTTTTCCTAAGATACAATTAAAATCACATAATAAGATAAGAATATGTACTATGATGTAAGTAAAAATAACATACAATTCTATGTATAAATGAACTTACACATATATCACAAGTAAATTCATTTGGATACTCTCTTGTTTTTGTCTGGTGAGCCTTCAAATATGCTCCTAGAGTTGTGTAGTCAACTCCCAAACTCTCACGCTGCATGCAACCAAAAAAAATAGAATAAAATCATAATTAGAAGGTGTCGTGAAATGTAAAAGATAAACAAATTATTGTTGTTAAACTTACTTCAGAATGATTATGACGAGTAATAGACTTTCCTCCAAGCGTATGTGTTGCACGATTCTCTCCCCTGTTACCTTTATTTTTTTTAGCTTCATTTATTTTTCCTTCCTTTGTCCAATACTCTAAAAAAGAATCCCACTCAGCCTGAGTTATTCTCTCATCAGGGGCTATTGAATGTGTTGCTTCTTGATCACCATCCACATAATATTTTCCTTTTAATCTACTTCTCCAATCTCTTACCTTTGCTTGTAAGGATTGTCTACAATAGTCTAAAACTTTTGACATATTTGTAGAATTGCCTTCTTCATCAACAAACTCGAAGTTTGCCTGAAAATATAAAAATATTACACTGGTTTTTTAAATAAGATGCATATTAAATGTGACAAACATTTACTTACATGTATTTCTTGCATTACATCACTAAAACTTTGATCACATTGATCATCCCATTCTTTATGTAAGGAAAAATAATTACCCGATCTTGCATATAACCCTAACATTTGAGCAACTTTCAAACCTTCTTTTCCTACCGGTTGACCATTTATAAACATACATTTCCACTTTTGTCCTTTAGGTGGTTCAGTTGTCGTCATCTTGATATTACCTCTAGTTATTTTTGAAGTAGAACTAGAGTTTGGTGCCAACACCATATCTGGTTTATGCAAATTTGATATTGATATTTCCCTTTCATTTTCTCTAATTGAATTAATATGAGGTGAGCTAATCTCCTCTCTTGGAACACTACTTGTAGTTGTAGAAGTGCTATGATGTTGAGTGGTGCGTTTTCTTTGAAATATGGAATCTACAATTTAGAAGAAATCATGCTATGTTATAAATTTATGTATAACATCCAAGCAAGATTATATAAGAATGTCTTACCTTGAACTCAAGAAGATCTAAATGAGATTCATCTGTGAGAACATCTACAATTAAATAAAAGGATGACTAAAATTAGTTTAAAATTCAATATATAACAACAGAATGATATCCTAAAAGTTTATGAAAATATACAATACAAAGTTGAGGATGTTTTGTGATATACTTGTGGTTTGCATCATGGCATCATGATCATGCTCCTTATTTTGCGCTCCTATAAAATTTATCAAACACAATGTAATCAAACAAAAAGAGATAATGATTTGTACACATACAATGAAAGTTTATAAAAATGATATAAAAATTTTATTACCTTGAAGTTGTTTATCTGAAGTGTCTGTATTCTTTAACACTAATGATAATGGCTTGAATCTCATTTTTGGAGGCATTTTCCTGAAACAAAAATGAAAGCATGTAAAACTATAAAATACATTTAGTTATATAACAATGCTCAAGACATGAAAGCAGAAGATACCATCATAGTTTATTTGCATCTTTCATTCGAGCTTCTTTTAATAATTTTCTTGGAACGTATGTACCAACTCCAATTTCATTTCTAACCCAAGAAACATTTGTTTGCTCTTCTTCTAAGGTCTCATTTGAAAGAGTTGGCTCAACATGTTTAAGAGCTATTTCATCTTCAATTTCGACATCTGCTTGCATGTCATAAGTATCTCTTGGTTTCCACCTACAGACAACACTCCACTCTCCATCTATAGGATCTTTTGAGTAAAAAACTTGTTGAGCTTGTGATGGAAAGATGAATGGCTCTTCACTGTAACAAAATTTTGTTGTATTGACAGAAGTTAACTTGAATTTATCTACTTTGATACCAAGCTCATCACTTATGTTATACCAAATACACTTGAAGAGGTATACTGGAGGCAATGTTCCAAAGAAAATCCCTACAATATTTTGCAAAATGCCATAAAAAATTTCTTCATTCTCACCAACAGTTGCAATGCCACAATTCTGAGTTATACGTGACTTATCCACTGATTGTGTTTCAAATTTATATCCATTCATAAAAAACCCATGATATGAAATAACGCTGAGTTTAGGACCTCAAGAAAGACTTGTAATTTCCTCAGAGATATCTATTTGACACCTTTGTTGGTCTATCTACAAACATAAACCAATCATGTGAGTAATAATTAGCTTAAAATGCTAGATAAAAATGATATTATACTTACATGATTTCTGAACCACATAACAAAAGTATTATGTTGTTCTAGTTGAATTCGTTCATCGCCCCAAGTTGGATGTTGACCTTCTAAGAGATTCTTATGCATTCTATATATGACAAATTAATTAATATAATGAAATAAAGAATGTAATTTGAAATTGAAAAAAAACTTACAGTATATATGGCTCAATTGATTCTGTATTGAATAATAAAAACCTGTGTGCTTGATATGACTCTACAACTGACATATTAATAGGCAACCCAGTTCCAATTGGACCATCTGCATACCATGCTGGTCTAGTCAACTTAGTCTCCACATTATCTAGGTAGTGTGCACAAAAGACTGTAGCTTCTTCCATAAGAAATCCTTCAGCAATTGAACCCTCTGGACGACTTCTGTTGCGTATATAGTTTTTATGTGTAAGTAAAAATCTTTCAATTGGATACATCCATCTATATTCCACTGGCCCTGCAAGCTTAGCTTTTGTAGCAAGATGAATAGTTAAATGTACCATAACATTGAAAAATGTTGGAGGAAAGATCTTCTCTAATTTACATAAGATCACTGGAATTGATTGCTTAAGCTTCTTCAAAGTCTCAACATCGATAGTTTTAGCAGACAACTCCTTAAAGTACATGCAAAATTCGTTCAAAGCAAGTCCAACTGACTCTGGAAGTGATGTTCTAATTGTCAATGGAAGAAGTTGTTGCATAAGAACATGGCAATCATGACTCTTCATTCCTACAAGCATATGTTCTGAAATATGCACCAACTGAGAAATATTCGAAGAAAATCCATCAGGCAACTTTAAATCTTTTAAGACTTCTAAGAATCTTTCTTTATCTTCGTCCGTCATATCATAAGAAGCATGAGGTATTACATACTTCTTTTTAAATCTCTTTGACGGTATTGGATGCAAAGGTTTTCTAATCCCTAAGTTCTGTAAATCAAGACGTGCTTTGATGTTCTGTTGACTTTTTCCATCATTTTGTAAAATCATGTTGAGGATGTTCATGCATACAATTTTTTCGACATGCATGAGATCAATGTTATGCCTTACAAGTAATGTTTTCCAATATGGGAGCTCAAAAAAATACTTTTCTTCTTCCATCCTTTTGGTAAAATTTGTTCATTACCCTTTCTTGGTTGACCTGAACTATCACAAGCTTTTCCAAATGTGATATTCTCATAACCTTCCCAAGCTCTCAGTATGTCTTCTCCTGAAAAAGAAGTTGGTGCTAACTCATATTCAACATTGCCATCAAATAATTTTTTATCATCTCTCCAAGGGTGACCTATAGGTAAGAAACGCCGATGTCTCATATACACACATTTACGATTGTACGGAAGATAAATTGAACCATGCTGAGTATGACAACTTGGACATGCCATGTATCCCTTTGTACTCCAACCTGATAACATAGAATATATTGGAAAATCATTGATAGTCCACAAGATAGCTGCACGCATCATGTTTCCTTTTTATCTGCATCATATGTTTGAATACCATGTTCCCACAACAACTTTAGTTCATCAATTAATGGTTGAAGATAGACATCGATGTCATTACCAGGAGATTTTGGACCATCTATGAGAAGACTCATCATAAAAAATGATTATTTCATAGCCAACCATGGAGGCAAATTGTATGCTATTAAGATCACTGGCCATGTGCTATGACTACTACTTGTTGAAATCATAAATGGGCTAAACCCATCGCTTGTTAGTCCAAGTCTGACATTACGAGGCTCCATGCTAAAAGTTGAATGTTTGATATCAAAATCCTTCCAAGCTTCAGAATCCCTAGGATGACTCATTTTTCCATCCTCATCTCTGAGTGCATTATGATGCCAACTCATAAAACTAGCAGTCCTGCTAGACATATATAGTCATTGAAGTCTTGGAATCAAAGGAAAATGGCGAAGCACCTTCTTCGGAACATTATTCTTTCCACTTCTACTTTTTTTCCATATAGATATACCACAAATCGGGCAATTATCTAAATCTTTATGCTCTTTCCAAAATAACACACAATCATTTGGGCATGCTTGTATCTTATTGCAACTTAACCCTAATTTAGACATCATTTTTTTGGATTGATACCAAGTATTTGGCAATGTGCTTTCTTCTGGCAAAACATCTTTAATCAAAGCTAAAATGTCTGAGAATGCCTTGTTGGTCAGTTTATGCAAACATTTAAGCTGAAACATGTGTACAAGAAAAGAAAATTTAGAGTACTTGGTGCATCCAGTGTATAGTGGCTTCTTAGCTTCTTGCATAAGTTCATCAAATCTTTGTGCCTCAGAATTTTCTGCAAAATGAGAGACTGATTGATGTAGGAAACTATCATTCAATAATCTTTCTATATCATTAGCTGAAGTAACATTTGTGTTTGTCACTATACGAGGTCGCTTATGAGATTCTCCATGAAAACACCAAATTGTGTAGTTTGTCACAAATCACTCTTTAACAATGTGAAGATAAACTGTATCCTTCTCGTAATGATATCTATTTTGACACTTTGAACATGGGCAACGAATAACTGATAAGTCACTGGTGTTTAAATTTTTAATTGCAAAGTCCATGAAATATTTGACCCCGTTCAAGAAAGATGTGTTTACACGTTCATGCCTTGTTTTATACATATACATCCAACTCTTATCACTCATAAAGTTTTCTTCCATCTTGAAAAAGAAAACATATTAGTATAACAATAACAACTAGAGTTTCAATTATCTTCGATATAATATGATATTTAAGGATTCACAAAACAAAAATTATATGCTACAACCTATAAGCAAATAACTAGTAAGTTAGCACTCAAGATTCCTAACATAGACTTACAAGCTTAGCTGCGTGAGACTTAAATATCATTAATAAACAAAAAAAGGGTAGATAAGAAATTCCAATATATCCTTAAAAAATTATTCTTTTTCATTCTGCTTTTATATTCTTTGAAATTATGGTCTTGTCTTGAAGTTAAACGAAGGGGAAGATTAGGTATAAATCAGAGTTTTCTCCTTACTATTTAAGCAAATTTTGACGATTATGATGAAATTGGGATTTCACTGAGCATCTTTTTTTATGAAAACTTTCTTGATGTTCCTCATTTCTTTTTGCCTCACCAAATATATATATTTTCTTACCTAATGTGATCTTGTTGAAGCCTTTGCTATTTCAGGTCTTGTTTTATTGGTGTATGAAAATGATATTATATAAATTTCAATTTTAATATTTGTGGAGGATAGAAAGAGTCAATATTAAAATTAATACACTTGATCTTCATTACTAGTACAATTACTTCTTCTCAAGCTCTATATAGCATACACAAAATTCATAGCCCAAATCTAGAGAAAACACAAAAATCGACCAAGTTAAGGAAGATAACCAGCAGCTCAAAATCTACAATTACAAGTTATTTTCAATGTCCATCCGCTAGAAAGTATGTATGTATGTATTTATATATATTTATATGTATATATATACATTCAAACCAACAATCTAGCAACTTGTGCATCTTGTGTATAGTCTACACAAAATTCATAGCTCGGGATGTTACTTCTTCTCAAGCCCTGTATAGCCTAAGTTATTAGATAGGTGCCAATGTTTTAGTGTTAGAGAATCTATATTTGTTCATCCTAAGTTGGGATAACTATCTTAAAATAGAATTATTAAAAATCAATATCATTGACAGCATGCATAGTTGCTAACGCATGATAGAATTTATATTTGTTCATCCTAAGATGGGAGAACTATCTTAAAACAAAGTTCTTAAAAATCAACACCATTGACGGCATGCATAGTTGCTAAAACATGATAGAATCTATATTTGTTCATCCTAAGTTGGAAGAACTATCCTAAAAGAGAGTTCTTGAAATTCAACCAATACCATTGACAGCATGCATAGTTGCTAATGCGTGATAAATATAAATAGAAAGATATGTGAATTTAAAGTGAGAATAAGGGTCTAATGCATAGATCAGCTGAGGATGCTTACCTAAACAGAGCAATGAGCAGCAAAGGGGGACCGGGTGTGTTTGGCGCCTCAACCTGCTCCCGTGCGGAACCAGCCGATCGGCGAGGACGTGCGTACGTTATTCCAAATGTGCTTATTCGTGGCGGCACTGCAGCAAATGGCCGATGGTGAGATGGGCCCTATCGCAGTTCGGCCGTCGGCATCCTGTATAGCGGCTGCGCCCGGGGGAGAAGCACGCGTTGCGATCGCCTCGGTGCCTGCTGCCAACGGACACCAGCTGTGTTCTCCTGCTAGTGTTGCCATCGGAGGACAAACCAGTCTCGTCACTGACGATGACTACTTTAAGGGAGGTGAAGCCCGTTCTTCTGGAGGGGTTCTACTGAAAGCCTCGAGGCTTGCCGTCGAAGACGTTAGCGTGTACGAGACAGAGCCGTGGACAACGCGGGAAGCCTTGCCGTCGAAGAAGGCGTACTGGATGGGAAAGTTGGGATCGGCGCTGCAACTTCACCGCGCAGAGGCTTGCGACCAGCACGGAGGAGACGGCGTGTGCGAGATGGAGCCGTGGACGACAGGGGAGACCTTGCCGTCGATGAAGGCGTACTGGACAGAAAAGTTGGGATCGGCTGACTTCACCGCGCAGAGGCTTTTTGCGACGAGCACGGATGACTTGGAGGAGTAATCGCACACAGTTCCGATTCGGATGGGAGAGTTGTGGTTACGCCCGTCACCTATTTGATCGGGAACGTGATAACTTGCCCCGACGGTTAGTATGAAACCGTGGTGTATGCTACGCTTTGCACTAGTGTATTGGGATGCCTCGGTAGATGGAAGAGTTGTTGACCCGATGTTGAAGCTCTTGTGACACTGACCTTGACAGTGATGAAGATTGCAAGTGATAGAACTCTTGATGTTGGATGACCAAGGTAAGGAAAAAGTAGATGGGGGATGAAGATGAGGGGGGTGGTAGAGAAAATGTGGTAATGCTCCTCACGAGCTCCTGAAACTGGGTGATTGGGTACCCCTCACGGGCTCCTCCCTCACAGAGGCAATGGAAAGTAAAGAGTAGACACTCTTACTTCAAGCTTAACTTCCTTCAACTTGTTACAATGAGGATACATAGAAGATATTTATAGACCTTAAGGCTCCCTTCAAAAATTTGAATTTTCCTCCAAACATATCCCCACCTACCAACTACCTATGAACTCTAAGTAATTATTACCTCCCACCTACCTAAAATAATTACTAGTCTTTAAAACTACTCTTCTTAATAAAATTACCAACTACTACTTACCAACTACTACCTACCATCATAATAACTCTAATCCCTTTAATAAAAGTAAGTACCTACTAATCATGGAATACTGGGTTGGCGACCCGGTCGGCCAGGTCACTCGACCCGGTCGATTTTCGGGCCAACTACAAGCCGGCCCGGCTTCGCATCGCGCGACCCGGCAACCCGACAAGCTGGCTTTTTCCCCCACCTAAGGGGGTGAGTGGGACCCCCTCCCCCCCACTTAAGAATAAGTGGGGTGGGTGAGTCACCCCACTCACCCACCCCCCCTAAATTACTAAAATGCCCTCCCCTTGGGGACTATAAATAGTCTCCAAAATTGAGCGTCTCCCCCCCTCCATTGATCACTCTTTCGGTCTCCCCCCCCCCTCCATTAAATTGTTAGCTTTTTGGTCGATGCTGACAATGAACTTTTCCATGCTCAATTACTAGGTCATTTTTTCAACCCAAGATATTGCTACAGTCCAATCTTCAAGCCTATCAATGAACTATTGAACAGCATAAAGGAAGTCATTTGGAGAATGCTTGGGGACGATGACCATTCAATTATTGCTACAAATAAGATGCATGATTATAGGATGAGGTTATTTCATTTCGGGACAGCAAGGGTGCAACGAGTAGTTATGTTTCTTAGTCCAGGTATGTACATTTAAATAAAGTCAACTTTATATTTACATAATTAACTTATTAATATCATTATGTACTAAGACATAATGATAATGTGTAGCTGACTGGTGGATGGATCATGGAAGGGCACCGGGATATGAAGACTTGACTAGTATTGCAATCCGAGTACTAAGCCAAACCATGTCCGCTTCCGGCTGTGAAAGAAATTGGTCAACGTTTAGCCTTATTCATACGAAACAAAGAAATAGGTTAACATCACAGAGACTTGAGCAGCTAGTCTATTGTCACTATAACATGAGGTTGAAGCTAAAAAATTTGGAGAAGATAAGAGAGAACCAGAGGGAGGAGCAAAGGTGGGTATAACAAGCAAGTGGAAGATGAATTGAGGTGCCCACTGTACAAGAACCAGAGATTGACTTGAATGAGATATTTCAACAGAAAAATCATCTGGAAGCCTGGGCCAACGAACGTGAGGGGTTGGGCGAACCAGAGTTCAACCTCGATGATCGGGAATGGGCTCAAGGAGAACTTGACAATGTTCCTCTCTCCAAGGAATTTCAGATCCCTCCTTCTGTGGTGAAAAGACAAAAAATCGGACAATCTTCTCGTCAAAGTAGGCAATCAAAGGGAAAAGGTAAACATGTTGCAACTGACCCTCTTGATATTGTTGATCTCGACACAATTGACGAGACAAGGGAAGATACACCGGAGCCTAACATCCGATTGCAATATCAAACGTCGGATGATTCTTCTTCAAAGAGTAGTAGCGACGGAGATGACAACACGTACGGCAGAGGCAGAGGAAGCACCACCGGCACCACTTCTAGTCAAGGGAGAACCAATCTGGAGACACCCCCTCCACAGCAATAGCCGCACTTTAAGGAAGAGGAGCACTATACCCACGCAACATAGGATGCTGACCATGGAGCAAGACAACATGGGTATGGTGCAAAGTTAGAACCATCACAGCGTTCTTGGTGTCCATCATATCAAGGGTAGGGTTATGGGATGATGCAGCCTTCATTTGATAGTTCTAGTACGTATTCATATGATAGTTACGGTAGTTCATTTTCGTCTTATCATAGGATGATTGTACGAGGCACTGACGAGTATAATCAGTTTGTCTATATGTTTAATGTATCGTACTCTTCCTCAATGTCATGGGCAGAGTACATACATTATGTAGAAGAACAATTTAATGTCATTTTTGAATGAATGTTGAATGAATCATGTTGAATTATATCTATTATTATTTTTATTTAATTTTTGGGTATTTTTATGATTTTTTTCATTTTTTCCACATTTTTTTTAAAAAAATAAAAAACCGATGCTGTCGGACCGAGTTGACGACCCGGCCCGACCGGGTCGGGTTGGGGGCCAGTCAACCTAGGGCCGACCCCTGACTCATTCTTCCTTGCTACTAATAACTATTAACTCTTTTAGTTAATAAAATAATATTCTCCAAGGTAAGAAGAGGTGAATGACCATCATGAGTCGGCTCCGAGCCAAATACTATCGGCTATCGGATCTTGGTGTGGACCAGTCCAATTTGATCGAGGATATCGTCTTGAATCGGTGTCCCCACCAAGAAGTCCACATCAAATGTGTCCACACCAACACAGGATAGTAGGCGCCAACGTCAATTTCTCCTCACCAGACGAGTGGCATCAAGGGCCAGTTCTCCATCTCGGAGGTTGGTGTCCAATAGGTGGACGTAGGAAGGGTCAGGGATTGCTAGAAATGTGATGGGACTGCGTCTCATAAGAATTGAGCTAAAGACCATAGAGATAGAAGAAGATAACAAAAACAATATACAATAGAAAAAAATCACAATACTCACTCTATAAACTCTCTTACAAGACTTGGATTACAAAGAACAAGTATGCCCATATATATAGGCCTTGGGTAGCCTTTGTACACAAATAACACCCCAAATATGACTCTTAAACATCCTTAAAAATTCACCTAAATGTGATGCATGAAATTTTTCCCCACTACTTGGATGAGAGATTACAAGACCCCAATACTTAGTCCCACTAACTCCACCTAAATGACCATTTATTCTAAAATTCACAATAACATGAGTAGAGAATAAACAACCCATTATTCTCCTCCATTAAAGACCATTTTAAGAACATTACAATTTGGATATTAACGAGACTAAATGAGAGAATAAGTTTATTTCTCAACACCCCCATGTAAACTTATTTCTCTTTCATCAATCATTCCAAGCATTTGCTTGAGTTTATTGAAGACATCAACCTTCAATGCTTTAGTGAAAATTTCGGCAACTTGATCTTGTGTTTTCACATAAACAACCTCAATCTTCTTATCCTTCACATGCTCTCAGATGAAGTGAAATCTTGTATCGACATGCTTACTCATTTCATAATATATCGGATTCTTTGACAATACAATTGTGGACTTGTTATCAACAAACATCTTTGTAGACTCATTTTGATTAATACAAAGACTATTTAGCAATCTTCTTAACCAAAATGCATGGCAAACTTCGGATGATAATGCCACATCTTCACTTCACATTTAGAGAGTGTAACAATAGGTTACTTCTTAGAATAGCAAGCGAAAGTGGTTCCTCCTAAGAAGAAAACAAACCTAGAGGTGCTCTTTCTTTCATCAATATCTCCTCCCCAATCACTATCGGAGTAGCCCACAAGATCAAATTTACTTGATGATGAATAAAACAATCCATGATTCAATGTACCTTTAATGTAGTGAAGAATTCTTTTGGCAGCTTTAAAATGTGAAAACTTGAGTTCTTCCATATATCGACTCACTAAACCAACACCATATAAAATATCCAGCTTTGTACAAGTCAAGAATCTAAAACTTCAAACCAAGCTTTTGAATAAAGTTGAATCAATATTTTCATCATCTTCATGCTTTGACAATTTGAAACCGCATTCTCTTGATGTGTTCATAGGTTTACATTCATTTATATTGTACATTGTCAAAATTTATTATACATAACCTTCCTGTGAAATGAAAATGCCTTCAAAAACTTGTTTCACTTCGATATCAAAAAAGTAAGACATAAGCCCAATATCCATCATTTCAAATTCTTTGATCATACACTCTTTGAATTATTGAAACATTTGTAGATTGTTTTCTCCTGAAAATCAAATCATCAACATATAAGTAAACAAGCAATATATCTTCATTTGCATTAAACTTCATATAAAGAGCATGTTCATGGGGGCATTTGACAAAGTTAATTTGTAAGAAATAACTATTAATTCTACTATTCCATGCTCTAGGTGCTTGTTTTAAGCCATAGAGTGCCTTCTTGAGTTCTAGAACATTTCTTTCATGTCCTTTCCTAACAAAACCTAATGGTTGATCAACATAAATTTCTTCTTCAATAAAATCATTCAAAAATGCTGATTTCGCGTCCATTTGAAAATTTTTCCAATGATTTTGAGCCGCCAAATCAATAAACAACCAAATAGTTTCTAATTGGGCAACAGGAGTAAATACCTCATCATAGTCAATTCCAACCTTTTGTTTGTATCCTTTGACTACCAATCTTGCTTTGAATCTTTCAATTTCTCCTTTTGCATTCTTCTTTGTCTTGTACATCCCTTTGCCACCAATAGTTTTTTTGTCTTTTGGAAGATATACCAACTTCCATGTTTTATTCTTCTCTATGGATTTAATTTTGTCATCTATAGCATCTTTCCATCTGTAATCTTTCACTACATTATCAAACGTTAGTGGCTCAATATCTGCAAAAAGACAAAACAAAGTGAGATTGTCTTGATTGTAGATCTCATCAAGAGATCTCATTTTCTTCCTTGGCCTTGAACCTTCTTCCAAAGAGAAAGATGAAGTCAAAGAGCTACCAGCTTGTGGAGACAATGATGGTGTAGTATGATATTCCTCTTCTTGTATTTCTTCCTCAAAGAAAGTGTTAGCTTCTTTATTAGTGTCATTTGTATTCCAATTCCATGAGATTTTTTTCCTCAAAGATAACATCTTCATTCATATCAACACTTCTATTAAATGGATTAAATAATTTATAACTCTTAATACGAGAATCATAACCAAGAAAATTATACCTTTTGCTTTTGTCATCTAACTTGATCCTTTTTTTAATCCAGTGCATGGGCATAAGCTACACTTTCAAACACCTTCAAGTAAGAAACATCAGATTTTTCTACATTCCATGCTTCATGTGGTGCCATTCATTCCAAACCTTTTGTAGGACATCTATTTAGCAAGTAAACAACACAAGTAACGGCTTCACTCCAAAATTCTTTTGGCATGTCTTTGCTTTTCAACATAATTCGGGACATATTGAGAATGGTTTGATTTCTTCTTTCAACAACTACATTTTGATGAGGTGAGTATGGAGTTGTAAGAGAATAATAAAGACCTTGCTTTTCACAAAACTTCTCAAAGTTGTTCGATGTGAACTCTCCTCCTCTATCAGATCTCATTGCTTTGATGTAGAAACCACTTTGCTTTTCTACAAACACTTAGAATTTATTGAAAAAAAAACATGAGACTTTTCTTTCAACAAATACACCCATGTCTTTCTAGTGAAATCGTCGATAAAGGTAAGAAAGTATCTATTCTTACCAAATAATATTGGAGAAATTGACCCACATACATCGGTGTGAAGAAGTTGAAGTGGTCTATGTGATCTTATTTTTACTTCTTTTAGAAAACTCTTTCTATGATGCTTGCCAAAAATACAACCTTCACAAAGCACATTTGGATGATCAATATGAGGCAAGCCTTTTACCATGTCATGCAAAGTCAAATACTTCAAACTATTAAAGATGATATGTCCATATCTTAAGTGCCAAAGCCAAAATTCATTCTTAAGACAAGACTTTAAGCACTTAGCAACTTCACTTTGAATGTTCAAGATGAACATTCTATTCTTTTCCATAGCAACTTTAACAATCAAGTTGTTCTTGTTATCTCTTATAGAAAGACTATGATCTGTCATGTGAATATCATAACTTTTCGATAAGGGTTGTCCCAAACTCAAAATGTTATTTTTCATATGGAAAATATAATAAACATCTTAAATCAATCGATGGTCACCATGTTTTGAATGGATCAAGATGTTATCTTTTCTCTTGATTGCTATTTTGGAAGAATCACCAAATGTTACTTGACCACCCACGATTTTATCAATCTCAACAAAGATTTCTTTTCTTCCACTCATGTGATTGCTTGCACTAGAATCAAGATACCACTTTCCTTGTTGACCTTCATGATCTCCCTTATATGCTAGTATAACACATGCATTTTCATCTTCATTTTGTTTCTCAACATGATTAGCTTGTTGTCATCATGGTTCGAAGTATCATTCCAACATTCACTAACATAATATCTAAATTTGTTACAATTATAACATTCAACTTGATATTTTCCACACCTTGATTTTCCATGAAAGTTGCCATGACCTCTTCCACGGCCTCTTGTTGGATATGATAATGTGTTGCTTTTCTCTTCATTGAAGGTACCTCATCCATAGCCTTCATGACCTCGACCTCTTCGATTTTTTGTCTCAACTTTCTCTTCTTTGAGAGAGAGTTTTGTTGTAAGAGCATGTTCCACGGTTTTCTTCTTCTTGAGAAGCCTTTGTTCATGAACCTCTAAAGACCCAATAAGTTGCTCCACTTGCATAGTGTCCAAATTTTTGGACTCTTCAACGGCAACAACCACATGGACAAACTTGGAATCAAGTGACCAAAGTAGCTTCTCTATGACACAAATATCGATGAGAGTCTCACCATTTCTTTGAAGTTATTCTCTACAACTTTCACCCTTGTGTAGTAATCCAAGATAGTCTCGGACTCATTCATATGTAAAGCTTCAAATTCACCTCTTAGAGTTTGGAGCCTTACCTTTTCACATTCTCTTCTCCTTTGCCATACTTCGCAAGCATGTCCCATGCGACCTTTGACAAAGTTGCTCCAACTATCTTCTCAAAGGTAGCTTCATCTACCCCTTGGTAGATGAGAAAGAGTGCCTTCTTAGTGCTCTTTCGGAAATCCTTCACAGACGCCCTTTGATTCGGAGTCAAAGTGGCATCATTCTCGGGCTCTTCATAGGCTTTAGTGACGACCTCCCACCGATCTTGAGAATCAAGAAGTGCCTTCATTTGGATGCTCCAATTCTCATAGTTGCTCTAGGAGAGACGGGGGATTTGGAAGGGCATCATTTGACTTGAAATAGCTCTTATACCACTTTGTTGGAAGTGTGACGGGATTACCTCTCACAAAAATTGAGTTAAAGACAATCGAGATAGAAGAAGATAGCACAAGGGATACACAATAGAAGAAAACCACAAGACTCACTCTATAAACTCTCTTATAAGTATTGGGTTACAAAGAACAAGTAGGCCCATGTATATATAGGCCTTGGGTAACCTTTCCACACAAGTAACACTCCAAATATGGCTCTTTAAACATTCTTAAAAATTCACCTAAATGTGATGCATCAAAATCTCCCCCATTACTTGGATGGGAGGTTACAAGATCCCACTACTTCGCCCCACTAACTCCACCTAAATGATCATTTATTCTAAAATTCATTATAACATGAATGGAGGATAAACAACCCATTATTCTCCTCCACTAAAGACCTTTTAATACCATTCAATTTAAAGATAAATAAAACTAAATAAGAGAATAAGTTTATTTCTCAACAGGGATGAGCATGCTTCCTAGTAAAGGGGTTGCCCTATGGTAGCTTGTGCTAGTAGAGACTAGAGAGGGGTGCCTACAAGAAAGATGGCAACGGAGAAGGCACCCTAGTGTGGTAAGGTCGTAGCCCAACGTCTACCCGACATTGTCCTGACGAGGCTAGTGTAAGCGAAGAGGGTATCGAGGGCTCGTTATTAGATCCAGTTCCAATGACCGCCATCATTACCACCGATCATGGTTTCCAGTAGCCGACTGGAGAAGTAGGGTCCTAATCTGGTTCTGACGCCATCGCTACTGCCAATCCTAGTTTTAGAGAGCCGACCGGAGGAGAAGCGGGCTTCAATTTGGTGAGAGATGTGCATCGCGATCATTTGCGGGGGGTGGAGAGATCGTGTCAAAAATAACAAGGTGTTTGGTTCCATGATAATATGTTTTTATTTTAATTTTTAAAAATTGTAGTAAAAATACACAAAGGTGTTCAGTTGATCTCAACTATTTTTATTATGTTTTGTTAGATGACCAAAAGGCAAAAAAGATACAAAAATCTCTTTTTTTCAAAACTACTTTGCCCGATAGACCCTCAAGCAATGATGGTCTCTCTCCCCTGACACAACTCTATATGCAACAACTCATCTCCGCAGGATCTTCTTCCTTCTCCACGATCAATGTCCCACTACAACTTCAGTTGAGGGAGCTTCCTCTTCCAATTTACAGTGCTCTAGCTCTAGCTCTAGCGAGATATTCTCCCTTCTCCTACGAATGCGTGATGCCAAAATTTAAGATAAAAATTATGACATGGATGAGCAATCGGTGCTTAGCACATGTGGACTCCATGGCATGCTCGAGAGCCATCCAGTGGAAGACATTGGAATGCCAACATGTGACTATGTGATCGTAGATGATGATGCAATTGACCTGTTCTATGGCTACCGACAATGTGGACCACATTGGATTCAATCTCCTCCTCAATGAGCGAGTTAATAGGAAAGCTGATGGGGATGGCAATGAGGGCCTTGATGTCGAGGTCACAGGCCATTTGACCAAAGGCAACAGCCGAGGTGAGGAGAATCTCCTTCGACGGCCGAGAGGGTGAGGCTTGGAGGGCATTGAGATGGATAGAGAGGAGATCATTCATAAGCTTCTCGCTGTAACAAGCGGGGGTGTGGTAAGTGTGGGGGCATAGGATGCAGACATCCGTGGGTGGGCATCATGTTAGAAAAAAGCTACTTGTGTCGGTAGTGCCACTTCTAATATGCGGGGACCTTTTCTGTGGAAGGTGATAGGTTTGGGAGATCATTGGAGGGAGGTTGGGACAGTGATGAAGAGTTTAGCCTTGATGGTGGTTTCAGAGGGTAGAGCTGTATCAAAGGTCACCCTCCTTGTAGGCACCAGCAAAGACAAAAAAAATTGCATAAGAGGACATGAAGGAATCAAAGCTCTAGATATATAAGAAGAGAAGGGAGAACAGATAAAGCCACTTAGGATAATTTTAGGGACAAATTTACACTGTTCTCGAAGAACAGCATCCCCAACTCTATGTCGCTTTTCTACGTTTTTGATATTTATAAATTGATAAAAAATTTAATTTAAAAGGTTACCAAACACGTTGTCATCATTTTCAAAAAATAAAATATTTTTCCAAACATATAACTTCATAGTTGTTTCAAAAATTATCACATTTATAGTTGTAATATAATTTTTTGTCATCAAATCATATAAAAAACAAAATGTAACCAAGCATCGCCTAACCGGTCAATGCCTCTTCTCTCAATGATGTGTAGAAAGGAAAGGGTAGAAAATTTTTTAAAATGAAATATGGTAACACATGCCAAACATTTTTAAATGGCACTTTTATTACAATTTTTAAAAATAAAAATAAAAACCTTCGTTGCCATGCAACCAAACACCCCATAAGGTGCCTTTTTCCCGAGGTTTTCCAAATGTACACTCCCCTAATGCTAGTGTTTGGGGATGCATCTGCTTACGTCTATGCTACTTCAACCATGCAACATCACCATTCTAGTCAGCATAATTTCTACGTTGAAGCTTTTTTTTTTCCTTCGATAAAGGTGATGATGCTAGATGAGAAAAAAAGGAATATGCAAGTGGATGGATAAAGTAAGCTCCCAAAAAAGAGAAGAAAAATGAACAAGATGTATGCTGCACTGTTCATTCACTTTGGAAGAACCAAAGGTCATATATTTTAACTACAACGGAGCATGATTTAGGAACAAGTTATCCAAATATTCATCCTCCACCCCACAAAGCACCAAGTTATTTCACCTCTGATGTGAAGTTAGCAAACCATTCCCGAGATGAAACTTTCCAACTGTACTCAAAATAAGGATCCTTACTTCCAAACGCAACAACTGTTTCCCAAGCCTGCTCCAAAAGGAAACCTCATATCCATTGTGATTCAATATTGAGCATACAGATTTAACAACCAAATAATGTTATTTGACCGCCTCCAAGTCCATATCTCTAAATGTGCTAGCACATCTTCAAAATTTTCTCTCCTAATGTTCCAATCAAACCAACTCAAGTCATCTTATAGTTGCAAGAAAGCTCACCTACCTCCATTTCTCGCTTTTTTTCTAACCTAGTTGCTCACATTTCTCAGTTCTCACTCACCTAGTTTAATGCTTCATTTCTTGGTTTGGTTTCCATTTCTCGTTTGAGTAACTGTATGGTAACCCATCCAATCACGAGTAACCCCAGTATTTGGTGCCACAAAAATAACTTAAAAAAAATACTTCCTCCATGGTACAGTCACCATCATTGAAAGAATATCATATCAGACCTAGTTGGCCAATGTAGTTGTTAAGGCGGCCAAGGCGATCAAGGCGACATAGTACCGCCTTGGCGATAAGGCGAGGCGTTAGGCGACGCCTTATTTTATATAGTAAAATAGATAAAATAATAAAGATATATGTAAAAAATGATGCAAAATAACTTTGACACCATGCAAATCAATCAATAATGTGGGAATTGCATAGTTACATAGACTAAATAACTTGATAAATTAGTTAAAATTACTATTTAAATTATATCATCTATTAGTAAACACTTAAAAAATCATTTAACCCTAGCTATTATTCATAAAAATGTTAATTTATAGTCAAATTAACTATTAAAACTAGTTGTTTTTACTCTAAAACAACTTAATCATATGATATTGACACTTAATTAGCATTATTTATTATTAAAATAAATAAAATAATTATTTAAGGCAATGGGCGCCTAGGCGCCCATCGCCTTGCCCCCCTCTGGGGCACCTTGTCGCCTAGGCGACGCCTTGAAAACAGGGGCCAATCTGATCGGATTTTTGGTGAATATATTTGATTGCAGAATTGGATCACCAGTCTGCATTTCCAGATCAGGTAGTGTCTCAACAATATCAGGTTTGATTGCCCCATATCCTGGATAATCTAGCTCCAGCCGTTGTGCAATGGCAAAAAGGGAGAGAAGATGGGAGCAACCGGGCATTAGTTTTGGAGATGGGGTTGGTGGGTGGGTGGAGCTAGGTGGCAAAATTGAAAGAGGCAGGGTGGCAAGGATCATGGAATGCCATCTAGCAAGATCTCGGTCTCGTGGGCCCCGTAAGAACTGGATAGTTCGGTCGCAAGCACCGGGCACGGCTGGGCGGAGTATATTGGGCAGTATGTTGGACAGAGGAGACGCAACTTTCTAGCTGCGGGGGTTGTGGCACTGCCTTGGCGCTGGAATCCGATGCTGGGGTCGAATTGGACCAGAAACTCGGCAGAATGCTAGCTATGAGCTTATTTTTAGGTTTTTTTTCATTTTTTCTTATTTATATTTGTAAGTAAAGTATACCCTATGTAAATCAAATACGAGATCCAACCTCTCAAAAATTTTCCAAGAATCTTGTAAGATCTCCTCTTTCACTCTTCCGAGATGAAGCCAAGATCCGATATGGCAATCCTTGGCAAGGATTAGTGAGAAAGAGAGTGGAAGGGAATGAAGAAACTTGGTAAGTGTATTGTTGCTGCAATGCTATGGGGAAAGGTCATGCTCGACAATAGCAACAAAAGATAATCCAGTACATAGATACAAGGTTGTTTTGACACTGGTCTATGGGATGTACATGAGTGCTATTATCCAGCCATTTCTAAAGATGATGATGATGATGGAGACCAGCGAGCCAATCTGATTCTCTTACAGTGAGTCAGATCAGCATGATAGTGTCAAAGGAGTTCCTTTGTCAAGCTTGTTGGAGCTGGAAGGGAATGAAGGGAGCACCAGCTTCAGCTGCATGCAGGGATGATAAGTTAGGATATCATTCCACCTGTGTCTTGCGGTTGCATGAGAAAAGAATGGGAGATAAGCTAATAAGGGGATAGTGGGTTAGACCAGAACTAGCTTTGGTCCACCTGATTCTATCCTAAAACTGATGCTTGGTCTCTTTACCATCTGGCTGACAGAATAATGCACCGTCATCATCAAGTATCCGGATTCTCACACCCATTTTAAGCAGCTCAAAATACACCAGAATAGAAGAAAATACCAGATCATCAAGACATAAATAACTAAGCAGATAATATAAAGACTGAAACAAACAAATTTGGGGTTGGATGGCTGAATAAGTCCAATATACTATTTGAGTTGATAGAAAACTATCCTTGCGGAAAATTGAGTGGAGCAGGCTTCCCACAGCAGATAAACTCAAGTGGGTGTATTGTGCTGTTTCTGTGGCTGCTATGCGAAAACAATTGACTGCCTATTCCTCAACGGTGTCATTTCTATGCTCCGGAAGATCCTTGTTGGAAGTGTAAATGGACAGCCCGGTAGTTCCAACAGTTCGTGTTCAATTCACCTTGTATTTTAGACTTTGAAGGTGAAGGCATTAGAATATCAAAGGATCAGACTCAACATGCCAAGCTCAGGCATACATTAAAATTTAAATACTGATGCATTTGGTGTAAATAATTGTTAGTTACCACAAGTCCTCAACAACACATCCCAAACTTACACCTAGGGGCATACCCATAAAAAAAGAACACTCCAGGGGGCAGGGGGGAAAAAGTCGATATGTTCCAGGGGGTGAATGATAACAAATAATAGGTATTATATGTCAGTTATTCAAGGCAATGGTACTATGGTAAATAAATAATACAAGGAGGGGCCATGAATCTGCATCTGTTTATGCCTATATGCCAAGAGCATGTCAAGCAGAGATGAACTAACCAGTTTGATAAGCAACTTATGTTTCTAAGTGTGCACGCCAAAATCATGCATCAGCAACAATCCTCAAAGTGGTTTAAGAAAGCTCAAAACCAAATAGAGCAAAGTGGTGAGCATGTGTCAAAAAGCGTGTCAGATTATCTTCTTCCAGCAGGTAGTTGTTGGAGTAGTCAAGTAGAAGAGCATCTCTCTCATCTCTTTACTACTGCAGTTCATTAACTATTTTAACCACAGTAACTTTGCTATGTAACAATTTTCTGAAGGGATCAAGGTTCACTTTGAAGTAATTAAATTTCCCATCCACATAAATGAAGAAATGAAGACAAGCAAGCAGGCATGTTGGTGTAACCTCTCCTAGGCTCTTTATCTTGGTCATTTCTGTTGATGTACTGGAGCAAATCATCCTGGAGATGCATATTCATTGGATCCTTCTAGTTTCTTTTAAGATTTGTTAGTTCTTACATAAGACCATATTGTTATCTTCTACAGAAAGAAAACTTGTTTCACGCTTATCAGTAGTGGCTTGTGCCTCTGAGACAAGGTCTTCTTGACTGACTCAGAAAACTCTTGTGCTAAGTTGTCAAAGGCGAGGTTGAGGTGATTGCCAAGGCACTAAGGTGGGATGAGGTCGTCCCTCCTCATCTCAGCCCCTTTAGGTAGTTGCGTCAGCCCTTCAGAGGCATAGCCACTAGTAATAATCAAAATAATTATATTCAAAAACTATTTTATTCATTCTATTAATTTTGATGAGTTTATGGTAACATATTGATGAAACTGGTAGTTATTAGGTGCTTTATACTTTATTTATCACAATTAGTAGTGTAAATATCAGATTTATTCATACAACCTGTTAAATTTCTTACAAAAACCCCCCACAGCCTCCATCAATGAAGGTGACGAAGCAAGACAGTTGAGGCCCACCTTGCAACAACCCCTTCATTCCAACTAAATCGCTCTTGTGCACATATACAAGAGTATGCTTTGATCAGCAGTCCACTTTTTCTATCTATTGATACATTTGCAGTTGTTTGATAAACTTCTTGTGTGTAGTCTTCGCAATACCTGCTAAGGACAAAAACTATTTTAAGTTTTTATGGTTGTAATCATGCCCTTCTTTATTCCAGCTAAATCACCTCCAACACCATGACAATCAAAAAAATCCTTATTGCATAGTTGCCAGTTTACAAGATTGGTCTCTCACTCGCATCATCTTGGTCTGAATTATATTCCCTGCCTAGAAAGAAGGAGATGTTATTTTTGTAAAACATCTCAATTCTCTATAAGCTTAAATAGTCTTCTCTTGTTAAATTTGATGTAAATGTATTATATCTATATAATATCAACTTCTATGACAAATACATGATTACGTCACCTTTAGACTACATCATTTCTATAGATCCTCTCTCCTCTATCCATGGATTGCAGAATCAGCCAATCCAGTGAATCAGATTGGACCCTACCGATCCGATTCTAGCTGGAACTACAGATCTGGCCCGGACTTCCGGCCGGATCAGTCAGAATCGCTTGGACTCGACCAATCCAGTAGGATCGAACCGGGAATCCGTCGGTCGAATCCCCAAAACCCAGAAATGTCCGAAATAGGATCGATTATGGACCCGATTCTGGACTTTCTTCTGGTCCGATCACCCCCACGACCTGATCACACAGGCCAATCCACAACTACTCTGCACCCCGTTTATGATAGTGTAAACATATTAATATATTTCACTATCACTTATACTATCACATATATATATAAGATTCATAATCATAAATATATGTTATATACTTAAAATTTATAAAGATCTATTTTAACTATCTTCTTTCTCTTATATGATAATTTCTCGAAATGAACTTACTTTGTATGACATTGTTTGATAGAATGTCATCTGCATTATTTTTTATTTTTTAAAATTTTTAATTATTCTTATGATTTTTCTTATTTTTCTGATTTTTTAAAAATTAAATGATTTAGAAAAGGAAAAAAATGGCCGATCCAGACTGATCCAAGATCACCCTTTCGTCCGGAGGATCAGCCAATCCGGATCAATCCGATCCAATCCAAATCGGATCGGTGCTCACCGATCCCGATCCCGCGATCTTTGCCTCTACCAGCACTAAGGGCCAGCACTTTCTATGTGAAGGCCAGGGTACACAGAACAAGAGAACTTCATATATTTATATATACTGAATTATTGTTGTTACAAGGTCATTAGAAAACCGGGTGTTCTAAAGTACAACAAAACTGAAAGATCTTTATGGCAATTGACTAAGATTCAGTTAGTTCCAACAAGAGTTCGATGCCTTGAGTCTATGAATTTAGTACAGTTTCTTCTAGGTTCATTTGAACTACAGTTCAATCCCTCGCTTCATCACAATAAAACTAGGAAGTTTAAACAGTACTTAAAAACTCGTACAAAGATTTATCTTATTCATTGCAAAAACTCGTACGAAGATTCATCTTATTCATTGCAAAGTCGCATACCCTAAGTGGCTTCCAGTAATACAGGAGTCTCGAAACTCTTCATCGAATGCTACCGCACCGAAATCCGTACCCTAAATGGAGCTAGATTCAATGAAACATCTCAAGCTAGAGCCATCACCACATCCGTAACTCCAGGATCCAATGTCTGATTCACTGTAAACCGAAGAAGAAGAAGAAAAAAAGAGGAAAGGAAAATAAGAACAGAAGAATCCATAGGGTACAAGGAGAATCCTTTCGGTATCAGCCAAGGTTCCGCTTTCTTCTATCTAGTCACCACCCTCCGAACAATCGAGACGCATAGGAGCAGCGAGAGCGCGAGCGATCTGACCGCGGAGTTGGCCGTGACGAAGACCGTGGAGAATCTCCTCTCCTGCAGAGCCCAGAGTGTTGAACCGCAGAACCTCAGGCCGTCGACCAGCCCCAGAAGAAGTTCCATGTCACCTCCAACTGCGTACCTTGCTGGCGGCGGGAGCCGGAGCGGGGGACGGGGCGGAGAACGAGCAGCTGATTGGAGGAGCAATGACAGCCAGGGCTCGTAAGAGGGGTCCGGTCTCGGCGAACAGTGATTGGCTGACCCCGACGGATAAGGGGCCGGCGAAAGGGACAAAAAGGTAAAATCGGAGGAGAGGGATATAAAACTATAAAATAACTAGTGAAAAACTCCACGTGGAATTTTTAATTTAGAATATCTTTAAATATTATCTTGTCAGCGTTACTTTCGTATGTACGGCGTGTACCGGACGTCACGCCGCGCGACATGGTCGTTGCGAATAACCGTCCGGCTTTCGGCTGCCAACGAATCAGATACTTCATAAAAACTCAGCTCAAACTCATTAATCCTTGGTAATTAGTCTGATGTTTAAGAAACTAGACAAGATGACGCATATCTTTTAAATATCAGATCAGTACAAATTTATATTTTATACTGGCCGGTCGGGTCAGGCGAAGCCAGAAATATAATGTGTGCCGGGCCTAGTCCGCTGACACATTATAATTTGGACACGGACTTGATTAAGCCCATTTCGGCCTAACTGGACTCGGCCCATCGGCACCTCTACCAAATTGCCATAGATGTCTTTTTTTATTTTCTTTAAGCTTCAAGTGCTACTAATTCATGCATAATCTATACCTAGTATATAGAAGCGCGAGTGCCCCTTTTTTCGTCCTCCTTGTTTCAGCCGTCGGATCCTGTTCGATCGGAGCATTCCTTTTTATTTCAGCCGTTGATCCTGTCGCGACTGTTCACCCACTGCTCAGCACACGTTTTCCTTCTCCCGTTACGCCTCAGCCGAGCTGCTCGCCCGCGGGCGCCGCTTCCGCCGTCCTCACCCGAGCTGCTCGCCTCAGCACTGTCCGAGTTTTCCTCCTCCCGTAATCAATCCACCGGTGCCTCAGCCGAGCTGCTCGCCCGTGGGCGCCGCTTCCGCCGTCCTCACCCGAGCTGCTCGCCTCAGCACCGTCCGATTTCCATCCCACCCTTCGCCCTTTCTGTGCTATCAGCATCTTTACGCCCCTTCCGCGACGCGCGCTTGCGCTCTCCACCGGCGAAACAGGAATGGCCGCGCCATCCACTTCTTTAGCAAACCTGCCCCGCATCTTCCTCTATCAGTAGCCGACCATCACGCCCTCCCTTCTCTCGTCGTACATCGCGCTCACAATCTTCCTCCGGGGCGACCGTTTTCTATCTTCCCCTCTCACAACCTTCAATGGCCCTTCCTCCTTTTGCATTCTATTCGTTATGCTCTCGTTCAATGGCTTATTCAATGTCCGTCCGGCC
This sequence comes from Cryptocoryne crispatula var. balansae, assembly GCA_036172225.1. NCBI lineage: Eukaryota > Viridiplantae > Streptophyta > Magnoliopsida > Alismatales > Araceae > Cryptocoryne > Cryptocoryne crispatula. Next base: position 26,113,136 of record CM069934.1, on the reverse strand, counting down.
CTCCTTCTCCGTCATCGTCCGTTACGAAGCCGTGATCCTATTACCAGCATCATTCGGGAATGCTGGCTTCCGTTTCATAAAGGTACACACTTTTGTGGTTCGATCTACCATTTTGATCTTGTTCGCTAACATCCGGTTCCTCTCCAGTTTTCAGCGGCCTTATTTCGTACGACTACGGTTGTCAGCGCAGTGCGACCACGATTCTCAAACATCAGGTTCGTCTTCTTTCTTTTTAGTTTTATTAACTTTCAGATTTTGGATTCTTATATCTCCCTCTTTTTTAACTTTTATTTTCATATTTTCTGCTCTAATCCAGGACTAGACATTTACAATTTGTTTTGAATAATTTTAAACATCAAAGTTCTTGTTTAGAACTGTAAATAATCTAGCTATAGGTCTGAACGTATAAAACCATACAAGGTGGTTATTTATTTTTAAAATGGGATTGATTTTATAGATTGAGACTTCAGGATTTTTGATTTGAAGACTTTCAGATCATATTTATGTGTATGTGTGTGTGGGTTTGATTCCAACTTTGGATACCACTGTTTAGTGTTTGGAGTTTCTAATTTTTTGTTTCAAATTTATGTTTAGGATTTATTCAATCTAATCTTTGGGTTTTGATGGATAGTTATTGTTTGCTCATTACATTTTTTTATTGATTCCATATGTGGACAATTTGATTCCTGATTCCAGACTTTTTTTGGTTAGTTTGTGAATTGGGGTTCATAGTTTCATTTTTTAAAGGTTTTGATCTCATTTTCAATCTTTAAGATTTCTTGATCTTCGGCTTCCGGGTTTATATTTGGAGGTCTTTTGAATTTGGATTTTCGGTTTCAGATCTGAAACATTTGGCAATTTAATTTTCTGATTCGATTTTGTGTTTCAGTTTCACATTTGAAACTTTTCCTTTGTGATCCGAGGTTCCGCATCTGCAAGCTTTTCATAGAGTTGCTGATTTTTTGATTGGCTGATTTGTCAACTTTTCCAATCCACGTATTCTCATGGATCCGAACTCTTCCTAGGATCTCGGGGTGTCTGGATTATCATCAAATTTTTTTGTTAAAATTTTCAGACATACTGTCTGGCAAGTTTGCAGAATTTTTTGGATCATGCAAGAGCAGATTTTTGATTGGTTGATTCTGGTTTTCAAACATGCAAATTCCAGGTTTAAGCAATTCATTCCTTATAATCTTTGAAAGCTATGAGTCTGAGTATTCAGATATGAAATTGGTTGTTTGGATTTTAAAACTCTTTGGTTAATGCTACAGATTTTAACCTTGACTTGAAGAGTTTTTTTTTATTTTAAATTGAATGTTAAGGGGTCTGAGGCTCCTCGGATTTGGAGTTGTCATTCCAGATTTGAATTTTAATTTGTCATTCTATGGTTTTAAGACTTCCTGCAAACCTGGTTCCCGCAAGTTCAGCCTCTTTTCTCTATCTTCGCATCTCGACCCTTAACTAGGGAAATTCTCGCATTTAAACGTACTGATCGATTTTCTTAGTTCCGAAAAAATTTACACAGCTTCTTAGGTTTTAACATCTTTAGATATCCAAAGTTGCGTAGAGATTGTGAGTTCCAGCTTTTCAAACTTCCGGAATCTCGAAGTTTCTCAATTTTGAATTCCTCGCATCCGGGGAAATAATGCTAGATTGAACTGCTGCAGCTCTCACAATTGTGCATCGAATTTCGTATGCTCGCCTTTTTTTTATTTTGTGTTTGCATTCCGTCAAGCTTGTAGGGGTTGTTAAGGGCTCCCTATCACGCCACATGTAGCATAGGACATGAAGTTCTATGCTACTATAATTAATTTCTCCTATTCGTCAATGGAGACTTGAATGACAGACTAACAACTTTCATGAAGTTCTATGCACCTCACATAGACTTAGTTCTATGCTCTTGGTTCTATGCTCCCAAGACCCACATTTCAAATAAAATTTTAGATTTCTTATGACATATAGGTGATCTGACTGTATGTGTATCGGGGGGATCCCAAATAGGTGGAATATTTCGTATCTAAAATTTTTTTATTCAATATATTTCTTTCAAACATTCATGGCCAATTCAAAATAATGAATAACCAGATATGCCACTGTTTCACTGAAATTCTAAAAGTTGGTGTTCTCTCCCAATTCTCATGTACATTTTACCAAATTTCATATTATTAACATTTCTCTTTATTGACAATTTGTGACTCAGGTGTTAAAGTGTAGTTGTTTGGAAAAAGCTTGAAGTTTCAGATTTAAAGGTTGGTATATGTCTTTTGATTCAAATCATTTTAGATTGATTCTTAACACTTTGCTTTTAGATTTAAATTCCTGATTTACAATTGCATGTTTGATTTGAGAAATCTTTACTTTCTTTCGAGGATTTCAAATACGGACTTCAATAAGTTTTAGATTGTCTAATTTTAAGTTTTACATGGAATTTACACAGTAGCGAATTTCATATTTGACAGCTTTAAAACTTAAATGTTTATGCATGCTCTCAAACCTATGCAATTTGAAGAAATGTCAAATCTTAATCTCAAACAGAAAATCCCAAGAATTAGGATTAAAATTCCCGTAGACTTTAATATACATTAAGAAATTTATCATTTAATAGATTTGGTAATAAGTCATCTATGGTCTTTAGTAGGCATTAGAGGCTACCCTGAAATTGATTTGGGACTACGTTCTCTACATCCTTTGATAGGGGCTTTGAGACTATACCTGGAGTTTCTACAAGAAACCAACCCAGTTTTTGATAGACATATGGGGATAGAGTGGGATGACATCAGGATTAAATCATGCTACGTGTATGGGATTTGTTATCTGTTACGTAATAAACTGAGTATTATCTTCAAGTTATTCACTAATATTCTATTATCTTTTATCTCTATGATTGATTTTTCCGAAAATGTTTATAAAAATAGAATTGTTACATTCTTAATATTATAAGATTCAATTTTGGTGGTTAAGATTTTAGATATGACATTTAAGATTTTTTTGATATTAGGTTAAGATTCGAGATTTGAAATATAACAATGTGAAATTTTTGAATCTCTTGATATATAATTTTTATTTGGAGATCCGAGATATAAAGATGTCGCTTTTTGCATTTCTTGGTTTGAATTTTGGAATTTTCATATTCAAATAGCTTGGGATTTTGAGTTATAGTTTAGATCTCACAGTTTCAATTTTCAAGAGTTGCAATCCATTTAGTTCAAACACGAAATTTCAGTTTAAGAGAATTTGAAACTTCAGATGGTTAGTTATGGGGTAGGATTTGAAACTGTTGTTGTTTGTCTTGTTTAAACTTTTGTATGTATGGTTCACTTAGATATTTTTTATCTCTTCGGTGTTCGGTTCCCATAAATATCATAAATACAAAATAATGAGTTTCTCAGATTTAAGACTTTGTAGTTTTTGGGATTTAAACTTTGTATGTATAGCTTTTATCTAGGATGATTTTGGTTTTGATCCACTTTGGCTTGATGTCTTCTAAAATGGGATTGATTTTATAGATTGAGACTTCGTAGATTTTTGATTTGAAGACTTTCGTATCATATTTATGTGTATGTGTGTGTGTGGGTTTAATTCCAACTTTGGATACCACTGCTTAGTGTTTGGAGTTTCTATTTTTTGTTTCAAATTTATGTTTAGGATTTATTCAATCTAATCTTTGGGTTTTCGATGGATAGTTATTGTTTGCTCATTACATTTTTTTATTGATTCCATATGTGGACAATTTGATTCCGATCCTGCATTTTTTTTTGGTTAGTTTGTGAATTGGGGTTCATAGTTTCATTTTTTTAAAGGTTTTGATCTCATTTTCAATCTTTAAGATTTCTTGATCTACTTGCTTCGGGTTTATATTGGAGGTCTTTTGAATTTGGATTTTCGGTTTGATCCGAAACATTTGGCAATCAAAATTTCGATTCGATTTTGTGTTTCGCTTTCACATTTGAAACTTCTCCTTTTGTGATACGAGGTTCCGTATCTGCAGGTTTTCATATAGTTGCTGATTTTTTGATTGGCTGATTTGTCAACTTTTCCAATCCACATATTCTCATGGATCTGAACTCTTCCTAGGATCTGGGGTGTCTGGATTATCATCAAATTTTTTTGTTAAAATTTTCAGACATACTGTCTGGCAAGTTTGCAGAATTTTTTGGATCATGCAAGAGCAGATTTTTGATTGGTTGATTCTGGTTTTCAAACATGCAAATCCCAGGTTTAAGCAATTCATTCCTTATAATCTTTGAAAGCTTTGAGTCTGAGTATTCAGATATGACATTGGCTGTTTGGATTTTAAAACTCTTTGGTTAATGCTACAGATTTTAACCTTGACTTGAAGAGTTTTTTTTTTATTTTTAAATTGAATGTTAAAAAGGAACGCCGACCTGTCAGTAGCTCAAACAACACCGTAGTGTTCTTTTTAGTTGTCTTCTTTCTTTTTAGTTGTATTAACTTTCAGATTTTGGATTCTTATCAAGCATTTATCGTTTCACATCGTAGAACTTTACATGAGATTCTTATAATAAAGTTTAAAGACAACTTTCCCACCCATTTTACCAACTGAAATTAAAAAACCATCATGAACCTACTCAAGCTGGCACCATACATGCCCATTGTAACTCATGTCCGGTTTGATCTAGCTCACGTGTACCTATGCCATCATGTGCCATGGAGTCGCTCAAATCTGACACTAAACCTGTCCAGCCATTATTACAGCCACTAGAGATCCTGCCTTTTGGTAGTACTGTCAAGTCATGTGCTTAAAAACTGTCTAAATAGATATATCCTTTACTTTGGCATCTTTTTTGAGTTTCTTTTAAATTGTACAAGAGGGGTTCTACAAAAGACCCCATGTACAATATATGGGATGCAAAATGAAAGAAACAAATTATCTGGAATGCCTCCGTTGGACTGCCGAAGTAGCCATTGATGGGTGCTAAAGTAGACATTTGAATGCCTTTGTACAAACCAACCTGGGTTGGCCAGGGTCGGGACTGGGTGGGCTGGGGGTCGAAATAAAAAATAATTAAAAAAAACCACCAGGTCAGGACCGGGTCAGTCGGCCAAATAACTGACCGAGTCGGCTGACCCAGTCCGACCTGGTGACGACCCAGTGAACAATGCTTTCTACCAACTGTGCATCAAAACAATGTTTGACAATCTTCATATTCCAATAGCCATTTCTAATCTCAATTTTTAATTTGACTGCCATCTTATTTTTCCGCACACAAGCTCTGCACAAAACTCCGCCGACCTCTAACAATATTTTTTCATATGACTGAGTTGGAAATTCTGATCTTGACTTACCAAAAGCTTTCATACCTCAAATATTTGAAAGATAGGACACGTATCCACAGCTTTCACTTATCATGCATGAAATTCCAAGCCAAGTTCAACAACATAGCCTGGTTGCCAAATAGATAATCCTCTTACACCGTGTATCCCCCTCCCTCCCCGATTCCCCTTCTTCTCCTTGATCCTGCTAATTATCCTTCCCCGCCAAAGGATGGTTCTTGTTACAAACTATTTTGGCACAAGTGACTCGTAACCACCCATCCAAATACCAAATGATTTGACAAACTTAAAAATAATTAAGTACATAAAGACTGGACACCAGTTGTTTTCCGTATCCATAGAACCCTGCAACATGAAATGCACCAAAGCCAAAGCAAACCATCAAGAAAGAAACAAATGAACTCCAAATCTTTGGGCAAATACAAAAAGAGTTGTTCACATTTTTTCTTTAATCTACCCTTTAGAATTCTTTATAAATCAATGCCTATTATTTTCTGAGGATGTCCTCATAAGCCTGGCAAGCATCTTTAACCATGACATGAGAACCCTTGTTTATCCCCATACATGGCCGCACGTCCATTGTTGAAGAAGCCCACAATCTTGTTTAGAATTGTAAATAATTCTATCTATGGGTATGAACGTATCCATACAAGTTAACAAGGTGGTGGAACTATATAGATCCATATCAATTGTTATGCGTCAGGTGAGCAATCACCATATGGAACTATAAGCTGCAGAGATTGAGGGCACTATGGTTAAAAGAAACTTGGAATAACAGTTTCCAATTAAAGAAGGATTTCCTGTTCAAGATACTCTAAAATATTTTACTAACAACCGATAGATTTTACATTTAAGATATCGGGTTCTTTGTGCCTTCAGCTACTTTTCTGAATCAAATGATCACCTTTCTGCAGTATTTGTCATTGGATATGCCTTGGTAGAGTGTATAGCGAAGTGTTAATATTCAAGAAAATGTGTGAATTTACATGCATGCCTCCACATCGATTTGAGCCCGATGTGTAAATAATCTAGCTATGGGTATGAACGTATCCATACAAGGTAACAAGGTGGTTATTTATTTTGTTGGGGGGTTTATACTTATAATCGGTTATCAATCATATACTTTAAATATTTGAAATTTTGTATATCAACCAGTGTATTCATATACATTTTAAATGTAACATAAAAATATTTAAAAGCCCCTACATTTTTTTTCGATTCTAGACTAAATTTATTCCATCTAGAATAAATATTTTACTAACAACCGATAGATTTCCCCAAAAGTTGTTAATTAAATACCTCAAAAAAATACCTTTTATCAACATATTTGACCTGGGTCCTTGTTGACCTACCTAGACCTGACACCATGGTTTGCTGGTTTGGCTAATTTGAAATGGGGTCAGCATAAGCGACCCAATCCAATGGCCAATTTCAACCATGAATAGTCTAGATATTACCCAATCACAATCAGTCAGTGTGTCAATGATAGCCAATCCCCACCAATGGCAGGCACCTCCTTTAGCGGATTCCGGTTGCCTATCCACCGTGGACAGACTTAGAACAATTCTATGGGTTTTCTTTGTTTTTTGGCATTTTCTTGGGAAGTCAATGACTTATAACATTTCTTTGTTGAATCTCTTTTTTTTTAACTTTATTTTTAATATTAACGGCTTATCATGTTTAATTTGTTTGGCTTAAATTGGATTCTGTGTCAATTTAACTGAGCCTGAAATTTGTTTTTGAATGTTTTTTTTAATTTTCTTGAACCTTGCAGGCCTTTTTTTGGCGTTAACTTGGATTGGCTCATTTGGGTTATACGTGAGTTTACATTTACACAATTCACAAACATTTTAATTTTGCTTAATTCTGAAGAAAGCTTCTCTTATCTCAATTTGTCATGTGTTTATCAAGTTTAATTTATCCAAACCATTGTTGAATAAATTTACATGTGAATTCTCTTTCTTAATGATACATATTACCATAAAAAATTTAATTATAAATCATTGAAAAACCCAAATTATATGAAGATGCTATCGAGCGAATAGACCTTGTCTTACCCTTTAGAACTTGCTGAATTTCTAATCTATGTTTTATCTACCTTCTGGCTATACACATACAAGATTTCATTTGTATTCCTTGGTTTTAATTTATGAAATTTCATATTCTAATACCTATGATCTATTGTCCTTATAGATTTGTACTTTTCTTTTGTATAATCATATGCAATTACCAATTTTTTTTGTTTTGACGTTTAAGGGTCCCATTTCTCTCTTTTGTCTGGGTAGCATTTGGAGCTTTGTTCAATTTTTATATCGATGAATTTTGCCTGTTTGGGATTTTTTTTGATATCCAAGGGTAGCATTGCCGGTTCCCTTTGGAAGTCCTTTCCTTAGAGGATTCGAAGGGCAATGGGATCAATAACTTGTCACTATGGAGCTTATACATCGCTTAGTCATTGATAGGAGCACAATCTGTGAACATAGGAGGGAATATGGGGCAATCTGGCAGCTATGACAAGTAGTGATCTTGTGAACCCTATGGATATAAAGGAATAATGAAGTTTATCGTAAGAACATCAACGGGGCAAATGGCTATATATATATAATTTTTTTGAATAGAGCACAATCTGTGAACATAGGAGGGAATAGGGGGCAATCTGGCAGCTATGACAAGTAGTGATCTTGTGAACTCTATGGATATAAAAGAATAATGAAGTCTTCAACAGAACATGAAGGGGGCAAATGGCTATAGTTTTTTTTTTCGAATTTAATTTGTAAGAGACTATCTTTGATTTCATTTTTTTAGTTTAAAAAGTGTGGTCCCAAAACCAAGAACCAAGAACTGCATCTAGATGTTTATATATATGTTTATTCTTTTTTAACCTTACAGATCTTTTATTTACAAGAAATGTGCACAGATTCCATATTTCTGGGGATGGTGGTTTTGTTCGAACCTGATTTCTCATTTCTCACTATGAGTTTGCCTACCGTTAATGATTTGTTTCGGATATGTATTATTTATTTTGAATCTCGAGACTTTTGGGTTTTAAATTTTGCAATGCTTGATTCAAACCTTCTTAGACCGAAATTCATATTTTACTTTACTCAACCCCGAATTCATCTTCTTCCCGTATTTCTTAATGCTTGATGAATCTCTTCTTTTTTTTAAACTTTACTTTTAATCTTGACGGCTTATCATGTTTATTTTGTTTGGCTTAACTTGGATTCTGTGTCAATTTAACTGAGCCTAAAATTCGTTTTGGAATGTTTTTTTTATTTTATTGAACTCATGTGCCTTTTTTGGTATTAACTTGGATTTTGTGTAAATTTAACTTAGCCTCGAAATTTGTTTTGGAATGTTTATTTTTATTTTTATTTAATTTTGCAGGCCTCGCATTTGTTTGGTTTATGTAGATTGATTGTTTATTAAAATTTTATCATCTCAGATGATCCATTTCAAATTCTGGTTGAGATATGTATTATTCAGATTTGGTTTGATTGGTCCTCTTCCTACATTCTAAATTGATAGTCCGATTTAAGAATTACATATTTATATTTCATTGTTGGACTATGCTTCATATTTGTCAATCTTCGATTTGCAGTTTTCTCCTATTTTTTAATTTTTAGATTTCAGTAATTTGTAAATTTTGTAGAATTTGCTTGAATTTCGATCTATGTTTTATCCACCTTCTAGCCGCATATTTCAAATTCATTGTTGATCTATGCTTCAGTAGTTGTCAATGTTCGATTTGTAGTTTTCTCCTAATCTTTGTAATTTTCAGATTTCATTATTTTGTAAATTTTGTAGAACTTGCTGAATTTCTAGAATAGCATTTGGGAATCATATTTTTTTGTTTAAATTCTAGAATTTCGCACTGTGAAAACCAGATTACAAAAGGTTTGGTAATCTTTTGTAGTGCTCAAATCCTTGCAATACTTTTATCTGAAAGTTTGTAAATCTGAATTTTCGAAAAGTATATAATCTGAAACCTGAACCTAAAATTGAAAATGGGAAGGAAAGTCTAACTCAAGTTTAGATAAATCGAAGTCCTCTAAACAAAATATTAACTCAAGATAAATAAAAAACAAAATTCATCAACAAAAAAAATAAAAAATCAACAATTAAAGTCCGAACTTGAAAATCCCAAATCAAATGTTTCAAACTCAGAACCAGAATAGAAAGTGTCAAGCTGAAACCGAAACAAAAATGATGAATGGATGAAGGTAAAGGAAAATCAAATCTGAACATGATCTCCCAAGACCGACATTTCAAATAAATAATAATACTAAGTCCTCAAGGCAACACATGGAATTCTCAAACTCCTTTAAAAATGGAAACAAACATGAATATGCAGACTTAAACCAGAAGTTTCAAACAAAAAAATCTCAAAATAGGACATCAAGTCTCGAAATCTGTAAATCAAATAAATCCAAAAGAAAACATCATGTCTTAATCATTTATTCAAACACTTGAAATTTCAAATTTCCAAATTCCAAATCTCAAAATTGTAAAACATCTAAAAATTGGCAATTTGAAAATTTCAATGTCAAAGCCCTTGAATGCAAAACCTCAATTCAAAGAAAATCATAAATATGAAATTTGAAAGTCCGAATAAAAATATCTAAACCTGAAACTAAAACAAAGTGTCAGAAATATGAAGCCGGATCAAATTTCTTTATATGACAAACCCCAACCAATGCAATCCGAATCTTGACAATGATATTAATATTAAAATACATCAACTTGACGATTAAAGTTTGTAAATTTATTATAGATATTGTTTGAGATTGAAAATTGGCGACAATTCTTCCAACTTATGGCTCTCATTTTTCAACCAACAAGCCGAAGACATGCTTGGATTGCCACTGCATTTGTTGAAAGAAAAGAAGGTTTCATTAAATACTTTTATTTGTCTTTCTTTTTTTTATCAATTCGTCTGATTTCATTTCTCTGCAGGACAAAGATTTGTCAGCATATTTGACTATAATGGAGAACTTGATGTATAAGCGATATTTGTTCACTGTCAAGTGTGTGAAAAAAAAAATGATGATGAAAACATCAGCTACACTTGTACGAACGTTATCAACATCACCGACAAAGATATTGAGTGCTCCACTTCTCGTGATGTTGATGAAGACGACCAACATGTCTCAAAGAAACCAAGACTTGAATGACAAATTCTACAATTCTATTATTTACTTTTGAAAGATATACGTACTTCATGTATTTATTGTTGAACATTTATAATATTTTAAAGATCTCGGATCTATTTTTGTTTTCATTGTCATGCAATTTTTATCTGTTGGAATTGTATATCTCTTGTTATAATGTCATAAGAAATCGGTACAATATTGACGATAAATGTTAAAATTTGTGATATAATTTATTTATATTTATATGATTCAAGTATAATTGTCTACGAGAAAATTTATTTTTAAAATTATCAATTTTGACAATGTTTGTAATAAACATGTTAATATATTTTTTATAAACATGTTAATAAACATGTTAAATTTTTATGATATTTATGGTAGACGTGCGAAGCACGTCCTATAACTAGTTCATACATAAGCATGAGTTCTAATGACTTGGGCATACTGTCATATCTTCTGTTCATCTTTAACTATATCTATACGTATCACACATATTCGAAAAATATAACACCATAATTTACATAAAACTTAAAGAAAAAAACAGCATAATGGATGAGAAACTTAAATCATAGATATGGGTACGAGCTTAGCGATGACAGGAGCATGGACTTTGGGAACAATAAGTTGAATGAGTTGTGTCTGGCCTAATGTTATAATGTTCAAACTTGTCTCATGTACTTTATCAAGTTCGAGTTTAGGCTCAAATTTTTATGAATATGTTCGAATCTTCCTCAATCTTGATTTATTATTTAATAGAACCGAATTTGAGTTTGAACGTGAATAATAACATGACTAAGTTTAGTCTAAACTCGAGTTCAAACTTATGAACTCATTTATAAAACTCAAATTCAATATAAATTCATTTATGAAACTCAAATTTGAATTTTTTTATGGAGTTAAATCTAATCTTAAAATAAAATAAAAATTATTTTAATTTATTTTATATATTAAAATAATAATTTATAACTATTAATATTCATAATTTATTTTAAAATAATTATTTAATCAAATAGTTAATAAAATATATAATCGAGTTACCTGCAAGTTTATTGAATTGATTAAGGAATTGTGCAAACTCAACCACTTATTGAATTGGGTTTTTTACAAATTTGCTTGTTTAACAAAATAAATAAATCGAGTCACAATTTTTATCGAGCCAAATTTTAAACTATTTTTCGAGTGTATAAGACAATGAAAGGAGCAAAAGTTAAATTCAAAAAAAAATGGCCACGAGGAGATATTCATAAGTGTTGGATGTCCTATGTTTGATTTTTTTTAATTTACCGTATTTTTAGGATTTTTTACATATCAACTTATATAATTATTTGATATTTTAAAAATGTATCTATATTTTTAAAAAAAATTAAAATACCTAAAATATTTATTTATTTTTATTATAATATATATGATAATTTTGATTTATTCTACATATGGTTTAACAACGTTGATTTTATCATTATTTTAATATTTAACTATTAAAACTATTAAAATACACCTTTTTCTCTTTAGAAAGAGAGGGTAGGGTAAGCTAGTATCCATTTTCTAATTCCAACAAACTCAAAATATCTAATTACGATTTCACCAGCCTATAGGATTTAGAAATATCAGATTTTATTTACACTCCTAACCCAAACTCACTCACTAACCCACCCAACTCACTTATTCACCTTTTGTATTAATTTACTAAGACATGCTATATATCATCAACACAAGTTACATATTACTATGGTGTTAATTATAAGGTGTGTTAGTAATATATAACATAAGTTAGTAACCGAATACCAAAGGGATTAGTAAGCGAGCTGGGTAGGTTAGTAGTTAGTGAGTGAGTTTGGATTAGTTAGTAACATATAACATGGGTTAGTGATATATAATGTTGGCTAATAACACAATACAAAGCACTAGTAATACAGTGTGAGTCAGTAATTGAATAAAGAGGTTGGTAACATGAAGCGTCGGTTAGTAAGATATAGCGTGAGTTAATAACCAAAAACAAGAGTTTAAAGTTAGTGAGTTTGAATGAGTTCATAATATATATCAAGTCAATGATGTACAACGCAAGTTAGGGTCTACTTGGTTAGCCGTAAAATGACCTCATAGAAGGTGTTTTTCGGAAAACTTGGCACCCGCACTTCTTTGGACCTCATATTCGTTGACTGTCGAAATTAATTATGGCACCCGCACTGGAATTTCGTGAGAAGTGGGTAACTTCTGCTTTCACTGATGCCCAAATCTCTACCCACGAAGAGATCCTCCGAACCCTTCTCAACTTGGGTGGCTTCCACACCTTTGACTCCGCATACACAAACAAATCATACAACTGTTAAACCAGTGAAGATCAAATAAATTAACCAAATTCATGGGGACTCTCAGTCTGCATTCAACTTAAAATGCAAATCCAGCAAGGAAGCTTGGAGGAAGAAGTGTGAACTGCCCTTACGGAAAAGATCATAGCAAGTACACCAGAGAATGCACAAGTGATGGTGATCAACGAACTAGCTTCTCTTTCCCCTTCCAACTTTGACCTGCACCTGTCAATCGAAGCAAATGAGCAGGATAAGCTCTTCAGGGATCTTTGCGATCAGTTCTCACGTATGAGCTGAAAAACAACTGTGGACTAGAAGATGGTAAGCAGATATATCCAGGAAGAAAGCTACAAGGTGCTTAAAGAAGTTCAACTAAACTAAGTGCCGCAGGAAACAAAAACACTAATTATAGACCTTCATTTCACGGGCAACGGATGGAAGCCACTTCTCCCCTCTAAGCTTCTTCAGGTTTGCCACTCTTTCCTCCTCGCTCTTTTCCGCTGCCCGCCTTGCAGCATCCCTCGCTTCAAATCTAGATAATGCTTGTTGTGATGCATTTCTTGCACATCTCGTGATATCATCACCATCAACTGTCACAGATTTCAGCTGCCGTCTAAACTGAAATTTTACGAAAGCTACGGTTAACAGATAAAAACTCAAGGATAAGGCAAAATGAATAAAAAAAAGGATTAAAGAAGACCATAAAAAACTTTTTACCGCCTTCGATTTTTCTTTGATCTCTTCTCCTGGAGCAATCCTCGGCCTCTTCCTTGGTTGTGGATGAGAGTCTGGTAAAAGTTACAATGTTTTGACTTTTACCTTATTCTTTTATGCCAAAAGTTGTTTTTCCAAAGAGAACATCGTGTATAGTTTTTCTCCTTTTATCTAAACCAGTATAACAGTACATGGTACATAGTTTTTAAAAATATACCAATAGAATCCAGTCTTATGCCCCGTGCACATTTTCTGAACAGTCTGACCCCACCTTCAGTTGTTTGCTGCTTTTCACTTTGAACCGGGGGAGGATCTGTCACCAATAGAAGACTCCGCTCTAGGATGTCATTTAGAAACTTCTGTGCCTGCGACATATATATTTACTTGTCATATGTAAGACTAAATATGTAAAAGTGAAGCCCCGTGTTCTCCATCGAAGCATGTTTATGATCAAGAAGGAACCATGGGTACAGCCTACCGTTATTGTAACACAATTACTCTTAAAGGACAGTATATAAAAAGATCAGCCACAACCTTAAGGTTGAAGTCAGGTTACAAATAAGAAACTTTATTGAGGTTTGAAAACCAATGCACTAGGAAATCCTCAAAATGGTTTACCTTTTCATGCCCACCGCACATGACATAAAATTATCATGTTTGGAGGGATGTGATTACAAAAAAGAGTAACCACCGCACATGACCAAATAAAGTGGGGGACCACAAGAAAAAAGAAAGAGGTGAGACCCTCTTTTTTTGTTTAAGAAGAAAATCACTTTCAAAACATAAAATTGTCATGGTTGTCAAACACCTCTTTTAACAAGTTTTCTTACAATTTTTAAAATTTAAAATAAAAACCTCAATTATCATGCAACCAAACACCCCATTAAGGTTGAAGTCAGGTTACAAAAAAGAAACTTTATTGAGGTTTGAAAACCAATGCACTAGGAAATCCTCAAAATGGTTTACCTTTTCATGCCCAGGATCTTTCAAAAGTAGCAGCAGAAGTAAAAGCAGTTGACTTACAATTCGATTATTTAAGAAAACCCTCAACCTAATGTCTTGTTTGGTTAGACTATCAAAAATAATATTGTATTAATTTTGACAATCATATTTACAGAGGATGGAGTATCATGAATCATGGTATGCCAGGTAGGAACCCAGGGGTTTGACCTGGTCAATTTTTGGGCCAACCGACCTGATTGGGAGACAGTCAGCCCGACCCATGGTCGGGTCCACCTTCGGGTTGCACAACCCAGCAACCCCATTGATGAACTGGCTGACCGGGTTGCCAACCGGCAGAACAGTCATATGACCAATGGGGCCTATATAAGGCCCCCAAAGGGTCTCCCCTCCCCTCACACTCTTCCTCTCATATTTCTACTCTCTTGAAGATCAATTCTAGCATTCATTCTTGTTTCTTAAGCGCTTGATATTAATTTATTTTATCATTAGTTAATAGTTCATATTTGTTTGATTAAGTTAATAACTTATTTAGCAATTAATTTTAACTTTGTTTCGCACTTAGTTAGTAGTCCATTTGTTATTTTTAATTATAATCACTTAATAATTTTGTTTTAAAAAATAGTTTAAACTCTTTTTTAAATGTTTATTACATACCAATTTTGCTTCGTTCAATATGTCTTCTCTAAGCCACGACACAAATTTTTAGTGCGACCCAGAATGATTTGACTTGATTACATTGTAACTTGATCTTCATGGAAGAAAAAAAGTGCAAAATAAATATTATGAGAAAGTGACATACGGGGGTATTTTATGGTTAAAACATCATCTTGCCTAGATGAATGATAACGTGCACCCATGCACACAGACTCTATCCAAGATAAAAGCTCAATTTTGTAGACACTAACATGTGATGGAACAAGTGAATAGAACTTCGAAGTGACATAAGGAGACTGTTCGAAAAGAAATTCTGAACTTGCTAAACATTCAGTTCACATATATGGGACCGACCAAGTTTGCTCGAGTTTTCCTTGAGACGAAAATTTCAACAATGGTACATTGTCATTACTCATAAAAGTAATTCAATTCAATGTCACATATACATCAATACTTAACTATTGTTGTTAAAAACAAATGACTTGGAACAATGGAGATAAGTTACAAGTCGTTTGTAGACAAAGACATGCATCAACGCACCAATCGATACGTGAGTCAAGGTTCGAAAAGCGAGAGTGGACACAGAAGTGGAGAGAGAGTCCAACAACTGAGAAAAGGAGGAGGAGATCCATGATCTCATACGAGATGATGACCTGACAGTAGGACCCATGGATCCTGTGATCACCTGCCTATGATACGATAAATAACAATCATAACTACAATGAAGAACTTGAAGCTTTGTAAGAAGATCGGGTAGGCAATGCCAAGATGGTTCTTCAACCACAACATATTGGCAAACACCACAAAAGAATCGTACTACGAGAGCATGATCGACACAATTGCCAACATTGGGAGTAGAGTGCTTAGACTGAACTCAAAAGAGATATACAACATTTATCTTCCAATAGAAGTGAAAATTATCAAGAAATATGTTAACTCATTTAAATGCATTTGAGCAGAAAGAGGATGCACGTTGATGTTGAACGATTGGACTGGTTAATATGCTCCACCTAATCTTCATCTCTTTTGGCTATACAACTTAGAGCTTATGCGTTATTTTTTTCTTAGTTGGTATAATTAAGATAACGATGATAAACTTTCTAGTGTATTGTCAAGCTGGTACTGTCTTCTTAAAATCCATAGACCCATCGAACAAGGTAAAGAACATTCATTACCTTCTTGAATTGATAGGTAGAGTTGTCGAATAGATATGGAGGATCGAGTTGCCCAAGTAGAAACGAACAACGCGGCCACATATAAAGCTGCCAGACAGATGCTGATGTTAGAGTTGTCAAGAGACCACACCTATATTGGTCATCATGCTCTGCCAACTCAATGCTCTGCCCACTCGATGAACTTGATGCTAAAAGATATATGCAAAGATTCTCAAATTGAAAGGGTTGTTAAGTTGGCCCAATCTATATCATCTTTTATTTGCAACTATAACTTCATACTTAACCTAATGTAGAACATACCAAGAGTCGAGAGTTTCTACGGCCCGAGGCAACCTGATTCACTTCTCACTTCATTTCCCTAGAGAGTTTAATATAACAGAGACATCCCTTAACTCAAATGCTACTCTCAACGAAATGGAGTAGTTGGTTGGCTAGGGTTAATCATTTGGATAGAAGGAAAGAGAAAAAGTAGAGGAGGCGTTAGAGAGTAAAGATTTTTGGAGAATTGTAAAGAAAACCTAAACATAGTGCAACATCTAGTGAAAGGACTTAGCATAGTTGATGGGGATAGGAAGGCGAATTTGGAGTACTTATGTGATGCGCTTGAGTTGGTGAAGGATGAGATTGCCAAGACAATATCCGACTTCAGTAAATGGTGGAACATCATCAACCATCGGTGGGAGCGAATATTGCATCAGCCAATACATGCAGTAGGTAATTTCTTTGTGATTAAGTGAATTCATGTATACTTCACAAACTTATATATGCTCTACTAAATCTATATGTTGTCAGGTCATTTTTTCAACCCTAGATATTGTTATAGTCCCTTGTTCAGGCCAACTAATGAGTTTTTTGACGATGAAAAGTCAACAATGCATAACATGCTCAGTGATGACAACCGTTCGATCATAGCATGCAACAAAATGCATTATTACAAGATTAGATCATTCCATTTTAGAACATTAAGAGTCCATCGAGCTGTGATGCTTTTAAGTCTGAGTACATATCATCTAATACTTTATTTACAATTCAAATCGATTGGTGTTTTCAATTACCTGCTAACACTTATCAACATCATGCAATTGACTGATGAATGGATCACAGCAAAGCACCGAGCTATGAAGATTTAGCGGATGTGATAATAAGTTCTAAGCCAAATCACATTGACTTTGAGATGTGAGAGAAATTGGTTGATGTTTAGTCTCATCCATACAAAGTAAAAAAATAAGTTGGCATTGTAAAGACTCAACATGATGTTGAAACTCAAGAATTTAAAGAGAATAAGGGAGAACCAAAAAGAAGAACAAAGATGGATATAGGAAACTTTAGGATGCCGGACTAAGGAACTAATGATCTGGGAAGAAGAATATCAACTTGGACATAATTTTCAATGAACAAAATTTATTGGAAGCTTGGGTCAACTCATGAGGGACTGGGTAAACCGAAGCTCAACCTCGAAGACAAGAGTGGGCTCAAGGAGTGCTTGACAATGTACCTCTCGCCAAGAAATTCCATATTCCTCCTTTGGTGGCAAAATGAAGGAAGACATGAGAGTCTTCTTGTCAAGGTAAGAAAAGTAAAGGTTAGGAGAAACAAGTTTTAATTGACCCCCTTGACATTATTGATGCGAAAATGATCAACGAGGAATGATAAGACACGTTGGAGCCAAACATCTAAGTTCAATACCAGACATCGAATGATTCAACTTCAAAGAGCAGTGACGATGGAGCGAGGAATGAAGAAGGCACTGACACTGCTTCTAGTGAAAGGAGGACAATGGATCCAAGGATCTACCTGATGTAACCTCAAAATCTCAAAAAGATTTGGTTTCTTTTGGAAATTCATTTTTCATTTGAATTTGAATTAGGTTTGACCTTAGCATTGACTTTGTAAGAAAATAGATGATATTTCATAAAAGTACTAACTAGGGTCAAAATTATGTGTTGAGGTTGTTGAGTTCTTTGAAATTAATTTTGACCTCTCCCCGTCGGATGGTGCGAAGATCCGACGTTAATTACATCGAGATTTCTCGAATACCCTTGATTAAACGTCATAGCAATCCGTTGGAACAGAAAACATACATCCGCAAAATAAGCATTCACATACACACATAGGAGAAAACAGTCCCATGAATTTGATGGAAGGCAATCATTTGATTTGTTTGAATTTTGTTTGAATTGTATTTTGATTTAAGTTGAATTGAATTGATTTGAATTGAATTGATTAAAATTGATTTGAGTTGAATTGGTTTGATTGTTTTGAATTTAGTTTGAGTTGAATTTAAGTTTGATTAGGATTTGATTTGGAGAGTTTGATTTGACTTAGTTTAAATTTAAGTTTCACTTAAATTGGTTGAAATTTGGATTTTAGTGTGAGTTTTAATTTGATTTGAATTTGATTCAATTTGGGTTGATTAATTGATTTTTAAGTTTGTTTGGAATGAATTTGTCTGGAATTAATTTACTTGAATTTAATTTGAGAGATTTATTTGGTTGATTTTGATTGATTTAGATTGAATTGAATTTGATTAAAATTTAATTTGATTTGAGTTGGATTAACTGGAATTCAGTTTGAGTTGGATTTAAATTGATTTGGGTAGATTTGTTTGTTTTTATTGAGTTTAATTTGAACAGGTTGGGGTTTCAGTGAATTATCTTCAGATTTCAAGTTTCAGATTTAAGTGATCTGGCTTCGGACTTAGCAGACTTTAGATTTCACATTCTGCACATTCTTAAATTTGACCAGATTGTGGATTCTGCAATTTTACAGGTTTCGACCTCTCATATTAAATGTGAAGTTCAAACTTGCAGATTTGTGTGTTTTAAGTTCAGACTCCAGATTTTTCTTTGTTGAAGCTTCAATTTCCAGCTTGCAGATTTCGATTAGTTGATGGTTCGAGTGAAATGATTTTTAATTGTCTTGAATTTGTTTAAGTTAACAATGATTTGATTTTGAGTTTGATGAATTTGTTCGGAATCTGATTTGTTTTAAATTTAATGGAATCTGCTTGATGACTTATTTTGTTGATTTGGATTCATTTGACCTGCTTTGTTTTAAGATTGGATCTGACAAGGCTGATTTTGACTCGGATTTAGTTTGCAATGGATTTACATATTAATTTGCATTTTAATTTAGTTGGAGTTGAGTTTGGCCAAAACTGATTTTGATTTAATCTGAGTTAGTACGTTCAGATTTCTTAAAGCCTGCAGATTTCGGACCTGTTTGGGTTGTGTGGATTTGGGATTTGACTTATTCAATCATTTGATTTGAGTTCTGTTTTAAATTTGGCTTGAGGGTTTAGTGAATTTCAGGCCTTTATTTCCGGATTTTGATCTCGGGGTTCAGATTTCAAATCTCCAGGCTTCAATTCCAAAGTTACATTTCAGATTGGTGGTTCATTTGATTTCTTTAAGTTTGGATTTTCTTTCTTTACAGATTTGGGCTCTTACTGAATTCTTTACAGTTTTTTGGATCTTACAAGTTCAGAATTACAAATGCTGTATTTTTTTATTTCAGATTTTGGTTGCAGGTTTTGAATTTGGGTTTATTTGGTTAGAATTGGTTTGAGTTAAAAGTTGTTTATGGAATGATTTAATTTCAGTTTGCTTTAAATTTGTTTAGTTAAAAAAAATGATTTGGATTAATTTAAATTTGTTCAAGTCAGATTTGACTTGAAGTTTGTTTGGTTTAATTTTGTTTGATTATCTTGAGTTTAATTTAAGAATTGGATTTGAATTGAATTTGATTGGTGTTTAAATTTTAATTTGAGAAGTTTGATTTAAATTTGCTTGACTTATCCTTGGATTTGGTTTGTTTATTAAAATTTGGTTGGGAATTTGATTTGGTTTATTTTGAGAAGTTGAGTTTTATTTATGGGTTGTTATTTTAATCATTTGATTAAAATTGATTTATGTGATTTAACTTGATTTGGTTTAAATTGAATTTATTTAATTTGGAATTCTTTGAACTTATTTAGTTGAAATTAAATTGGATTTTGGGATGTGAAAAGAAAATAGGAGCATATGAATACTCTGCATGTATGGAGATATTTCACAAAACTTAACTCCGAGCTAATTTTTTCATGGCCCTGCATGGGCATAAAATCAACTTACATAATAACTCTCCTCTTCTTTTTTTTTTAAGATTAAATTTCTCATAGCTCTTTATGAGCATCAAGAAATTTATCTCAAATGAATTTTGGGTATCGAAAATCGACCCCACAAAGAAAATTAAACCTCATATGACCTTTTATAGGCATTGAGAGATTTAAAATTGAATGGATTTTGGGGAAATTGGAAATTAACCCCACAATGAAGATTAAATCTCATATGGCCTTTTATAGGCATTAAGAGACTTAAAATTGAATAGATTTTGGGGAAATTGGAAATTAACCCCACAATGAAGATTAAATCTCATATAGCCTTTTATAGGCATTAAGAGACTTAAAAAATGAATAGATTTTGGGGAAATTGGAAATTAACCCCACATTTATTGTTAACCAAATTGAGGGAGAGTAGCCCCGGTCCAGAAGGACTTGTGGAGGATCTCCCAAGGACCCCACCTCGTCGGTCTATGGTTTAGCGCGCGGCTATCCCAAGACTCCTGGGTGAAGATCCTTTTAATTTGAATTTTTATTTTTATTTTTTTTTGAAGGGCCCTATACTGTTCATGAGGGGAAGCTCTGTTCAGCCGAGGAGACCGGATGCACTGTTCTGGGCCGGACCGGCTCACTCCCGCGGGGTTCTGATTCTGCGCAGGACTCGCCCGGCCGCGCGGAAGCCTTCTCTCTTCTCTTTTTTTTTTTTTTTTTGGTTTCCTCTGTCGGTGGGCCCCACCATTTTCCAGCATGGCCAATGGTCGGGAGACATATTTCCCCCGGCTCTACAGTGCCTGTTCGACACTCCGCCGGCTCCCGACGGGCTTCCGGCGTCCTCCCCTGGCATCGCGGGCACCTCCCGGCTTCACGCGACAAAGAACGGCTCCGAGGGGGAAGAGGAATGAGGGTTCGGCATTCCCGGGGTATGAAGAAGCTTCCTCCGGCGTCGACGGCAAGCCCTATTGGCCTAGACGGCGGCGGCGGCGGCCACGGGAGCGCCGAAGGTCCGACAGCCCCGGTGTGGGAGGAAGAAGGCTTCGGCAGTCTCCAACGGCACTGTTCGAAGGAGGACGAGGCTTTGGCGGAGGGGGCAGGAGCTTCCCTTGACGGCTACGGCATCGGAGGACGGTGGACGAGGCGGCTGTGCTTGCGGACGATGGAAAAGGTCGACTCTCCTCCCCTCCGGCCTTTCCTTCCTATCCCCCTCCCTATCTTCTCCCTTTTTTTTCTTTTCTGTCGATGGCTCGGGCCACCCCTATATAGGCTCCCGACTTCCCTTGTGATGTCGAGAGCCCTTCCGAAAGAGGAAATCTTACTCCGAGACGAGCTCGGAGGGATTTCAATCACGGAAGACGCGTCACGGCTCCATTGCGCGATTCTCGGTTGCCTGTTATGGCACCGCTGGCCTCCTCCCCTTGTCCAGCCGCTAGATATGGCAAGTCGGGTTCTCACCCTCTTTTGAGACCTTGCCCATCTTACAGACGTATAAAGGATCTTCAAAATATACTCCAATCGGCTTGGCTTTGGGCACGTGCATAATGAGGGCTTGTCAACCAATTGGATCTCTTAATGGGCTTCCGATGATGATGCATACTTGGCCCCACCGCCCCTTTTTTGCACCACATACGAGTCACAAATGGGCTTGAGATTGGACTTAGGGTGAATAAAAAAATGAGCCAATGCCTAATCTAGCCGCTGACCACCATGCTCTTTAAATAACATCAATCTCAATCCTTGTAGATTTAGGGAGGAACTTTGATTCATATTTATATTGAACGACTTTTGTATGTCAAACAAGCATATCACTTCGAGTTATAAAACTCCCCCTTTTTTTGTCCGATTCCATATGGAAATTTTAGGTGCCAACAAATGCCCCCCACGGGTAATTCCTTAGAGACGAAAGACGCCGAGGAATTGGCCGTGCAAAAATTTAGTTGTAGCTTCTTCCTTTCTTCAATCGTTGCTTGTACGGACTGAAAATTGTGGAATTGCCTGTGCATGGCTTCCTTTTTGTCACTTGCTTGCTGCTATATGACTAGAAATTGTGAAATTGTTTATACAGAACTGTGCACTTCCTTTCTGTCATTTGCTTGTTGCTTGACTGGAATTTTGAATTGTTCATGCAGAACTGTCCACTTCCTTTCTGTCATTTGCTTGTTGCTTGACTGGAATTTTGAATTATTCATGCAAATATAGTTGCGTCATTCCCTTTCTGTCATCTGCTTGCTGCTTGACTGGAAATTCTTGAATTGCTTGTTGCTAACATAGTTGAATTATTTCTTTGTGCCATCTTGTATTTATTGCCATCTAATTGCATTGTCTTGATGTCAACAGGTAAAATCATCATGACCAAGAAAGTAATCCCTCGTGCTTGTGCTCCTCGGTGTGGTGTTGATGCTAGGAGTGTCCTGAGCAAGAGGTCTATGAATAGAAGAGGATACCTTTGGAACAACCTAGCCTGCTCCAAGCAAACCTGGGCCTCGAGGGTTGTTCGGGCACATTGTACTCTGTGTATAGACAATGATTGTGCAATGTAATGTCTTTCATTTCCCATCAAGGCCGTACACATGTATTTTGTACCCTTTTATATGTGATTGAAAAATAAGTGGTTGTTCTTTCCCCATGTTCTCTGTTTCTCTTTCATGGTGTTCTTGCTTCTATCCTCAACCTGATCAATCAATCTTGTGAGATTCGTTGTTCTTCACACTGCCCTGTTTTGCCTTGGTACCGGGACATATTGCTCTTTTGCATTGTTCTTTTGTTGATTGGGCATCTCTGGGGCTGAGAAGGGCTTGGGCCCTCTTGTTGGCTTTTAGATGTGACGACCCATGAGAGAAATTTTTCTTTTGCCTGCTCTTTCAGCGCACTTTACACACCAGGCTTGCATGCCATTCCGGTGCTTCTGAGGGAGCTCAAATGTGAATCATCCTTTGATACATTTATACAAGACTCCCAGTCAGGCGACTCTCGGGGTCTGGTCAGAACTTCTCTTTCTTCTTCTTTTTTGTTTTGTTTGCTTTTGTTGTTTGTTTTGTTTTGGTTTTGTTTTATACTGATCCGACTGCCCTTTTCGAGTTTTCACTCGGACCAGCCCCTTTTGCTTTTTGCCTGCATGCCTCAAAAGAGGTTTTCATGCAGCGAGGTTGCCTGATTTTGCCTAGAGCGCCTTTTCAGGTTTTCACTCTAGCCAGGTTTTCTCGACATTTTTTACCCTCAACCGATCAATGAGATGAGAACGGCCGAGTCCGTCGGGCATCTCCATTTTTAGCCCACTCTTTTTTTTCTTTTTTTTTGTAGGGAATTAAGGCTTTCCCCAAGCCATGAAGTTATTTTGGGGCGGTGAGGAATTAAGGCTTCCCCTGGGCCATAGAATTTTGGGCGGTGAGGAATTAAGGCTTCCCCTGGGCCATAGGGTTTGGTGGCTTTGTGCCGGTGAAACCCGTAGACTCGTCATTATGAAGAAGTCACACTCGGTCTGTAAGTCATACTCGGCCTACTGGGTATTAGTTTGATGGCTTAATGCCAAGATAAACCCGTAGGACATATGAGCACGAGGAAGTCATACTTGGCCTATTGGGTATAAGTTTTGTGGCTTGATGCCAAGATGGTCCCACAGGACATGTGAGCGTGAAGAAGTCACACTCAACCTCTTGGGTATAAGTTTGTGGCTTGATGCCCAAAAGGGATGGTGGCTTGATGCCAAAGGAATATGTTGGCTTGATGCCAAGAGAACATGGTTTGTGATGGCTTAATGCCGAATGTGTTGTGGTGGCTTGATGCCGAGAAGTGAGATGATGGCTTGGTGCCAGTTTGGTTATGATGGCTTAATGCCAGAAAATAGGGTGTTGTGGCTTGATGCCAAAAGAAGTTAACAACTTGATATTGTGACGGGGTATTGTGGCTTGATGCCAAAATGATTTGGTGGCTTGATACCGAAAGATACAGCTTAATGTCAAAGCAGTATCATGGCTTGATGCCAAAAAAGTCATGACGGCTTGATGCCGAATGGTGACTTGGTGCCAAAAGAGGTATAATGGCTTGATGCCAAAAAGAATATTGTGGCTTAATGCCAAATGGATGCTGTTGGCTTGATGCCAAATAGGTATGAGTGTGAGGATGGCTTGATGCCACAAGAATGTGGAGGCTTGATGCCGAAAGGGTATAAATATGGGATGGCTTGATGCCATTTTTAGAGTTGTGGGACATGCGAGTATGAAATGATCATGCTCGGCCCGTGAAGTATGAATTTGGGGTAAAACCCAAACTTGAAGGTTCAAGGCTCAAATATTGCCGGTGGGACTTGAGACATGGGAATGGTTCCATGCCCAGCCTTGGTGGCATAGACTCTGAGCAGCATTTAGGCCAAAAGACCATGATGGTATGGGATTTATGGAAACCACATAGACCGAGAGGATCATACTGGTATAGAATTTGACAGTCACATAGACCTTGCTGGTCATGATGACGTAAGAACTTGGGGACCATGTACACTGGAAGGGCCATGATGGTATGGAAGCTTGAAAACCATATAGACCCGAAGAGTCATGATGGTACGAATGTTTGAAACCACACAGACCATGAGGGTCACAATGGTATGAATTTATTGAAAGCCATGCGGACATGAGAGTCATAATGGCATGTGATGATTTTTTTTGAAACCATACAGACCATGAGGGTCATAATGGTATGGAATTGGAGCTTGAGAGTCATGTAGACATGAAAGTCATGATGACATGAAATTTGACATGTTTAGAGGAGATGTGAGTCTCCTCTTTTTTTTTGAACTTTGAATTTCCAGAGTTTCTCACTCTCTTTCTTTTTTTTCTTCTCTCTTTTTTTTATTTTTTATTTTTTTCAAACTAGCTTGACCGCCTTTTGCAAGGTTTTCACCCAAGCTAGTCCCCTCCTTTCTTTTGCCTGTATGCCCTTTTGCAGGGGTTTTCATACAGCAGGGTGATCCACTTTTGCCTGGGGTGCCCCTCAACGGGTCATCACCTCAGCCGGATTTTTTCTTTTTCGTTTGACATATCTTGCCCTTGGTCAATTAATGGTGTAACTAACCAAGTCTGTCAAGGTATTTCATTTTTTTTTTCTTTCTCTCTTTTTTTTATTTTTCTTCTTCTTTTTTCTTTTTTTTTGAAATTCCTTTGGAGTCCACACAGGGGAACTGTGCAGGGCTGGTCATAAGAATATTGGGGGCCTTGGGGATGGCTTATATGTGGGCATAGGCATGTCAAAGCCATTTAGAATGAGCTGGGATTTAGGCATGTCAGAGGCCATGGAGGGGTTTTTTTTGTTTTTTTTTTTGTACATGGGCATGTCGAAGGCCATGGAGACTGCTTCTTTTGTGATATGTGAGGGCATATAGGAGATTGCTTTGGGGACATTTGAGGGTAGGTTGATGGCCTACTTTGGGATTGAATTGAAGGGTTGTGGAGGGCTGTCCCATGGACTCTTCATTCCCCTGGCCCAATTTTGGGGCGGGTGTCGGATTTCTTCCTTGCCCAAGTTTTAGGCTTTGTAGTGGACTAATGGCCGACCCTAGCATGCTGACATGTTTGTCAAAAGGCATAACTGGGTCGAGCTGTTGACCAGAAAGACTGATTTGAAATGTTGAGCTGAGGGTTGGTCCCCCACTGAATTGTAGCCTCGGGGGCCGCTGTCCAGCCTGATATGCTAACTTGAAGGGTGGAGGGTTGCTTCCTCATCCTGATAACAGGACTGACTTCATGTAGTCTCTTGTTGAGACAATGATTTCTTCTTTGTCTCCCTTTGTAGTTAGCGCAGATTGGCGATTTTCTGGGGCTTTACTGGTAGAGGTTGGTCCTCTTGCCCCCTGTCACCCTTTTTTTTAGGTGGAGAGTTCACCCTCACACCTGCTTGATATGACATGGCTTAGGGGCATGCCCCCGGCCGGATGAATAGTTCTCATAATCAAGAAACTACCTGATTTTTGATGCATAATGGGTCAAGAATTGCTTTCTCTCCCGTGCATAACTTTATCAGATGATGCCATATAGACATCATTCAGTGAGGGCATAAGATTTGTTCTGAGCCCAAGTGCTATCATGACAGTTGCGTCCATTCGCCAGATAGAAGATTGATTCCCCACTTGCATGTCAAAATTAGAAGATGGGACCATTGGTTGGTCATCTTGGTTGAGAGAAAGGGCAAAATGCTGATCTCTCCGTAGCATCATAGGTCGTTGATCGACTGGTTCCTTCTAACTGAAGGATGTAGTGTTGATCCCTTGCTTCACTGAAAGCCATGTTTTCGACCATTGATTGGCCAGATTTGTTGAAAAAAGGAGGATTGCTTCCTCACTTGGTGACCAGAGGACCGGTCACTTTAGTTGAATGCGTTCCTTTCATGCGCAAAGGATTTGTTCTTTGCTCTTTACCAGTATGATGGGCGTCCGGTCGACCCATAGCCTGAGTTGTACTAGAGTGACCTGGAGACTTGCCCCCGGTCAGATGGATGACATTGTGGGTTGACCAGTGAACCGTCCAACATCTGATGTATACCGAGTGACAGATTGATTCCGAACCCGACCCGAGCATGAAAAAGGAATCACATCTAGGCCATTTTCGATGTGGTCATTGGATTTGTTCTAGGACCAAGGAATACTTTGGAGTTGCACCGGTAACCGGACAATATTTTTGCAATTGGCAAGCATAGGATTGATTCCTAGCTCGTCGACTTGTCTTGGTGGACGGAACCGTTGATCGGTTGTCCTGCTTGAAATGGTGGGTCGAGGGTTAATCCTTCACCTGGAAGATGACATCCGGGGATGAAACTGTTGATCAATTGCCCCGGTTGAAGTCACGGGCCAAGGGCTGGTCCCTTACCCAAGAAATAACATGGCTAGCTATTGATCGGCCAGATTTGTTAATTTTTAGACAAGAGGACTGATCCCTCTCTCCATTAGCAGTTGGGACCACTGTTGGTCAGAAATGAATTGACGGGTGAATGATTTCTTCTTTCCCCGTGCAGCTGCAGCAATGCTGGCAAAAGGCTGGGCAGCATTCTTATTCTTTTCATCCAACTGGGCCAGAGTGGCGAAATGATTGGCTAAATGTCGTATGGTGAGCTTCAACTTCATCTTCCTCAGCATAATAGAAAGAAGTCACATCCGGGCAAGTTTTGATTTGGTCATCGGATTTGTTCCAAGACCAAAGGATATTTTGCAGTTATACCGATAACCGGGCATCATTTTTCAATTGGTGAGCCTAGGATTGATTCCTAGCCCATCAAGCAATATTGGGGGATAGGACCGTTGATCGGTTATCCCTGTTGAACTGACAATTTGAAGGTTGGCCCCTTTCTTGAAAGTAGCATGCGGGGACGTTGATCGGTTATCCCCGTTTGAATTATGGGCCGAGGGTTGATCCCTCACCCGAACCATAGCTAGGTGGACCGTTGATCGGCCGAAATTGTTGATTTTTCAAGAAAAGAGGCATGCTCCCTCTCTCCAGTAACAATTGAGGCCACTGACTGGCCATGCATAACTTGACGGGCGAAAGATTTCTTCTTTCCCCGAATGGGCCTTGCAGCAGTGTTGGTGGAAGACTGGGAAGAAACCTTGTCCCTTTTGTCCAACCGAGCCAGAGTGGCATAATGGTTAGTAATAAGAAATGTTGGAACTTGTACTGGCTTTTCCCTTTGAGGTGGAGGATTGCTTCCTCTCTCATCATTTTGATAACATATGGGGTTTATCCTTGGCCTATGTTGTTGTGGTGCAGTTGGGCAATTGCCCCCAGCCAAATATAAAATTCTGATTTATTTTTATTTTTTTTTGAGTTTGGTGAGCCTTCCATCAAGTCGGCTGCAGCATGGGCACCTGATTTCTGCTTTGCCCGAAATTTTTTCTGGACTCAACTGAGAATTAGTTGACCCTGACATATGAGCAGACAAAGGATTGATTCCTTGTCCGAGGGAAAGCATCAATTAACCAAGCCGTTGGTCGGCATGACTTGTTGGAGTATCGAGTTGAAGCTTAACCCCCTTAGTTGATCAATAACTTCGCGGACCGTTGATCGGCCTGCCATCCTTGGAACGAGGAGCAGAGGGCTGCCCCCTCATCTTGGTGGTAGTGATTTAAGTTGACTTGTTGTCAAATTAACATGGCGTGTATAAATGAGCATCTTGCCCCCCAAGTAGAGTGTGATGATGCCCTGCATATGCAAGCTTTAATGTGAGCATCAGATTTATTCCTAGCTCGAGTGATACCTCGGAGTTGTGCCACTAACTGAATAGCCAGGGCCATGGCACAAGTATGGGATTAGTTCCCAACTTGAAGAGGAGCATGAGAAGCCTGAACTGCTGGTCAATCAAGCTTGGTTGAGGTTGCGGGTTGAGGGTTGGTCCCTCGCCCTGGCAGCAACATGGCGGGCTATTGCTTGGCCCAAGTTGTCAATTTTCAGATTAGAGGGCTGATCCCTCACATAACTTTGATGTTGTTCGTCGGTTAGGCAGCCATAATGCATAGCATCTCAGGACTGAGCCCATGATTGATAGCCCTCGGCATTTCAAGAGCAGAAGATTGATTCCCCTACTTGGTTAGCCTTCCATAAAGACTTCATGTCATGGAGTGAGGATTGATTCCCCATGGAAATGGCATGTGGCACACGCCGTTGTCAGGCTCCCCATTGTATGTTGTGGACGAAGGCCACTAATGGCAGTATTGTAGACTGAGGGTTGTTCCCTTCTTGAAGCAATTTTGGCCTGGGCCATTGACCAAGAACCACGATAATCCCCTGGATTTGAGGGTTAATCCCTCCTTGAACAACTTTGGCATATGCCGTTGACTGGGCAGCCATGCTTTGATGATTTTTGTTTTCTTGGGCATAAGATTTATTCTTTACCCAAAGTGGCATTTGAGGCTGAAATGAAGCCACATTATTTTTCCCGAGTCAAGGGTTAATCCCTTACCCAATTGAAATACCTCATGATTTGAGCCCTCAATTTAACCAGCCATGCTAACATGGTGAATTGAGAGACAGTACCTCGATGACATGCGTGCCACCAACCAGTCTCAACATCTTTCTCTCGGGTGATGGATTTGTTCCTTACCCAAGTAGCATTTGTTTGGAGCCAAACTGATATTCGGTTGGCCAAAGTGTGTTTCTATTTTGGAAACATAGGATTGATTCCTTGTCCTTGAATATGCCGAACCTCTGGTAGGTCAGCCATGATAGTTTCATGAGTTGAGAACTGATTCCTTCTTGTCATGTCATTTGGCTTGGTCATTGCTTGACCAGATATGACCTTTGGGCAAAGGATTTGTTCCTTGCCCCCATTTGATTGATGAAGTTCATCCGGATTTAGAGATTTATTCCCTGCCGAATGACGACATCACCAGCTTGAGTGTGAGAGATTTCTCTGCCAATTGGCCAGCAATGGTGATCTCACGAATTGAGAATATGTCTTTGGCATGGCCATTGCTTGACCAGATATAACTTTTGGGTGAAGGATTTGTTCCTTGCCCCCATTTGATTGATAAAGTTCACTTGGACCAAGGGATTTGTTCCCTGCTGAATGGTATTGTTGCCGGCTTGACTCCGGAAGTTTTCTTTGCCGGTTGGCCAGCAGCCCCCTTTTTTTTTTTTTTTTTGTCAACCTTCTCTTGTTGTAGTTGCCCCCGGTGCTTTGCACTTATTGGGGATGGAGGAATCAGACTTTGCCTTGTCACTGTCCTCCTCTTGTCTTGGTCGGGTATAAAAAACCGACTTTGGTATTTAGTTGCATGGGTCTTGAGACGGCATGTTTGATGCCTCTTTGACTTCTTTGAGGGTTGGTGGTGACAGAATCCATGACCACCTGCCCCCGGAGTTGTTTGTTGTGGAGCTTCCGTGGTAAGCTCTTTGAAAATAGGGTCAAGTTGTTTGACCCTTGAAATATTCTCGGTGTTGATTGAACTCCGAGAGCAGCTCCTTGAGATGCTTGCAACATCGGGATGAAGTCTTCATGGCGGGATCATTGGACCCCACCGGGTCTCATCCTTTGACATTTTCCGCCTCCACCTCGCACAAAAAGGAAAGAAGCATGTGTTAGGTATATATGAAATTTGGGATGCATGTCTTCTTGAATTGCTATGACGGAGAGATGAAGGGAAGCAGAGCTCCCACTGGGTGTGCCATTTGATGTAACCTCAAAATCTCAAAAAGATTTGTTTCTTTTGGAAATTCATTTTTCATTTGAATTTGAATTAGGTTTGACCTTAGCATTGACTTTGTAAGAAAATAGATGATATTTCATAAAAGTACTAACTAGGGTCAAAATTATGTGTTGAGGTTGTTGAGTTCTTTGAAATTAATTTTGACCTCTCCCCGTCGGATGGTGCGAAGATCCGACGTTAATTACATCGAGATTTCTCGAATACCCTTGATTAAACGTCATAGCAATCCGTTGGAACAGAAAACATACATCCGCAAAAATAAGCATTCACATACACACATAGGAGAAAACAGTCCCATGAATTTGATGGAAGGCAATCATTTGATTTGTTTGAATTTTGTTTGAATTGTATTTTGATTTAAGTTGAATTGAATTGATTTGAATTGAATTGATTAAAATTGATTTGAGTTGAATTGGTTTGATTGTTTTGAATTTAGTTTGAGTTGAATTTAAGTTTGATTAGGATTTGATTTGGAGAGTTTGATTTGACTTAGTTTAAATTTAAGTTTCACTTAAATTGGTTGAAATTTGGATTTTAGTGTGAGTTTTAATTTGATTTGAATTTGATTCAATTTGGGTTGATTAATTGATTTTTAAGTTTGTTTGGAATGAATTTGTCTGGAATTAATTTACTTGAATTTAATTTGAGAGATTTATTTGGTTGATTTTGATTGATTTAGATTGAATTGAATTTGATTAAAATTTAATTTGATTTGAGTTGGATTAACTGGAATTCAGTTTGAGTTGGATTTAAATTGATTTGGGTAGATTTGTTTGTTTTTATTGAGTTTAATTTGAACAGGTTGGGGTTTCAGTGAATTATCTTCAGATTTCAAGTTTCAGATTTAAGTGATCTGGCTTCGGACTTAGCAGACTTTAGATTTCACATTCTGCACATTCTTAAATTTGACCAGATTGTGGATTCTGCAATTTTACAGGTTTCGACCTCTCATATTAAATGTGAAGTTCAAACTTGCAGATTTGTGTGTTTTAAGTTCAGACTCCAGATTTTTCTTTGTTGAAGCTTCAATTTCCAGCTTGCAGATTTCGATTAGTTGATGGTTCGAGTGAAATGATTTTTAATTGTCTTGAATTTGTTTAAGTTAACAATGATTTGATTTTGAGTTTGATGAATTTGTTCGGAATCTGATTTGTTTTAAATTTAATGGAATCTGCTTGATGACTTATTTTGTTGATTTGGATTCATTTGACCTGCTTTGTTTTAAGATTGGATCTGACAAGGCTGATTTTGACTCGGATTTAGTTTGCAATGGATTTACATATTAATTTGCATTTTAATTTAGTTGGAGTTGAGTTTGGCCAAAACTGATTTTGATTTAATCTGAGTTAGTACGTTCAGATTTCTTAAAGCCTGCAGATTTCGGACCTGTTTGGGTTGTGTGGATTTGGGATTTGACTTATTCAATCATTTGATTTGAGTTCTGTTTTAAATTTGGCTTGAGGGTTTAGTGAATTTCAGGCCTTTATTTCCGGATTTTGATCTCGGGGTTCAGATTTCAAATCTCCAGGCTTCAATTCCAAAGTTACATTTCAGATTGGTGGTTCATTTGATTTCTTTAAGTTTGGATTTTCTTTCTTTACAGATTTGGGCTCTTACTGAATTCTTTACAGTTTTTTGGATCTTACAAGTTCAGAATTACAAATGCTGTATTTTTTTATTTCAGATTTTGGTTGCAGGTTTTGAATTTGGGTTTATTTGGTTAGAATTGGTTTGAGTTAAAAGTTGTTTATGGAATGATTTAATTTCAGTTTGCTTTAAATTTGTTTAGTTAAAAAAAATGATTTGGATTAATTTAAATTTGTTCAAGTCAGATTTGACTTGAAGTTTGTTTGGTTTAATTTTGTTTGATTATCTTGAGTTTAATTTAAGAATTGGATTTGAATTGAATTTGATTGGTGTTTAAATTTTAATTTGAGAAGTTTGATTTAAATTTGCTTGACTTATCCTTGGATTTGGTTTGTTTATTAAAATTTGGTTGGGAATTTGATTTGGTTTATTTTGAGAAGTTGAGTTTTATTTATGGGTTGTTATTTTAATCATTTGATTAAAATTGATTTATGTGATTTAACTTGATTTGGTTTAAATTGAATTTATTTAATTTGGAATTCTTTGAACTTATTTAGTTGAAATTAAATTGGATTTTGGGATGTGAAAAGAAAATAGGAGCATATGAATACTCTGCATGTATGGAGATATTTCACAAAACTTAACTCCGAGCTAATTTTTTCATGGCCCTGCACGGGCATAAAATCAACTTACATAATAACTCTCCTCTTCTTCTTTTTTTAAGATTAAATTTCTCATAGCTCTTTATGAACATCAAGAAATTTATCTCAAATGAATTTTGGGTATCGAAAATCGACCCCACAAAGAAAATTAAACCTCATATGACCTTTTATAGGCATTGAGAGATTTAAAATTGAATGTGGAAATTAACCCCACAATGAAGATTAAATCTCATATGGCCTTTTATAGGCATTAAGAGACTTAAAATTGAATAGATTTTGGGGAAATTGGAAATTAACCCCACAATGAAGATTAAATCTCATATAGCCTTTTATAGGCATTAAGAGACTTAAAAAATGAATAGATTTTGGGGAAATTGGAAATTAACCCCACATTTATTATTAACCAAATTGAGGGAGAGTAGCCCCGGTCCAGAAGGACTTGTGGAGGGTCTCCCAAGGATCCCACCTCGTCGGTCCCAAGACTCCTGGGTGAAGATCCTTTTAATTTGAATTTTTATTTTTATTTTTTTGTTGAAGGGCCCTGTACTGTTCATTAGGGGAAGCTCTGTTCAGCCGAGGAGACCGGATGCACTGTTCTGGGCCGGACCGGCTCACTCCCGCGGGGTTCTGATTCTGCGCAGGACTCGCCCGGCCGCGCGGAAGCCTTCTCTCTTCTCTTTTTTTTTTTTTTGGTTTCCTCTGTCGGTGGGCCCCACCATTTTCCAGCATGGCCTATAGTCGGGAGACATATTTCCCCCGGCTCTACAGTGCCTGTTCGACACTCCGCCGGCTCCCAACGGGCTTCCGGCGTCCTCCCCCGGCATCGCGGGCACCTCCCGGCTTCACGCGACAGCAACGGCTCCAGAGGGGGAAGAGGAATGAGGGTTCGGCATTCCTGGGGTATGAAGAAGCTTCCTCCGGCGTCGACGGCAAGCCCTATTGGCCTAGACGGCGGCGGCAGCGGCTTACGGGAGCAGTCGAAGGTCCGACAGCCCCGGTGTGGGAGGAAGAAGGCTTCGGCAGTCTCCAACGGCACTGTTCGAAGGAGGACGAGGCTTTGGCGGAGGGGGGGCAGGAGCTTCCCTTGACGGCTACGGCATCGGAGGACGGTGGACGAGGCGGCTGTGCTTGCGGACGATGGAAAAGGTCGACTCTCCTCCCCTCCGGCCTTTCCTTCCTATCCCCCTCCCTATCTTCTCCCTTTTTTTTTTGTCGATGGCTCGGGCCACCCCTATATAGGCTCCCGACTTCCCTTGTGATGTCGAGAGCCCTTCCGAAAGAGGAAATCTTACTCCGAGACGAGCTCGGAGGGATTTCAATCACGGAAGACGCGTCACGGCTCCATTGCGCGATTCTCGGTTGCCTGTTATGGCACCGCTGGCCTCCTCCCCTTGTCCGGCCCGCTAGATATGGCAAGTCGGGTTCTCACCCTCTTTTGAGACCTTGCCCATCTTACAGACGTATAAAGGATCTTCAAAATATACTCCAATCGGCTTGGCTTTGGGCACGTGCATAATGAGGGCTTGTCAACCAATTGGATCTCTTAATGGGCTTCCGATGATGATGCATACTTGGCCCCACCGCCCCCTTTTTTGCAACACATACGAGTCACAAATGGGCTTGAGATTGGACTTAGGGTGAATAAAAAAATGAGCCAATGCCTAATCTAGCCGCTGACCACCATGCTCTTTAAATAACATCAATCTCAATCCTTGTAGATTTAGGGAGGAACTTTGATTCATATTTATGTTGAACGACTTTTGTATGTCAAACAAGCATATCACTTCGAGTTATAAAACTCCCCCTTTTTTTTGTCCGATTCCATATGGAAATTTTAGGTGCCAACACTACCCTACATGGATGCACAACTTTACAGAGGAAGAGTATTACACGCACGCAACACAAGATGCGAAGCACGATGCAAGGTCATGAGATGATGGAGGAGATGAACACACACAACGAGGCAGAGGTCAATATTATGAACACTCCACCTATGAAATTGATTCATCCCAAAACTCTTAGTTCTCTACATATCACCAAAAGAATTATAGGATGAATTATAGATCATCATCAGACACCTTGAAACAATCCACTTATGATGGTTATGGAGGTTCATGGGGATCTTCTTCTAGAGTTATTTTACGAGGGAGTAAAAATATAATTGTCATGTATACTTGTACAAGTACAATGGTATGTACTCAACTTGAATGATATAGGAAGAGTACATAATATATACAGAGCAATTAAAAAACATAAGATTTGAATAAAGTAAATACATTTTTTCTAGTCATATTACCTTTTTCAGAATTTTTTGAATTTTTATGACATTTTTAAATATTTTTCAATCTTTTGAATTTTTAATATTAAAAAATAGGGGTGGACCAGGTTGTGACCTAGGTCGGGTTTGGATCAGGCCGACCTGGTCCCGACCCAGGACCCTACCTCCCTATCATAGTATCAATATCAAAATTGATACACGTAGACACTTGTATTACATATCATGTTTTGTTTGTACTAAGAGTTTCAATATTGATATTGATAGTCACATACATATTGATGATTTTTATCATCATCAATTTCAAAGTTGATAATGATTGAGGTGCTCAATACAATTACCAAATAATGCCCTGTTTGATTAGATTATCAAAAATGACACCATATCAATTTTGATATTGATATTTGCAAAGGATAGAGTATCAATATCAAAATTGATACAAGTCGACACATATTTCATATCATACTTTGTTTGCACTAAGAGTTTCTATATTGATATATTGATAGCTAAACACCCATTGATGATTTCTATCACTATCAATTTCATAATTGATAATGATAAAGGTGTTCGATATGGTTACCAAAAAGGGTGCTTCTTGCACCTATTACTCTCTATGAAGTGTGGGTAATTATTTAATCAAAATTTTACATATGATCATATATAAGTACATGGCCAAGAAGTGAGCAGCTAGATGGTTGTCTCCCATGCCTGGGCATGGCAGTACAGTCCAACGCCTTCCCTTAAGTTGTTGATTCCAATGCATATTTATCATCTATCCCCTGTACAATGCCACGGAATCCCAACCGGGGAAAGCTATCAGCTTTTGGTTTCTTCATTCTACTTTTATCTGGCACATTTTTTTTTTATTTTTTTAAATGAGTTAATGAAAAAGAAAAAAGATGGAAAATATGTATTGTAAATTTCATGAAGACCAAAAATGAGAGTTAGTTTGGATGAAGTAATATTATCACAAAATACTAAGTTTAAAAATCTTAATTCAAATATCTTAAAAGATGAAAATATGATAAAGGTGTTAACCACAAGATTAAACATGATGGATAAAATGAAGAAAAACTATAGGGTTATTACATGATTGTAAGATTCTACTAAACTTGAAATAAAAATTTTATCATATATATGCTAGTAATTACTAGACAACGAAGAGAAAATGTGCTTCCAAAATAAATATTTCTCAAATAAAAACGTTAAGATCCATCAATGCTCATCCTATAATACAAAATATAATGAATAAATTAGATAAAATGTGAGTGACAGTAATTGTAGACAAATTAAAAGAAGTGAGATTAAAAAGAGTTGAATATTTAAAGACACACTCAAAAAACACAAGTTAAAAAAAATAAAATATGAAATAGTAGAAACAAAAGAAAATGTGATAGACCGAAGCTAACCTGAAGAAAGAATAATGTAATATGATTTCGATGATTTAAATAGTCACAAATAAATAACTAAAAATCAACATAAATGGAGAAAGAGAATATAAATGCTCAATTTCAAATAATTTGGAATTAAGGTTAGAGTTGAGTTGAATGAGTAAATCAAACTTGTCATTGATCATGCATTGCCACAAAAAACAATACAAAAAATGCAAGAATATAAGCCATATAAAATAAAGAAAAAACCTATTATAGGGAAAGTAGAGGAGCATCATTAAAATATTAAAGAGAAAAAAACAAAAATCCCTGAAAAGAATGAAAGGAATCAATAGATAGCGCCCATGGCAACATATCAGTTTTTGATAATAAGGATAGCCAATTTTCAGTAAAATGTGAATCCCACGGAGTTCACACCACTCAAACCCAAACTCTTGCCCCCTGGCAAATAAGTAGGCATCCCCAGAGAGAATGCCTTACGGTCATTCAACAAAACAATTCAACTCATGGGCATTCTAAGAAACACATAAAACAATTTATATGGCATCTTCTTATCAATCTAGAATATTATAATTTCATGTGGAATGTAGGCATGGATCGTAAAATCAGCCGATTCCGGGGTGCTGAAATATCGGGTCCAAAAAAGAAGTCAGACCGGAGTGGAATCTCATGGGAAAGCTTATTATAGAAGTTTTTTTTGTCTTTTTTTGGGATTTTTAAATAACCAATCCGGATTAATTCTGTATCGATTTTTCTCCCGTAGAATCAGCCAATTCTACCGATCTGATTCTTACTGAATTGAAATTGGTACAAACCGATCCAGTAGCTGATTCTGATCCTACAATCCTTGAATCTAGAGAAAAAATGTATATCATGCCAAAAGTCACAGAGAAAATGACACATACAAACCTATTTAGCCAAAGGCCTAAGGTTGTTCAGGATACCAAGCCAGTTTTGCCTTAGGGTCGCAAGTCAATCTGATGTGGAACAAAGCAAGAAAAACAACTAAACTAAGCAAGAAATGAACTAGACTAACCGAATCAGATCCGAACCGGTCATGAACCGGCTAGACTCAGGTTGAATTGACTCAAAATCAGCCCAAACCAGCTTGAAATGGCCCTGAACTGGACAAAGTCTAGCTAAACCAGTTGGACCGGGCATGGACCGGTGGTCAGACTGGTTGAAATGAGCTTATCAAAGTGGTCAGGTGGGAGAAATATTAATCTTTCTCCTCTCCATGCCGTCAACAAGTTCCATACGTTTCAATGTAAGAGACCCTATGTTCCAATGACATATTCTTATTCTTCTTTCAATCTTTTCTTTTTAAATTTATTTATATAATAATGTCTACTTGTTTTTAGATTTGTTATAAAACTTATATCTTGCTCTCCAAACAAACTTCTTTACCCATACTCGTCCTTGATGCAGGAACCCTTATTTATTTAACACCACACTAGAATGCTTGTGTTGAGTCACATGTGGGGAACACTCACCCTTCAGGATTTTCTTGAAAGTTTTCAATGCTGTCAACATTATTATACGCAACTAAATTCCCCAGCAAAGGTTAGAAGGTTAATGTTATTGAACAATATTTTACTGCGCAATGAAATATAGAAAAAAAATGTACTTTTGGTCAGAGCAGAGTTCTGAGTTTAATGGGTCTGTATTTTCTTGTTCTGCTTCTATTTCATTAATGAAAACACGGTACTCTTTTTCTTGCTTATTTTGTATTATGTTGCTTTTTCAGTGAAATTCTGGTCTGCTTAATCTTGTATCACTATGGGTGCTTGAGTAGTCTGAGTGATAATTTAGGTACTAAGGTGAAGAATATCTTCCTCTTCGCCTGATTGAGGAGTTTGCCTCAAAGTCTATAAGGTTTTTTTTGCTCAAAATATGGTAAAAAAAAGATGTTAGTTTTATAAACATACTTAATGTTCACATGATTTCAGACTACTAAATAGAGTAATTGAGAAAACCTTAGCTTCTTATATTTTTCAGTTCGCTATAGGGATTTATATATAAAATTACTACTTTTAGGTTCACTTTTGCATGATCCCCAACTCTGATACTGCAAGGTTTCTCACTGAACCCAAGTGGTCACCTCAGCTACCACCAGTTAAAATGGCTGTTTTTAGCGTTAAGACATCAAATGCGTTCATTGCTAAAATGATAAGGAAAGAAAACATTCTTGGTGGCATAAATAGGCTTTCACCTCACCCGTGTCTTAATTTATTTGTTCGCCTTTTAAAATAAACAGTTAGGTATCGAAAATATATTTGTCGTGCATAGGAACAATGTACATGTTCTGTGCATAGCGTACACATAAACTTGCAATCGTGTAAAGACAAGGAAAAGCAACGTTTCTTTCTCATAAAACACGTTCCATTACTTATGCAATGTGCAGAACGACACAAATATCTACTGAGAACAATAACCAGCTAAATTTATTAGATATAAACATCATTTCTTTAAGATAATTTAAGCATGCTACGATGAATCCCTCTGTTTTCAGAAGGGAGGGATTACATGACACAGCAGGTTTTCGAGCATTTAAACGAGTATGCCTAACAAAACGAGTAAACAATAAATATGTGACCACGTTCGGATACCTTTAGTTGGCAAAGATTAAAAGCCTGGGATTTTTCCTTTGGTAGCTGCAGCTCGTCACCCAGGTCGGGATCGCTACCCTCCGCAGCAGCAACGGACCGACGGTGCTTCGCTTGCCCACTTGCGGCAGAGGCGCCGACATTCGCAATAGCGACCGAGTCGATCGCCGACCTCCACTCGGCGTCCCCATCCTCCTCGCCACTGCTGCTGCTAGAATCGCCTCCACCCATTAGTTCGCTCCTTGGCCCTCGCCGCTGCCCTTACAAGTTACACACACCGTCTCCTCTTTTCCCCGTTGCCGGTTGCTCCCCGTTCTCTCCGTTGGCGGGATTCTGTTAATGGGCCTTTTCCTTCTCTGGTCAGAGAGTGAGTGATCCGTCGCTTACATCGTCCTTCCAAGTTACTTCAACCAGTGGTCTGTGTTACACTGGGTTTAAGGTCTTCCTAATCTGTGGTATCGTCGCGACGGTTCTTTGCGTAGGGCGCCGACCAATGCGTTGGTCCATCAAAAATATATATTTTTAAAATAAAACAAAATAAATAAATTATTTGATATAAATTTAAATAAAATAAATATTAATATAAAATTCATCATAATAGTATAATATGTTAAAATATTATTAAATGTAATAAATATAAATGTTAAATAGAAATATAATATTAATACATATTATAAATATAAATAAATACATAAAAAATTTATATAAATATATAAAATAATGTTAGTATAAAGTTACGAAAGAAATCCAAAAACCAATTTTTAGTCAAAAATAAAATCTCATTAAAACCATCTAGTGAACGAAATATTAATATAAAATTAATCATAATAGTACAATATATTAAAATATTATTAAATGTATAAAATAAAAATAAAAATATAATATTAATACATATTATAAATATAAATAAATACATAAAAATTTATATAAATATATAAAATAAGGTTAGTATAAATTTACGAAAGAAATACAAAAACCGATTTTTAGTCAAAAATAAAATCTCATTAAAACCATCTAGTGATTGAAATATAAACTCAAAATCTGCTTCTATGTTCCATAAGATGTCATAATCGAATTTTTTTTGCAATAAGAATCGGTAACTTGATTTCTATTTTTTATTTTGTTAAAAATTTTAATATTCATCATTAAAAAATTTTATAATTTTAAACAGGAAGTAAAATATGATATACGATATGATAAAAGATAATAATAAAATTTTAAAAATATTATATTGCCGTGTTAATTATTTATGATTTATCAACTTATTTATTTTGATCATGATACTAAAATCAAAATGGTAACAAAATCTAAACATGGCAATTCGGAATTAATCGGAATCAGAATATCTAACCCCCTTGTTGGGATCGAAGTACCCTAATTTGATGTAAAGGGTCAGCTTTTCCATATATAAATCGGTAAAGGATAAAAACAAACCTTGCATAACATAATGTTTATGGGGGGTTTAGTTGCACGATAATAGAGATTTTTTTTAATTTTTAAAAAATATTATAAAATTCATTAAAATAGGTGTTTGAAAAACATAACAATTTTATATTTTGAAAGTGAATTTCTTCTCAAATAAAAAAAAGAGGATCTCATCTCTTTCTTTTTTTCTTGTGGTCCCTCACTTTGTTTGATCATGTATGGTAATTACTCTTTTTTGTTATCACATCCCTCCAAACACGATAATTTTATGTCGTCACTTTTTATTTTAATTTTGTATTATAAAAATATACAAAAAAAATATTATACACCCAAACACCCCCATTAACGCAGGATACATGGGCGAGCTTACAAGAACGGGCATGAAAAGAGATGACTCGAACACTTGCCCTTCTCTCGGGGGTTGTTTTTGGCACCAAAATTCTTTTGAAGGTAAACTTGGTTTATCCACACTTAATCATGTACCAAAAAGCCCCTCGATGTTTCTGTCAAGGCCCCTCCAAGATGGGGGGGGCGGCATCCTTCAGGCTTCAGGTACAACGTCCGCAGCCGCGTGGCGGAAGCGGAAAGAGATGAGATGTGTCCGCGGGTGGAGGAGGAGGAGGAGGAGGAGGAGGAGGAGATACAAAGTGGGAAAGCCGGCGATGCCATCTGATTCGCTTAGGTCCTCCCTCGCCTTGTGGTGGAGTGGACACCGCCGCCGTCGGGCGAGGTGGTCCTCGGGGTTCGAACACTCCGCGACACCTGCTGCCGAGGGCGTCTTTTCCTGCACAAATCACGAGAGTTAGGAGCGATGACCAGCTTGGAGCCGAGGAGGTGGATGATTGCTTTTCTTTGATCAAAATACAGCAGGGATGGAAGAGATGCCCCTGGAGTTGGTATTAGAAGAGGTTTTTTTTGTCGAATAAAATTGAGACAAACTATTTCCAGAATCAAATTAAATCAGTATTGATTGATTTGATTAGGTCTAATCTGATTCAGATTAGTATAATATTTATGTCAATATATAATTTTATTTTATTTATTTTAAATAATTTTATATTAAAATTTAGTATGTATATTAATAGTTTCATTAATTTTATTTTAAAAACTCTGAAAAAAGTTGTTTTTATTAAAAATATATATAAGGATTATATTATGTATAATTTAAATTAAAATATTTAATCTAATTCAAATTATTTAGTTTATCTGTTTAATTTGATTTGAAACGTTTCTAGAAACAAGATCAATACCATTATTTGTTCAAACCGAATCAAATTGAACTAGATGGATGACTTGGTTTAATTTTTCAAGTTGGGTCGAATAATAAACCACTTTGCAACTGACTCGATATTGGAGTCGTTGGAGTCTTATTTTTCACAAATATTTGGTTGTCATATATATATATATCAACATGGTGTGTTTTGCTGAGTTTTTGTTATAATTTTATATTTTTCGTAATTAATTTTTTTAAAAAAACTTAACAATAATTTTTAGTATGTGAGACTATTTTTATCTCTCCACTTCTCTTGGTCAAGCATGACTCTCATTTTTTTGTTATTTTATCTCTTCAAACACAACAATTTTATGTTGTTGACTACAATTTATTTTAATATAATTTTATTGCATGAAAACTTTATAAAAAATTTACACTCCATAACCAATTTTAGGCTTGAGTGATGTTTGATTTGACTTGACTAAAATATTCAAATTCTTCTTTTTATCTTTAATCTCACATAAAATATTTTGATTATTTATTTTTAAAATAAAAAATATATTGAATTACTAAAATTAAGTGATTTTTTAAAAGATAAATGACACTTTCACTCAGATATGTTGACGTATGGTTTGAAGGTTGGAAACTTTGAAAATTTTAAAGCTTAAGCACATTTATCAAATGGTACGAGTTCTCCAATCTTTGACAAAATTAATGATTAGTTTCAAAAGATTAGCACATTTATCTTAACTCATTCATTTACAAACCACAATTCATCAACTCATTCATTTCACAAACCACACTTTTATATATAATACATAAATCAAAAGTACAAATGCATTATGGACAAAGTACATCACATATAAAAAGAACAAAAATAAAAGTCATGTCTAAAAAAGGATACATGTGAAATGTGTCTTAATCATTCTCTTTGAATGATATCTTATCTTCCTCATTCTCATCACACTTGGCCTCATCGTCATCCTCTCCATCACCCTCCTCTCTCTGTCCCAAAAAAGGTCTCCAACTCAATGAGTCAACTGAGGAGAAGAGTCTTTGATCAATTTTGACTAACATTTGTTGTGTTAGTTGTTCGACTGTATCTATAAAGTTGTTTTGTTGATTAGACATTTATTGTTGGAGAGAATCAATCACCATAATATTTTGCTTCTTGATTTGACTATTTCATCTCTCTATCTCGACAAATTGGTTGTCTACTTTGTCATCAATTCTTAAATTATCGAATTCGTGGAGGTACTAGCACCTACACTATTTACATCATATTAGATGTTGCAAGTCTGGCCTCTTCTCCCATATTGGATCCATCATAGCTTATATTTATCAAAGACGATGTTGAATACCTCCTCACTAGTGAACAAATGCTCAAATATTCTAGCATTTGATTCCTCTAGTTGTTGGACATTTATCAATTGTTGTATATTATCTTGAAACCTAAAATTGTTTTAAGATTTATTTAAAATAAAATATGATACAAATAAAGTAGATATTTACCTTCATTTGACAACTTTCTTCATTACTTTAGACGATCGATCGATCAGCCTCTTCATGCATCTACGTAATCTAGAAGACCTCTGGATAGGTAGGATGATGTCCTTCATTTTATGTCTTACAAAATAAATAAGAGTATTAGAGTACATTGAAACTGTACTCAAGAACATATAACAATTGAACAATCTATCGCTAAATGATTAATATTTGTCTTTCCTCTTCTACGAGACATTGATAGATGAGTTTTATTATCTTTATTTCTTTCATTAATGACCTACAAAAATTATAAAAGTTTAAAAATTAATAAAACTTCATGTTCAAATAAAAATTTTAAATAAATAAGAATTTTTACATCATTTTTATCTTTCACTTACGTGTCACATATATAATGACATTAATCTAGATCACATTGTGGAGGCATATTCTCATGAGTCTCCTACAATGATCATCATGTAAAAATACCGAATACACAAATTTTATCAGTTTTAACATACAAAAATGAGAAGAAAAAACTGAGTATGTGTTATCTTCATTAGATTATTTCTTTGTTTTCTATACATTTTCTACATATGAAGTATTTGCATCTATGGAAGCTAACTACTCAAATGTAAATGTTGCTGCACAATTGTAGAAATTTGATAATCGTTGATAATACACTATTAACTATAATGTATTAAGTATTAAAAATACGAATATAATCAACATATTTATATTGAGATCTTAGAAAATAGCATCCTTTATCTCTTGCAAAAGAGTGATATAATTGTGTTGCCATAAATTATAATGTACTCTGTTGCACACTCCAAAATATGAGGTAAATTCTTGAACATGTGGCCATACACCCAACCTACTACTAATTTTATATTCAAGGTCTCTCCAGATATTAATATTCTCATATTATACACCTTGCCTAGACCTCTTCCACACCTATCGAATGTAGCTAATTAAGCACAAAAAGTGCATATTAGAAAGTGATGTGTTTATAATGATTCTAAAAGATTTAAATATATATATATATACCTGAGGTGATAGAAGATGTAGATGTCATAGGAGTAGGCTAAGAAACTAATGCTAGACATGGTCTAAGTTCAAGAAGTGTCCCCGGTGCAAGCCGAGAATCACCTGGCTTAGATGTACTAGGATGTGGATCTCTTCAATAATGAGAACCCACCTGACCTAGCAATGGATCCACCTGAGAGACCTTGTGATCCACCACTTGCCTGAGATGGTGTATTGACCTGAGATGTCCACATGACTCTTACTAAATTTCTTCATCTACAATATAATAATGACTTAGGTCAATGCAAACTGGTAAATGGCCAAGGTTTGCTTTCAAACTACTTTTTCTATTTTTAAGGCTATTTAGGATAATCCAAACTAGTAACCAACTTGGATTGGCTTAATTGGCCACAATTT
Source organism: Cryptocoryne crispatula var. balansae (assembly GCA_036172225.1). Lineage (NCBI taxonomy): Eukaryota > Viridiplantae > Streptophyta > Magnoliopsida > Alismatales > Araceae > Cryptocoryne > Cryptocoryne crispatula. Next base: position 26,068,519 of record CM069934.1, on the reverse strand, counting down.
GGTTCCATACTCATTTTTTACTTTTTAAGGTCATTTAGGATGTTGCCGGTTTGGATTGGCCTAAAAGGTCTTGGAAAAACAACCAAATAGGTAAACCAATATGGTTTGGTTTAAAAGGACATAGGGTGCGTTTGGCAACTCGATCGGAGGACTTCATGTGGAAGGACCTTCTTCTTAAAGTACCTTCTTTCAAAATTCCTTCTCCTTCACGGAAGCTAAAGGTGTTTGGGTCTAAAAATTCAAAAGAAGTCACCATGGAGGGCATCGCGGGGGTTGGCCGATCGTCTCCGGGTTGGTCTCTGCTCTTTTGCAGGGATCTCATTGCAGCAGAGGGGACTCCACGAGGGTTGCAGGTGCTCATCTCTGGGGTTGTCGGGGGGATGATGCTGCTCACCGGCGAGGGGGGTGCTCGCCGGTGTCTTCGCCGTTGGGGGATGCGCACTTGCCGCCGATCGCAGTACGGGACGGAGGGGGGGGCACTCACTGGTTGTAGCAGGGGGGAAAGGGGGCGCACTTGCCGCCGGTCGCGATAGGGGACGGAGGGGGGTGCTCATCGGTGGCGCAGGGGGAAAGGGTGAGGGGGAGGGCGCACTTGCCTCCGGTCGCGATAGGGGATGGAGGGGGGGCGCTCGCTGGCGGTCGCAGAGGGGACGGAGGGGGGCGCACTTGCCGCCGGTCACGATAGGGGATGGAGGGGGGGGCACGCCGGTGGCAGCAGGGGGAAAGGGTGGGGGGCACTCGCCGGTCGCGAGGGGACGGGGGGCACTTGCCGCCGGTCGCACAGGGGACGAGGGGGGCGGTCGCAGTAGGGGGAAGGGTGCTTGTCACCGTCGGGGAGGAGCACGGTCGCAACGAGAACGGGGCAAGGATACGAAAACACGGGAGCACTTTTTCGTCGTAGAAGGAGATATTTTCTCCTCCGAGCTTCTACCTTCGACGAGGAGAAAAAGTAGAGATACAAATGTTGTCAAACGGTATCTTAAAAATTAGAAACACTTTAAAGAGAAGGAGAAGTGAAAAAAAAGTCCTTCTAAGTGGTTCCCAAACGCACCCTTAGAAACCAATCCAAATCAATTACTAGTTTGAATTGGCCTAAAAGACATTTCAAACCAATCCAAACTAGGAGGGTTACTTCTCTTTTTCTAGACTACCTCATCTCCTTCCATTCAGCCTTCAATATCATCATCACTTCCCTCAATACCTATAGACCCAAGAAAGTGCCAATGATATTGAATGTTGAGCCAAAGTAGAGGGTGAGGAATTGATAAAAAAAAAGAAATAACCCTTTTTTAAATTTTTAATGTTATTTAGGTTAATCTAAACCATAAACCAATTTAGATTGGCCTAATGACCATGGTTTAGGTTCTAACTTTTTTTTATTTTTATGGCCATTTAAGACAATCAAAATTTATAATCGGTTTATATTGGCCTAAATGGCATTGGTTTAGGTTCTAACTCTTTTTTTTCTTTTGGTTTCTATGGCCATTTAAGCCAATTCATACCAGTAACTTGGCCTAAACGACCATGGTTTGGGTTCTAACTCTTTTTTATGGCCATTTAATCGATTGAATTGACCTAAATGGCCTTAGAAAAACAACCAAACAAGTACACTAATATGGTTTGGTCTAAAAGGACATAGAAACCAATCTGAATTAGCCTAAAAGACCTTATAAACCAATCTAAACCAATAGGTGACTTCTCTTTTAATGGAACACCATCATCTCTTTCTATTCGGCCTCCAATATCGTCACCACTTTCCTCAATTCCTATGGACCTAGGAAAGTGCCAACTATATTGAAGGCTGAGCTGAAGTAAGTGGCAAGGGATTGATAAAAAATAAATTACTTTTTTATTTTTACCACCATTTAAGTCAATTCAAACTAATTATCAATTTAGATAAGCCTAAACGGCCATGGTTTACGTTCTAACTCTTTTTTTGGTTTTTATAGTCATTTAAGCCAATTCAATCTAGTTTAGAGTAATACAAATAGGTTACTTGTTTGAATTGGCTTAAAAAGTCATGGTTTAGTTTCTAGCTCTTTTTTATCGTCGTTTACACCAATCTAAATCAGTAACCAATTAAAATTATCTTAAACGACCATGGTTTGAGTTCTAACTTTTTTTATGACCGTTTAGGCCAATCCAAATCAGTAACCTAATGAGCAATAATATTTTGTTGTATCTTCATTTGGTTCATCCTCAATACGAATAATGGTAGATTACTTGTTTCGAATATATTCAAATATTTCTACCACTTCATCATTAACATTTTCATCTTGTAATTCATTTATTAATTGTGCATCATCTTCTTTTACTATATCAACTTTAATTTCACTATGATATATCCACATTTGATGATTCGATCATATGTCATCATATATTAAATGTTCTTCAACCACATTGCTTTTAAAAATAGAAGTGTTGCAACATCTTTTACAAGGACATTGAATTAATTATCATCCTGGCCATGTCTAAATTATGTCATATATTCATGAAAAGTATAATGTAAAATTTCTTCTATTTCTTGAAGATACATATGATCTAATTTGTTGGAAATATTTATCCAAGACTTATCTAAGTTACTCATCTAAACTAATGTTTTTTAAAATTATAGACATAAATATATAAAATTTTGAATAATTATTTGTAAAAATGAAATAATAAATACATAATTAATTCTAACTGAACCTTCTCCTAGTGAAGCAGGTCTCAAACAAGAATCTCAATTGAAACTTTTTAAAAATAAGAAAAATAAATATATGATTAGATAAATATTCAAATGATTTGGTTTGAAAGGCCTTAGATTTCAAAATACTTCTTTTATTTGGTTTACTGGTTTAGTTTGCTTTGAATGGACATATAAATCAAACCAAATGGTTATCAATTTGGTTTGGATTGAAAGGCTTTAAAATCAAACCAAGCTGATTTGTTTGGCTTGGTTTGAAAAAGTTTAGAAACTAAACTAGTTCACTTGATTTACCAATTTGGTTTGAAAAGCTTTAAAAATCAAATCAAATTGGTTCATTCAATTTATCGGGTTGCTTTGATTTGAAAGAGTTTAGAAGTTCAACCAAATCAGTTTATTCATTTTGCTAGTTTGATTTGGCTTGAACGAGCTTAGAAACCAACTTAGCTCGATTGATGGCTTTGAATCAAACAAAATTAGTGCGGTGTACGGTTTTTTTATGTTTTTAACTTTAGGGTTTGAAAATAAAATATGATTAAAAATAAATCAAATTAAACCATATATAATAAGCTGTACCCAATCAAATTAGTTCGGTTTATAATTTATAGTTTTATACCAAATCAAATTAGCTCGATTTATAATTTATTTATGATTTTCAACCAAACCAAATTAGTTTGGTTTATAGTTTGTTTTTAGTTTTTAACCAATCTAAATTATCTCTATTTACAGTTTGTTTATGCATTTGAACCAAAGTAAATTAGTTTGGCCAATGGTTTCTTTAGATGTTTCTAAATTAAACCAATTATTTCCCAATTTATGGTTTTTTATGTTTTTGAACCATGTTTACGATTTGGAAATAAATCCACCTAAGAGTGACCTCAACATGTAATTAATTTAACAACACATTAGATATCTAAACAAAAAATTAACACGTAGGACCAATTTAAGCAAGTACATAAACAATTTAACATTACTATAAATATTTAGTAATCTATTTAAACCTATTTTAAATACTTCTTAATAACCTGTGTGCTTAGGGATAACAATTTGAGAAGGAGATTTGGAGGAGAGAAATAGGGTTATGAAATAGACCTAAAATAGGAGATTTAGAGGAGGAGGAGGAGGACAGAGATGAGCTTCAATGGCCGGTGGCAATGTCAAAGATTGGTGGCTATTGGTGGCAAGTGGCGGCGAGAGATGCAGTAGTCGGTGGTAGTGAGCAATGGCGAGTAGTGGCAAGAGAAGCATTGGCCAACAGCATTCTCACGAGAGAGAAAAGAAGAAAGGGAAGGAGAAAGACACTTTGTAGAGGTTTTAAAACCGAAACACACTGACAACAACTTCTTCCATTGTTGCTAATGGTACCCGACAATTGAATGGTCAAATTGGCCAGCAGTGACGGCTTAAGTAGTCAATACAAAAATACATTCGCGATGGTTTACAAGAGCCATCATGAATGACCTAGCCTTTCTTCAACATCACGCTCTAATTCTTTTCTTTTTCCGAGACAACCTCTACCGTTGTTGATATTATATCTAGCGATAGCTTACACAAGCTGTCACTAGTGCTTGTAAGGTTGCAATGACTCCTCTGTAGCTGTGGCTACTAACCTTGTTAGTGATGGCATTTTAAAGCTATCGCCATTATCTCGTTGCCAATAATATGTTTTCTTGTAGTGAAGCTTGTAATGGTGGTAGTCTTAAACATTAAGTATTTTGTTCTTAGAGGTTAGGTATGAAATCAAGAAGTGTCTATTGAACATAATGAGATAGGTCTCAAGGTTACGAATCTACTCACTAAGGAACTACCGGCTAGCATCTTTCGTAGTCATGTGATTCAGATAAATTTTGTCAATTCTCTTGTTATGTTATAATTCAATTAGGCACTTATACAATTATATATTTGATTCTTCATTGTTATTATATTCAGCTTGTTCTATTGTGTACATTTAGTTGTTAGATTTCAGATATGTAGAACATAAACTAAAGCATTTATTTGAATAGATACATAAAGTGTTCAATTATGAAAAATGGTGATGGCACATGATACATGAAAGGTGATATGTGTGATTGAATGTATTTATTACCATGACATTTGTCATTTGACCTATTATAACTAAAGTAATTTCGGTTCCATCTACTAGAGACAATGTCCTAGTTTTCTATTTTATCACATGTATGCATTTTGATTTTCTCATTCAGGTCAAACCTATGACATCAAACCTTCTAGAGTCATTTTTAAAATTATATATATATATATATATCTATGTTATATGTATAGTCCAAAGTCAAGATTTGACGTGCATGGAACAAGATGAATCAAATAAAAAGTGTTGGGCTTATTTCAATATTTTAAGTGTGATCCACTTATTATTGAACATGACAACCATGCTATTAGGTAAAAGAAATCATGGTTTGTTGGGCATAATCTTTTATTAGGCTCATGATCTGATTATGGCCAGGATTCTAATTATAGTAAAACTTAGGATGGTCTCTTTCTCTTCTCTCTATATAAGCACATGCAGAGTTATGACTCCTTGGGACTCAATAGAGAAAGGAAATCAAAAAATCATATGGAAGGAGACAAGTGATTCCTATTCGATGATTAGTCTTCCTTGATGTTTATCTTCCACAACATAATGAAGTTTGGATCATGGTCGCCTCCAACAGTATGCACCAACTTTTCCTGAAATATGGTGAAATGTTCATTTGTTTGAAATGTAAATAGGAGCCACCCTGACTCTTTAATTAAATTCTTGATTTTGCATAGGATGGTTTACGACATAAAGGTCAACTAAGACCCCTACCAAAAATATTTTTAGACAAAACAAATAATAGATTACATTAAGAACGTATAAAATTATTTGCAATATGTTCATGTTTTCAAACACTAAAAAATTATAAATATACAATCAAAGCTTGATAACATGATACTAATACAAGTAATAATAATAATATAAAATGTTTTAAAAAAAATATTTAAGTGTACCAAAGAAAATTTTGTATTTTTTATAAAAAATAATGTAAAATATTTTCTTAAATTTTATTTTTACAACAAGCCAAATGCACCTTAAGTCTTCATATTGCCAGCAAAGCAAACATGATCTGAAGCACAAACAAACAACCGTGTGCTGTTTTTTTAAAAATACATATTTATTTTCATTTTTGCAGTCTATTTATTCTAACATTTATTAAAATTATTTTATTAATTTTTTTTTTCTATAAAATTAATATTATTAATATTTAGAAGTCTTAAATATATGTATGATAAAATTTCTTATTCATATAACTATATGTTTGAACAACCAAGCAATTTAAACATTTTCTAGAAGATCATTCTTTTCTCTGTTTTAGAACAGTGTAGAGGATCAATATTCTCAAGCAAATCAAACAATACAATTTTATTTACTTTCAAAGCTTAATTCCACGTAAACTACTTTGAACGTTTTTCCTTTTGCGCTCAACCAAATGCGTCTGATCTTTTATCCATGTTCCCCCCCTGTGTAATTAAACAACCGGACACGATGAATCCAAATCACCTTCTGTGCGACGTGGAAGAAACTCTTATTATTTATAATAATAATAATAGACACCATTTTATAATATGTAGTTAATTAACGCAAAAACGCCATATTTATGTCTATCAAGAGGTCTATCGTATCTTCTTTAGCTCTCTCAACCATAACCACCACAGTCCCCTCCACCTTGGCACTCATTGTATCACCGAGTCAATTGGTACCACCCTGCTCGCAGGGGGGGAGTGCCGTGGATTCATGTGGCCGCTCAAATCTCTCCAAAAAAAAGTCTATATTGTATCAACATCTTTTATATTTTATTAATCCCTTCGAACATTTTTTGATGGTTCGACATTATTATGTTCTGAGTGCCGTGGATTCATGTGGCCGCTCAAATCTCTCCAAAAAAAAAGTCTACGTTGTATCAACATCTTTTATATTTTATTAATCTCTTCGTACATTTTTGGGAAAATTACCACCAGGTTCATTTAAGAAAATCGGTTTAACAAAAACTCCGTTGACCACTTTTTCATCCTCTTAAGTCCGTTGACAACATATTTTATTACCATTTGGTCCATTTTGCCAAGCGATTGCCCCGGTATCCCCATTTTGCCCTTCCTGCGAGTCGCGACCTCCACTCTGGAGCTTTTCTCACGGCGCCTTGCGACCTCCGGAGCTTTGCCCTTCCCGGTGTTCTCGCAGCCGTCGGGGGTTTCTCCGTCGCCGGAGCTCTATTCCCGGCAGCCCAGCTCAATGGAGCCGAGATAATCGACTCCGCCTCTTCTTCCTCCTCCTCCTCCGCCGGTGCCGATCCACCGGCCAGCACCTCGCCCCCACCAGAGCAAACCTCCTCGCCGCCGTGCGCCCCCGCCAGTAGCAGGAGCTCCTCCAATTCCCTCTCTTCTTTCTCTTCTTCCTCTTCCGCCCCGCCTCCGACCTTGAACACCACCGGAGGCGGGGGCTCGTCCGCCCGGCCCTCCACAGCGGCCTTAAACGGCGACGGCGGCGCTCCGTACTCCACCTCCCGCACCTCCGGCTTCTGGAAATGGGACGAGGCGGCGATGGAGATAATAATACCGTGGATTACCAAGTAAAGGTACGGCGGCGTCATCCAGAGCAGTAGTGCTCTGTAGATCCGCGGCGCCTCGGAGAGGACGATGGCGGACACGACGGTGGAGGACAGCCCAGCGCCGCCGCCGGGGGGGGGGGGGTAAAACAGACTTTTCAACTCTAAAATGGAGTGGATGTGATGGTATTTTAAAAAAATGGACTTAGCGACAAAGCGGTTTTGAAAACGGACCTATTGTGAAAGTAGTAGCCCCAAAACGGACCTAGTGTGCATTTGCGCTACATTTTTTGATGGTTCGACATTATTATGTTCTGAATATAATAACTCAACACGACACCTCTATTCTAGACTTCGCGCGGCTGTGTAAGCTCGTTAACTATACAGACACCATCGGCAGGCTCTATTTAGATCCTCATACGCAAAGGTGCCCGGTGTACTCGTGTAGAAGAAACAAAGGAAAGGGAGGACCAGGACGCCCATCCCTGCCACCGGACCTGGGGCACGTCGAGGGTTAAAGCCGCGGAGTCAGATAGCTCCTTCCCACCCAGATATAAGAAAAAGAGTGATTTGGCTCTGCGGAGCCTCCTCGTCCATACGCCTTCCGACGGGGAGAGCAAATGCGCGACGGGTGGGTGGGCGGGCCTGCCCCCCCCCCTCTCAAAAGCAGCTCCCACCACCGTCCTCCCCGTCCGCGCGCGTGGGCCAAAGGCGCCCCCCTTCGCGCTAAGGGGGTGCCCAGAAGCGGAGACAGGCGCCGGAGAAAGTCGAGTGTTACGGAATCCCACGCGCCGACATGAGCAAGTGGAGACATCATCATCGTCCACAAAGTCCCCTTCCACGGGGGCCGGCCAGACCGGAGATTAGCGATAAAGCGGAAGGGGGCGGCCAGCGCGGGCGGAGAGAAGATGGGGGGGGGAGTCGTGCAGGCCATTAGCTGAGAAAGCGCGCTGGAGAGCAACTTCCCGCCAGCTGCGCGACCGGTCCACCACCACCAACGCCACTACCACTACCGCCTGCTAGATTCCTCCGCATCCCCGGCCTCCAAAGATCCGATCCGATCTACCACATCGAGACACCTATCTGAGGGGATCCGGACTCATCTATACCAGCGTGGCCAGGAAATCAAGCCGGCCAAACTGGCTCCTGCTGCGGCCGGCCGGCTTCTTAACGGGTTGAGATCGTCACCCGCTTTTCGTTCTTAATGCCTGCGGCCCATCGTCTGCCGAGGCTGATGCTATCAAGCCGACCACCTAACACCCCGTCGCTGCCAACGCCTCTTCTCGGAAAAAATCTTCACCCCCACGGCAGCGCCACCGCAGCACGTCCCTCCCCCTTTTTCCTATTTCTTCCACGACGTCCCTTTCCCACCCTTCTTCTCCTGACCAATGCCGCTCGAGCGCCCGTCGACGTGCGCTTTTGCCGCCGAGGGTAAAAGGTGCTCTCGCAGCATACGCAGCGTCAGATATATTTATATATAGGGAGAGAGAGAAGTGATGCCCGATCGAGCGAATATATATACATATGGTCGGTAAAAAAAACTAAGCTCGGCTCGCTGTCCCCGGCGACGCAGATGCAAATACTTGATGGATGGAAGAACTGAAAGAACGAACGAGAAAATCGGTGCAAGTCTCTCGCCATGTAGATCCTTCAACCTCACTTTACATGATGTATCCTTGCACATATGCATGTTGGGATAGATAAAGGAAAAAGAAAAAAAAAAGAAGAAGAAGATGCATTTCGTTTAATAGAAATGGGTCGAAAATAGAAAAAGAACACGACAAAGCTTCGAGAAAAAGAAAAAAATTATTAGTGGTCTTCCTCCGCCCCCTCCGGGCGTCTTCTTGTTCCTCTAACAGAGTGAGCCCCAGCCTTCGTACTGGCACGTGCGGCCTCTATCTGTTCCTAGGGCTTCCACGCAGACGCCCACACCACTGGCCGCTCCTTCCATGACAGAAAGATCCCCGCCGCCGACGGGTCCGTCTCGCCGGCGGCAGCCATTGTCCAGCCTTCCCTGTACCTCCTTAGAAGAGCCCTGACGTCGTCTGCTAAGTCGTCACTGAGGGGGACGGGCGAGAAACCGGCCGCACGCATCCTGCCCGACCACCGAGTTCCCGTCTCTCTGCGCTCCGTGGACTCTCCGGGCTCGCACGCCACCAGGTCCACGATGCTTCGCCCGGCGGCACGCTCCAGGGCGAGCCGTTCGTTGCTTGTCCTCGGGAAGCACTCGTCCAGCGAGTCGAAGTAGGCGGCGAAGAAGCGCAGGCTCTCCCCGAAGACACTCACGTAGTCCCCGTCGTCGGGACCTATGTTGGCCTCCTCCTCCACCACCGTCACTATCTTGGGCTGCAGCCTCCGGAGGGTGGCCGCCACGTTGTCCCGAAGAGCCCCGGAGCCAACGCCGTGGAGAGCGTTGATGCAATTTATCGCCAGCGCCTCGTCTCCGTCCGTGTGACAGCCAAGGGCGTCGAAGTCGAGCTCTGCCAGGTCTCCTGCGTGGTATATGGCCTGGAACTTGAACGGAACGCCCATGAGACGGGCGAACTTCTCCATGCGCGCGCCGATCTCCTTCATGACCCTTTGCACGCTGGAGCTGGAGGACGTGGCGGCGCTGCCTCCGTCGCTGACGCCGCCACCGCCGCGGCTGGAGACGACGGTGGTGAGACGGAGGTGGGGTGTGTCGTCGGAGCGCGTGGCGAGGGCCTCCAAGAGGGTGGGCCACTGGGTGCAGAAGGTGTTGCTGAGGTCGATGATGTGGAGGCGGGACTCGCCGTCGAAGGCCTCCAGGATGGCGCCGTTGGATGCCACGTGGCCGAAGGTGGACCAGGGGCTGACTTCCTGGAAGCGCAGGGTGGTCTTGCGCGTGGAGTCGAAGGAGCAGTTCCGGTCGTAGGCGGAGGCCAGAGTTCGGAGCGTGGGAGCCCCGGAGGAGGTCATCCGCGCGAACAGCGCCTGGAGGAAGTAGGAGGCGAGCTTCTGGTTGGTGTCGCCGTAGGGGGAGGAGAGCTCGTTGAGCATCCACACGAGCTGCTGCACCCGCGCCGTGTCGCGGGAGGAGACGGCCCGGGCGCACTCGAGCAGCAGGTCCAACGCCCACTTGCCCGACGACGTGAAATCGACGTTGACGTCGAGGTTGAAGCCCTGCGGGATCGAGAATTCCGCCGGCTCGAAGTTGAGATGGGGGTGGCCGGACGTGGGTGGCGCGGTGTAAGAGGCGGTGGTGGTGTGGGTGGCGTAAGTAGCGGTGGTGGTGGTCTGGGTGGGGGTGGCCGCGGTGGTGGCGCTGGCCGGCGGATGGTGGGTGTAGGGGTAGTAGTATTGCTTGGAAGAGGAGGAGGAGGAGAAGTCGTCTTCATCCATGTAGATGTTGTTGTTGTTGTGGCGGTGGTTGTTGCAGCATTCTTCCTCGTCCTCCTCGGTGGCGTACTGTGGGTGGTAGAACTGGTGGAGCTGCTGCTGGTTTGCGTGTACCTTGGAGGACCTGGAGCTGCTGGACGTCCGGCTGGAGTTGAAGGACTGCTGGTCTGGCTGGAAGGAAACTAGCCTGAAGAGGGTATCCATTTAACCAGCTACCAAACTCCAAAGCATCAACCGGGCATCTTGCGGGAGAAAGAAGGGAACTTGGGAGAGCAGAGCAGAGCCCTTGGCCACCCGCAGGGAAGGAAGGCTACAAGGATATCAGGAGCGACGCCCCGGCCTCTCTCTTTCTTTCTTTCTTACGATACGCCAAGAATAAAAGGCGGAGGAGGAGAGAGAAGAGAGGAGATCCGAGGGATAGATTTCGGACGTCGTTTTTAACGACCACGGCCGACGGTAAGCCAGCCGAGGCGGTGAGGAAGAACCTGTCCCTGTGGGGGTGTAAAAATGAGTGTTCTCTCTCTCTCTCTCCCCCCCCCCATCCTTTTCCTTATGCTTTGGTGCAAATCGATGAGTGGAATGAGTGGAACCGCCCCCGCTTTACCACCCCTTTCTGCTACTTGTCTTTATTTTTACGCCTTGGCGTGGCCCCCTTCACCAAAAAACACACGAAGGCAAGTGCGGCAGGCCTCCTGTTTTTTATTAAAAAAAAAGGAATTTTGATGAGCCCGTGTAATAGTGGGAGGGGAGAGATCAATGGCAGGTTTAGGCGGCGTGGGGCTGGGGTTAAAGCAGGCGGCGCAGCAAAGGCTGTCGAGCGTGCATCAACATCATGAACACCACCACCGCCTCCCGATACTACAGTCTTCTCTCCTCCCCCCTCCCCTCCCACCGTAGTCCTGCTTCGTCGTATTATAGTGCCAGAAGACCATACCATACGTGCTCTGCTCCGATTATCCTTTACCCTATCCACCCTTCGTTAACAACGACGAGCTCCGCCTTACGCCCTCCTCCTCCTCATTGTTGAGAAATAAACTTATTTCTTATTAAGAATCATTTATCTTTCAAATTATAATGGTCATAAAATAATCTTAAAAGGTCTTTAGTGGAGGAGAATAATATGTGTTTATTCTCCATTTATGTTATCATGAATTTTAGAATAAATGGTCATTTAAGTAATGTTAGTGGGGCTAATTAGTAGGATCTTGTAACTCCCATCCAAGTAGTGGTGGAGAATTTCGTGCATCACGTTTAGGTGAATTTTTAAGAATGTTTAAAAATCATATTTGGGGAGTTACTTGTGTAGAGAGTTACCCAAGGCCTATATATACATGGGTATACTTATTCTTTATGATACAAGTCTTGTAAGAGATTTTATAAAGTGAGTATTATGATTTTCTTTTATTGTGTATCTTTTGTGTTATCTTCTTCTATTTTCATTGTCTTTAGCTCAATTTTTGTGAGAGATAATCCCATCACTCTTCCAACACTCGTAACCCCGTGCGGATAATCCCGTCCGGGCCCGGCCCTCGGAGACACGGCGCAGGATGACCGCGATTGTCATACGCCGCACGAGCCGTCCTGGGGCTCGTACGGCGCAGAAGTCCCGCCGGGGCCAACCAATTTGACGTGGGGAGTCATTAATTCGCCTAATGATTTTATTTTTTTTAGGTCAGTGATATATGCAAATAATTAGTAAAAGAATAACAAGCCACATGCAGGAGAAAGTCACGACGCCCCCGGCCGGGTTGGCCCCAGAAAAATTTCCTCTGCCGGGCACCTGAGGTGATCGGGACACTTGCGAGAGACGCCCGCACGCTAAATATGCCCGCACGCTGCTTTGTTCCTCTTCCAGAATGATCGTACAGGTCTCGCGGCTGTCAGATCGGAAGGTGCGTGTTTGGAAGGAAGAAAGTGAAAGCGTCTGCCGCTGCCGGCCAGCCGGCCGCGCGAGTGGGGGCGCGCCGGACGCAGGGCGGGATCGGGGGCCCCCTCCGCATGACAACACGAGTCAAATCAGCTGTGCTCCAAGGGAGACCGGCGCCCCGCGCCCCGCGCCCCGATGCCCGGACGGTGGTGGCCGTGCTGCCGGACGGACGGAGCAGCCGCATCGCGCAGCGGCTGCCCCCCCGCGTCCACCACCCGGCGCGAGTCTCCGCCCCGCCCCGGCACGGTGATCATTGCGCGTGCGCATCCGGCGCCCTGCGGTCATCCCACCGACCCAGTACAGCCCGTTGTCCGAGCTTATTGCTCTGGGCTATTCGGTCTGCGCCTCCACCCGGTTCGGTAGTGTCCACCTGTATCTCACTCACTAGCCCCAAAGCTCTCCGACGCGCGCCTGAATCTGAAGCCACCCCCCCCCCCGAACCGCAAGGGGCTCATTGGCTCCGACCTATTCGCGGCTATACTTGCGGGTTACGCCACGTATTCGAAGGGGGTAATTACGGTATGACGTCCACACATACGTCGACAGCAAGAGGTTGCGGGGTCCTCTTGCCACTTCTCGGTTCGTCGCACTCCGCAGCCACCTTCGGCGCGGACGTCAAAAGCCGATCTGGTGCGCTTAGAATGGTATGACGAAGGGGCCATCTTTTTTGTCTTCGTGCTGTCTCTCTCTCTCTCTCTCTATCTCTCTGAGCATTGCATTACACGACATGCTTCGCAGCCATTGGGGTGTATGATGACAGCCCAACGTCTCCGCTGCTTATTGCTCTGTAGAGATAATTATATATTAAATACAGCCGTGTGAAGCCTTCCGAAAACAGCTGTGGATGGGTTAGGTCGACTTTGATATAAGCTCTAGTGTCAAGATCAGGACCATAAAAAAATGTAGGCTTTGATGTAAACTCGGGGGGTATTCACGGGCGGTCCGGTCCGGTCCAACCGGGACCGTAGTTTGGATATCCCACTCCTTGCAAGGGGGAGTACGTCGCCGTTTGGTTAGAGACTCGGAGTATTAATAATATTATTATATTAATTTCAATATTAATATTTTTTATAATAAGGTACTAGGGACAAAACTGATAAAACATAACATTAAACAATAATTAATGATTTATTTTTATTATAAATTTTAAGTTGAAATTACAACTAGATATTTTGATATAGTTTTTATACCAAAATTAAAATAATAAATGATGATTTATTTTTTTCATAAATTTTACAATTGATATTACAACTGAATATTTTGTGATAAATTTTTTAATTAAAAATTTTAAAATAATAGATGATACAAATATTTAATTTTGTTACCAAACGGGTTGTCACTCTCGAAATTCGGCATACTTTACAAAATAGTGGCAATGTTTGGGTCTGTTTCACTTCTACTCCAGCGAAACTACCTCCTGCCGGTTTTAAGTCAGATCACGTATATAAACGTATGAAAATCCGAAAATCAGCAGCTTTTAGACGAAGATCAACTGAAAATCTTGATAAACCGAACTAGTTAAATCAAGCTAAAATGATAGATTCTGTTAGATCCAAATACCTTACTATTCAATTTTTTGAATCACACTGAATCGATAAAGATTTATCAATTTTATTCCATTCAGAATCTCTCTACAACAAATTGAACTAGTAAACTACTTAACCAGATTTTGTAAGTTTATGAATATATATATTATTATAAATTCTTGTCAAATAATATCAAAAAGTATTTCTTATGAATAAAGTACTGATCTAATTAACTTTGATTAATTATTTTATTTTTATTGTATTATATATATATATATATATATTAAACTGACAAACGAACTGAAATTCACTATCAATTTGGGGTTCAGCGAATAGGTTCAATTTAATATGATTTAATTTTGTTCATTTCAATATGAAAAGGTTACTAAAATCTAATGGGGTATTTGGTTGCGCAACAAAATTTTATACACTTTCATAAGAAAATTGTATTAAAATAAAGTGTAAATTTTTACTCTAATAATATAAAATCATCATGTTTAGAAAAGTGTGATAATAATAAAAAAAGATATCAGAACATCTCGAAGGTGGTCGAGAGTGCACCTTCCACCCTCTAAAAAAAATGAGATTTACGTGATAGTTCAGTTGACTTCAAGTTAAATCACTATTTTAAATATGATGAGTCTCATTTTTTTGTGAGCCACCATCTTTCTCAGTCGATTCGAACTCCAAAAGAAAAAAGAGATGACATTCATGTAAGACCAAAAGAGGTGGGGGGAGGGCACTACTAGATAAAAAAAAAGTTAGGTTCTCGTCTTTTATGCCCATTTTTTTAAAACATATATTTGTATTAATTGTCTAATGTTTTTTAACAAATTTTATTATAAGAATAGAAAAATAAATTCAATTTACCACGTAATCAGACACTTCATAATGAAAAAACCGAGCAGAACCGTTCTTGAACACCTTCTAACCGCTGTGACAGACGGAGACCAGATTCTGGTTCGGCAACCATGATATTCCTTGATCCTAGCCTAGCTAGTAGGTGAACACCTGATTAGGGCTGTCAATGGATTGGGTTCACTCGCGGGCTCTCGGGCCGGGCCTGCCGTGGACAGTGTTTCGGGTCAGTGGATTTGGCCCGCGGGCCAAAGATGGATCAGGTTTCGGGTCGAAGCGGGCCTCTCCAACCTTCACTCGGCCGGTTGGCCGGCGGGATCAGCGCGGAGGGGCCGCGCGCGCAGGGGGGGCGGCGGCTGCTGCCGCGGGCGGCGCGCAGTGGCGCGCAGAGGCGTGGACGGCGGGGCGCCGCGGCGGGGCGGTGGGCTGGCAGGCTGGCGGCGGACTAGGAGCAGGTCAACAGGGGGGTGGGGGTGAGCAGCCGAGAGCGGTGGGCGGCGACGACCGGCCATGGGGGCAGGCGGCGCAGGCCGCGGGCGGTGGCAGTGCGCGGGAGGGTGGCGGCGGCGTCGCGCGGCGGCAGCCGGTTGGCCGGCGGAGGCGACGCGCACGGCGCGTGGGGAGGCAGCGGGTCAACAGGGGGGGGGGGAGAAGATCGGGCGTCGCAGGGGGGGGGGAAGAAATTAAACTTGTATCAAAGAAAATTATCAAAAAGACATGCATGCACCGTGTGTGAAAAAAGTGCGGCCTTTTGAAATATGTGATCAGATCCACCAGGTGCCTAAAATTTACATCGAAATTTAAATTTTCTCATAATTTTATATTTTTGTAACAACATTTGTTAAAAAACTGTTCGGTAACTATTACAATTTTATATTTTAAAAGGGTTAAGATCCTTTTTTTATCTCGTGGCCCCACCTTTTTTATCATATATACATTTTAATATATGTTTTTGCTATATATCACAGCAATTTCATGTCATCGGACAGTTTATAATTTATTTCAATATAAAAAATATATTAATTAGATTTGGTTTGATGTTTAAAAAATTTAAAAAATTTGAAATATATCTTATAATATGTTAAAAAGAACGGGCCGGGCCGGATCGGGCCGGGCCAAACTTATATTTTTTTTGGGCCGGGCCGGGTCGGGCCGAAATGTAATACGGGCCGGGCCGGGCCGGCCCATTGTATATTGGAGCGGGCTTTGTTGGGCCGGCTGCGGGCCGGGCCGGGCCCGGCCCATTGCCACCCCTACACCTGATACTAGAATCCGCAGATAAATTTTCAGTTCGATCCTCCGAAAAGAGGGCGAATTTTCATCCACTGCATTTCCATCGAGTCACGATTTCATAGGTTACTTGACGTGGTTTGTTTTTGCTCTTGTTTTTAAATTACATAGTTTTTTATTAAAATTATTTCTTAAAATTATAAAAGTAGTAAGATTTTTTTTTCACGAGAGTAACACATGTGATGTCAGACTTAACACTAATCTCATTTAATAAGTTATGGTAATATAGTCTAACTTTGTTTTTACCTAAGTTGAAGTTTGATATTCAAATTTTAATGAGGTGTTTGGTTGCATAATAGTTTTTATAGAATTTCATGATCAATAATTATATTAAAAGAAAATGTGAACCAACCAATGACATAAAATTATTATGTTTGGAGGGATGTGATAACAAAAGAAAGTGTAACCACCACATGTGATCAAATAAAGTGGGGGACCACTATGGGTGGGCACGGGTCGGTTTGGTTTAGTTTATAGCAAAAAAAAATTCAAACCGAACCAAATCGAAGACCCACCTCAACCCGAACCAAACCAAACCATTGTAAATCGGTTTGGTTCGGTTTGGACTGGTTTAAATCATAAAAATAATTAATATTTGAATCTCTATTATTTAAAGAGATTAAATTAACATAAATATTTTATTTAAAAACATTTTAATCTTTTAGAACATTTAAAATGAGTTGTTGTTGCTCATTCTAGTTCTAGCGTGGCTGCGTGGGGATGTGTTGGATCCTGATGTGAGACTAAAAACCTGCACAGAAACCTGCACAAGTGAAAGAGATTTGTCCCACATCGGTTATCCTGTGGCAGCTTGACTAGTTTATATACTCCATCCTATTGCACATAACCAGAAAACTATTGGGCCGGTGGATGCGTGGGCTGTGATGGGCTATGTTTGGAGGTGGATTTCGGGTTGTGGTTTGGTTCGGTTTTAATCGGGTTAACTGTTTTGGAACCCGATGGACCCGAAGGAGGTCTTCAACCCTTCAACCCGGGTTTGGTTCGGGTCATCGGGTTGAACCGAATTATGCCCACCCTTAGGGACCACAAGAAAAAGGAAATGTGAGATTCTCTTTTTTGTCTAAGAAGAAAATCACCTTTAAAACATAAAATTGTCATGCTTGTCGAGCATCTCTTTTAAAAAAATTTAATACAATTTTTAAAAATTGAAATAAAAACTTCTATTATCGTGCAACCAAACACTTATGGCAAAATGTGCTATTTGCCAAATTTTTTATGCCCCGCTATTCTTAAAAATTTAATAAAATGCATTGTTATTTGAAAAAAAAACATAACCTGATGGTAGAAGTGCAAATGGAATGTAATAGTATAAAAATTTGATTCCATTCTAAAAGATAATGAATTTATAATTTTTATTTTATAAGTTGTTAGAATTGAAATAGGATATTTCGATACTTTATCGAAATTAAAATCATTATTTTTTATATTTATTTGTGATTTAGATAAAAAAAATAAGTATGTATAAGTAAAATCAATCAAAATAAATTCAAATAAATTACAAAGTATTGTTACAAAATGATAAATGACAAAAATAAAGTTTTGGAGATAATATATCAAAAGTTGTCAACCACGTATTAATTATTAACATGTCCTAAAACAAAAATTTATGCTACGATTCCGACGACAAAGTCAAAGTCAGAGCAAAATAGAGGTATCGATGACATTTCAAAATTCTCAGAATAAGAATCAAAGCACATCAACTCCAATCCAAATACGGACGATTCCCCCGCACGACCAGACCCCTCTGCAGCCCTACACCTACATGGGGGAGGGTCAAAGAAGAAGTGGAAACTGCGGAGAAGTTGAAAGGGCCACGTGGACGTGGGGGCCACAGGTGCGTCCTCTAGAGGAATCTTTGACGGGTAGGGATAGACACAACGATTCAAATGTAGAAATTAAGTCAAATTAACTCATTCGGCTCGATTTAGTACGGTTTGGACCTTTTTTAGTTTGATTCGGTTCGAAAACTTTTCGAATCGATTTAAACCAAACCAAATCGTTTAAATCGATTCAATAAAAAAATTATAAAAAGTATTATAATATCAATGAAACCGATATTTTTATCGATTTTATAATAAATAGATATTTATTTTGATTGTTTTTAATTTAAAAATTATTACGTATATGTAAAAAATAATTAATTTAAATATTTTTATATATTTTCGATTTAAATCGAATTAAACCGAACCAAATCGAATTGTCAATTTGATTGGAGAGATTGATTCGGTTGGATTCGATTTGAAAAAAAAAAAAAAGGTCTGAACCGGACTAAATAGAACGGTGCCCACCCGTGGGTGTCCAATCCAACCCGGTGGCAAAAGTGCAATAGTGCGATAACCGGCTTTATTAAATGTGTTCCTGCCCCAGTCTGGCACCCTGGAAAAATGTTCGGACGCCCCGGCCCCCGCAACGGCCTTTTCTTTATGCTCGTATCGTCGACAAAGTTCGGGTGCCCACGGTACTCCTCAGGGCCCGGTCTGATCATCTGCAAAAGAAGAACATATATAGCTGCATTTCCATGAATCACCTGTTAACTTACATACACATTTATGAAATATTGTAAGGGGGGTGCCCTTCAATCATGCCGATTCCCTATGGTTTCCTGATCCAAAGTTGGTTGATAGGGATAAAGGGCGACCAAAATTTTGAGGCCTTGCCCGGATATGATATTGTATGTATCAACAGAGTTAAATTCGGCACTTGATCATACTAGTTCTTATATTGAAGTGAGTGATGTCCGGTGTTGGAAAGAAAAACTTATAATAAAAAAGAATAACAATTGCATGGGGAGTAAATTAAATGGATATGTTTGACCATATCGTAATTGGAGTGCTGAAAGTCAAATGGGTTGGAATATTTAAATAGATATTATTTATTATAACAATAAAAATAAAATTTAATGGAAAACAAAACTTATTTGTGGGAAGTCAAACAACTAAAAAGCTATCCTATTCTCGGTATGAATAGAAAGTTAATCAACAAAAAAGACACTCTCACCATAAAAAAAATGATGCAGGAGAGACACCCTCGCAAAAAGAAAACTCAAGCAAAACGAAAGTTTAAAGGAAAAGAAAACTCAAGAAACAATAAACTCACATGATAAATAAAGTTAAGTAAAAATTTTATCTAGTTATCGGTGGTGCGGTGTATTAGTTTTTTTGCACCTCCCGATGAGTAGGACAAGAGGTTCCCGTATGAAACACAGCTTAAACACTACAATTCATTTACTGACACCACGAGAAAACACATTATTAGCATCACTTAATGGCTACGGCTTCGAAAAGTCATCTCTAACAAGACGTGTGAAAAGCCTTCGCCAAACAATGTATTAGTGACGACCTCAACCACTGTGAAAGTCAAAAAAATAATTTAGAAGACGGATTTTGGACAAAGATTTATGTCGTTGGCAATGACGTCTTCATTTAACCGCTCCAAATGTATTTTACTAATGATGGCCTAAGCCTATGATACTGATCAAAACTCGACTATTGAATGGTCTGATGACATTGGCGATGGCCAAAGTCATCACCAATGTACCAGCGGCGACGGCTAATCCATTGTCAATGTCTTTTGGATTTTTAAACTATGTGCCCCCTTTCCCTCCCTCTTCTTCTTCCTCTACTCTTTCCCTCTCTTGGGAAACCCTCCCCACCACATCTGTCAAACATGTTGCCACCCTCGTCATTGGCGTTAGTCACTGTTATCGGTCTCTTCCACACTAACGCACCTCGGACTGCTCTTCAGTGAGTCTCTCTCTCGAGTTAAATCTCTGGTGCCATCGAAGTTCTCAGCCATCGGCTGCCACCGTTGCCACTGCTATCATTGCCAGCCACAGTTGTCACCATTGCACCGAATTTTTCTTTCTCTGAGTATGTATAAACTCTATTTCTTTTTAGGATTGTTTAAGTATGTTTATTACATGATTTATTGGATATTTGGTTGTAAGATTTAGAGTTTATTTGATATAATTTTAAAATTATTTTCATATTTGTTAACTTTGTTTGAATACATTTGTTTGGTGTTTATTGATTGTAAATTGGATTTGTTTAAATTAAAAGAATAGGATTGTTTTTAGTTTAGGACTTAGTGTTTTTAATTTAAAATTTAATTATATTAAATTAAGAATTTTAAACTTTAAGATTTCAAATATAATCTTTATATATTTAGAGCTATTGTTTATATGCTTAGGTAAAAAAAAAATTTAAAGTATGTTTAACTACTCATAAATACTTAATAAAATGTTTAGTTAATTAATTAATTGATTACATATTATATATTTATTCAAAAAAATAAATTAAGAATACTCAATGGTTATAATGTTAATTAAGATTATTAAATATTTGAAATCAAACTTAATTTAAACCTAAAGTACGTTTTAATTCAAATTCTATTAAAAAACTTTTATTCAAAATATATATATAATATAGATCCAGCTCACGGTCGAGCTTAAAAAATCACCATAAATTCAACCTTTATAAATGAGCTTAAACCAAGTTTAAACACTACCTTGGATCAAATATGAGCCTTTCAAACTAATATATTTTTTAGTTTAAATTGGGTGTTAGGAACTATTTTTTAAATCTTAAATATGGTTTAAAACCATAAACATTAAGTAAACCAAACTTATTTTGGTTTGGTTCAAAACCATAAACAAAACATAAACCAAGCAAATCCAGTTTGGTTCAACACAATAAAAAAATTATAAGCCGAAAAAATTTGGTTTGTTTCAAAACTATAAACCATGAACCGAAATGATTTGATTTGATTTCTATGGTTTTTTAATCTAAACCAAATCGATAAACTAAATAAACCAGTTTATTTTGATTTTCAAGGCCTTTCAAATCAAACCAAACTAGTAAATGAAATAAGTCAATTTGGTTTGATTTCTATAGACTATCAAACTAGACCAAACTAATATATTGAATAAATCAGTTTAATTTGATTTACAAGGCATTTCAAATCAAACCAAATAAAATCGGTAAAAAGAATAAACAACTAAACCAAATAAACTGGTTTTGTTTGATTTTTAAGGTCTTCTGAACCAAACCAATACAAAAGGTTAAATGGTATAAACAAGTTGGACATTTAAACCACATTAAGCCGATAAACTTTCTAAACTGGTTTGATTTAAAGATATTCTTTGGTTGGGAACTTGCTAGACATATTTATCTGATCATATTTCTCTTCTTCTTTTTTATGTTTAGAAAGTTTTGACTGAGATCCTTGTTTGAGACTTTCTTCATTTGTTGGAGGTTCAACTTAATTTAATATTGTTGTTTTTAATTTGATAAGATTTTTCATCTAATTGTTGTTCATATTTTATTATTCATACTTTATTTTTTGAATACATGTTTCTAGCTACATTAGATTTTTCTATTAGAGTAAATTAGTACTTTAGATAAGTTTTGGATAGATATTTCTAACAAATTAGATCCTATGTATCTTTAAGAAATAGAAGAATTTTTAAATTATGTTTTTCATAAATGTAGGATCTAATTTAGACATAGTCAAACGACCATGTATAAAATGTTGTAACACTTTTATTTTAAAAAGACATATTGTAAAAGAACAATTAATAGTATACGACATATGGTCAACTTATCAAATGTGAATTAGTTATGGTGAAGTTGAAATTAACTTAATTAATGAATATGATGTCAAATTAAATGAATCATAAAATGTAAGTGTACGCGACGAAGTGATGAAAATACTCCAAGATATTCAAAATAATTAAAAAATAATTAGACATAACAAGGATGAACCAAATATAAAACTACAAAAATATTTTAAGTTATTAAAAGATACAAAAACACATTTATACGAAGGTTGAAAAAAGGTTTCTAAATTAAAATTTTCTTTAAAGGTAATTCAGCTAAAGTTAACAAATGGTTTCAGTGAAAAATGTATGAATACCAAACTATCTTTATTTACAGATATATTGCCTAAAGTTGTAAGTGTTTCTGACAGCTAGTATGAACTTAAAAAATTTGTTAAGGACTTAAAACTTAGTTATCAAAAATAGATACATATAACAATGATTGTATTCTCTTTTGGAAAGAGAATGTAGATAAAATTATATATCCACAATGTAAGACTCTAGGATATAAAGATGATCATAATCATAATAGTAAAAAGGTGACACAAAAATATTATATTATTTTTTATTATGAGATAGGTTGCAACATTGGTTTATATTAATAAATATTACTAAGTTGATGACATAGCATAATGAGCCACATTCTTATCAATCAAGTGGTGAAATATGTCATTCTATCGATTCTCTCTCTTAGATAAGAGTTGGTGACCTATATCCTGATTTTGAACTAGAGAAATACAACTTGGGTTGGTCATAGATGGTGTTTACCCCTTTGACAACGTGTATTCAAAATATAGTGATGTAGATACGCAAAATCAACCTAATTCAGAGCATAAAACTCTCGCACTACTAGTGATAAATGTGATCACACTATTTAAAATCGTGTCACGTCACTTTTGAGATATGATGAGGATTTTTTGAGATTGAGCCAAAAGTTTTCCAAGCTAAACTACACCCTCCGAGCAAGAACCGTGTGTTAATTGTGGTAACACAAAACTGACTTGATGATCGATGCTTAATGATCGATCTTTTGAGGGTTACGTTACATTTTGGGATGTGTCGCATCATTTCATGTCTGCGTTATTATCGTTTTGGAGTCTTTTCAATTGTCATTAGGGTTTTTCGATTATGTTGAGTCAATCCATTCAACACCAGGACTCTGCAATTATGCCAAGTTTCCACATCATTTTGTGTTTTTTCGAGTCTTCAAAATCTCTCTAGATGCTTCCATGTTCTTCTAATTGTAATTCCGAGTATTTCCGGTTGTTGCTGGGTCATCCAGTCAACATCAAGAATTTCCTATCATACCAAGTTTGTCGAGTCATTTCAAGTTCATTAGTGTTTTGGATCCTTTGGGTGCTTTCGTGTTCACTTTGTTGTCGTTCTGGGTCATTTTAGTCTTCGTCAGGTCATTCCAATCAACATCGGGAATTTTCGATCAGACCAATTTTTTTCGATTTTTCAAGTCTATTTAGTTGTTCCGAGTCCTTCTGGATGCTTGTGTCTTTTTGGTCATCATCCTTAGCCTTTTCAATCGTTGCTACCATTTTCCAATCACCACGCAACTATGCCCCCTTAAGGGAACATGCTATGTGCGTCTCCCTATTATTCATGGAGTAGGGGAATGGTCACCGTGCCCCTTAAGGATACATGCTATGCATGCCCCCATCTATCCCATTTGGACGAAGCCTTTCCTCTGATAGGGAGCTTCCAAACAAAATGCTTTCTTATTTTTATCATTTTGGACCATGCCTCCCTAGGGGGCAGGATCACTTAGGGTTTTCAACTTTGGATGGCATTTTCGCATCGGTGGTGCCAACCAGAGGAAGTTCAGTAGACTTTGCTCCCTTATTGTTCTTAGGGTGGGGGACACAATCACCACGCCCCCTAGGGGGACATGCTATCTGTGACCCCCTTAAGGGGGCATGTACCGTGCCCCCTTAAAGGGGCCCAGTCATCCAATTTCCCAATTTTGATTGTCTCTCCTTCTCCTATAAATTGTGGCCTTTTTTGCACGAACGAAGGTTACCAATCTTCGTCTTCAGCATCTCGAGCTCATTCCAAGGCTTTCTTCAACATCCTCCCACCTTTCCATTGAGAGAAATCAGTCCAAGAAGGAGAAAGGAAGCTCAATTCATGCTTGCCATCACTTGCTTCTCTTCATTGGCTTTTACATAATTATTGAACATGTGTCAGTGAAGTTGTCAATAGAGAAAAGCTTTCTCTCCAAGTCCTCTTTAATCTACAATAAACAACATTCAATTCCAATGTTCTATTCATTTGTGGCGGTCTTTGCACCAAAGTCATGCCAAAGCAGTCAACTGCGCCCCCTTAGCAGGGCGCAGACCCCCACTCCCGCTTGATTGTAGAGCTAGTAGATTCTTCATAACTTTTCTATTTTAGCTCTAATTTGACCCATTTCAATACTTACTTTTTCCTTATTCACTCTACATCATTTCTACATCATTTTTATCAAGCTTTTGCATCATTTTATATATTAAAAATACTAAGAAAAGAGGTTAGGACTATCCCTAAATATGGTCAGTTCTAATTTGATTGCCATTTTTATGTCATATTCTTTACATTTACTACATGCCTTTTAGTTCTAATAAATTCTTTCACTTATTTTGTTGTCTTTTAGTTGCACAAGAACACTAGCAAACCGGTTAAGGATTCTTCTTCCTCGGCCAACCAAAGAAGGAGAATGTTGAACCTTCATACATGTCTCCCCACGCTAATGTACGCGTGGTCATCTCTAAATCACTCCGCATTTGATTTATTTAATTTTTTAACCTGCGGCTTCTAACAATCACTTTATTTCATTTTCATCATCCACCCCTACCTATTTTCATTTTTTTTATTTTTATTCTCCCACACTACCCAAACCATCTCTCAAGTGCTTGAGTGACCTCGAGGACTGAACATTCAGGGATCAATGTGAGTGTGGGGTATATCCCTTTCTTTTTTCTTTTTTGAATATGATGTGCCGACTCGTTCACGAAGTCGACAAGTGTGTGACATGTCATTATAGTGCTTTACAATTTACTACCATGGATATCTATGAAAGTGGCATACACGATAGTTTCATGTTTAATATTGAGTCCAAGGATTCCTGAAAATTTTATTGACATATAAATACAACCATTGATGGATAAGTTAAGGTACTTATGAGAGATCAGATTGGAGACATACAATGTTTTAAAGAAAGAGAATTTTGTAATGAGAGCCATATCGCTAGTCAACATAAATGATTTTTTTGGATATGCAAATATATTTGGATGGAATACTAAAAGAAAATTAGCATGGCCACTTTGTAATGAAGAAACACATTATGTTTTATTAATTCATAGTTAGAAATAATGTTACTTATGACATCGTCGATTCCTACCAATGGCACATCTTTAGAGAAAGAACTAATATAAGCATTTGTTTAACGACTGACGGTGTGGGAAGGGAACCCCAAAGATGTGTTCATCATCATTTGGATGGCATGCATATCGACAAGAATGTGTGACAATATTCTTGACATGTATAACCTATCAGGAAATGATAAAGACAATCTAAAATCAAAAAAGGGTTTGGTAGAGTTACAAATTCATCTGAAATTACATCTACACAAGAGTTTGATTAGGTTTCTAGATGTAGTTTATAGGTTTAGCAATGGAAAGAATCTCAAATACTTGATTTTGTGAAGAATATTCGAGTGTCATATGGGTATTCCTCAAATTTAAGTAGGTGTGTAGATGTAAGTAGTAGAACCGTTAACAGGTTAAAAATTTAGGATTGGCATGTTATGATGTATGTCAAATTCTTTTAGCATTTCAAGAGATTGTATCAAAGGATGTACTTAGTCCCGTTGTAAAGTTATGTCAGTATTTTAGGATCATTTATGCTAAAGTTTATTATAGTAGCATTTTGAGAGATTGTGAGTCTAACATTGTAATAGTATTATGTAAATTGGAACAATTTTTTCACTATCATTTTTTGATGTTATGATCTACCTAGTTACGCATTTGGCTTATGAGGCCAGAATGTATGAATCACTTCAACACCGGAGGATGCATCCAATTAAAAGATATTTAAAGAGGTTCAAAGTGTAAGGAATCGTCCGTATCAGTTTGGTGCAGCGGAAGCTAAGATTCCTATGGGTTCCTTTAAAATCCGTCTCAATCGGAACCGAACTGATAAAACTGAAAATTAATCAAATCGGGTTCGAATATACCTGATAGGGATTCATATAATCCCATGGCGAGGAATAAGATGAGCTTCCCAAGTTCTTAAAACCGTTCAAGTGTCCGTTCTCCAACAGTATCCACTCGAACTTCATCCACAGTAGGTTCTCTCTTCGCGCCGGCCTCGAGAACTCTTCCTGAACAGAGCTCCATCGACCATGGACACCTTCTAGAGAGAGGAGGAGGTAGAGAGGAATCTAGGGACGTGGTTTTCACCCTTGTCTTGGTGGGGTTTGGCTGAAACCATTAGTATTTATAGAGAATTTTGAAATTTTTCATAAAAACCCAAAATTTCCATAAATTACATCGTTGCCCCTGTACTTGTGGATAAGTCCTTTTGTGTGTGACCCACTAGGCCCAATAGCCTATTTGGTTGAGGCCTAAATAAAATAGAACAATTCTATTTAATTTAATTAAATCTGTTATCCGATAACAGATTAATCAGCCTACCGATCATGAAGGGTACAAGCCACATCCCATGATCCCAAATAGCTATGGGGATAATCTCATCTCCATTGAGCCTTTCCATCATCATTTACCACATGGATATAAACCCTCATCCATTCAATGTCCCGGTTGGAAAGGAGTACGGCATCGACTGTCAACTCCTTAGTGTACCGACTCTATGGGATCCTGTACTCGGAATTGGATTAATTGGAAAACTCCTTTTCTAATTATTATATCTACCCTGGCCAGAGATTTAGAGCACTATCCCATAGGGCATTCACTCTCACTTACCGAAAGTGGACAATCCCTTGTTGTCTGCTCAATTGCCTCCATCGAGTTTTCCTTGTACCCGATCCATCGCTATACTAGACCATCTAAATGGTGATCCATAAGTCAATGGTCAAAGCACAAGTTCCACCCAACAAGGCATCTTTGGCGACTCAGGTCAAAGGTCCAACCATGCAACTGTGATGATAGAAAACCCTGATAGACAGTTCGCTAAGATACCATTCAGAGTTTCTAATTCGGTCAGTTTAGTGAACTCATTCAACTAATGAGCACCTGTATGTGTATCTTAGTGTCTCCACACTAATGACCAATGAGATCGGTCGTCCTCATCACATGAGAAGACATCACATACACTAGTCTATCCGGATCCTTGATGTCCCGTCTCAAGTATCCTATGACTAGGAACATTTAGATCAAATATTTCTAGATGATCAATCTCATTATTATGATCTCATCATGATTTAATCATCATTGTATTTGATCAAGGACTTCATTATGATATCCGCATCTAATAAAAGCTTATAATGAAGATTTGCCTAATTAATTAAATGAGATATTTCTAGAAATGTCGAATTATATCATATATGATTGGCTTGTAGGGCATACATTTCTATCACAAAGATTATGTGAAAAATAAGGTGAGAGTTAAAGGTTCAATTACCCAGGGCTATATATACATAGTTTATTTCTATGTATATGTAGGATGCAAACAAAGACAGTAAGGATCGAGACTATTAAGGTGGTTCATATGAAAATGATCATAAAGAGGTTTCAATATTTAAACCAGTTGGTTGTCCATTGAGATATAGAAATGAGCTTAGAATTTTAACAGAAAGAGAACAAGATTTAATCTATACATATGTGTTGAATCAAATTGATGATATAAATTATTTCTTGTTGAGAGCATAGTGCTTCTCTTAATAATGAAGAAAGTATAGAAACAAACTTTTCAGTATGGTTCAAATCACACATTTAGAAGTAAGAAACATAGGCTGTTCTATGTACATTAAGGAGTTTGAGATTATGTCGCTTAATCCTTTAAGATTTGTATTATCATTATCTAGATATATACATTCAATAAATTTAGATCTTGAACGATGGGTTTAGATTACATCAAATCAACTCAACTATGTGATGTCATTGTGAATGTTGAACTTCAATCGAGTTATGACAAATATTATGAACGAATATACTACCGACATCGTTTGATAATAGTAGTTGTATAATTCTTTTTGAATGTGAATGAAGGTGTGTATAATAAAGATAAAGGTTTTAAGCTTAAGAATTACATATTTATATTATTAAAATCATAAATAAAATTGAGGATTGATTAACCATTTGCACTTTCTAGTCAAGTGGAGCAAGTTTTTTATATATATAATAACTTGAATAAACAAAGAATGGGTGATAACGGTAAAATCCTATCTCATAACTATTATAACATAACGAAAAATAAGAGTGATGATGAATTAGAACCAAATCAAGAACAACTTATTAATGTACCTATAACATTTTGGTATAACCGATGAAGAGGTACAACTTCAATAAACTCAACCAATACCAAAAGAAATTTAAAATTTATATTTGTATTGGTCGAGTTTCTTGAAGTTGTTCTTGATATTATTCTACATTCATTTTCTAATATGTGCTAATAGTTATGGATGAAAAATTTTTCAGTATAAGTTTAGAGATCAGGATTGGGATAATAATAGAGACCTATATGGATAGAGATTAGGAAATGAGACAGAGATCATGATCAAAATAGAGATTGGGATAGAGATAGAGATCGAGATCGGGATAGAGAGTTAAAACCCAAACTATGGTCATTTTGGCTAATCCAAGCTAGTTATAAATTTAGATTGACCAAAATAGCCATAAAACCAAAAAAAAGTTAAAACTCAAACTATGGCCATGTAAGCCAATTCAAGTTAGTTATTGGTTTGGATTGGCCTAAATGGCCATAAAACCTTAAAAAGAAGCTAGAACCCAAACCATGGCCATTTAGGCCAATCAAATCTTGTTATTGGTTTAGATTGGCCTAAATGGCCATAAAACTCAAAAAAGATAAGTCATAACCCAAATCGTGGCCGTTTAGGCCAATCCAAGCCAATTATCATTCTAGATTGGCCTAAATGGAAATAAAACCTAAAAAAATAGAGTTGGAACCCAAACTATGGCCGTGTAAGCCAATCCAAGCCATTTACATTTTGGATTGGTGTAAATGGCATAAAATCCCAATAAAAAGAGTTAGAACCCAAACTATGGTTTTTTAGGCCAATCCAAGCTAGTTACTAGTTGGATTGGCCTAAACGGTCTAAACCCAAAATAAAATGAGTTAGAACCCATACCATGGCCATTTAGGCCAATCCAAGACAGTTACCAATTCAGATTGGCCTAAATGGCCATAAAACTCCCAAAAACAAGAGTTAGAACTAAAATTGTGGTCATTCAGGCCAATCCATGCTGGTTAGCCATTTGGAATGGCCTATAATGCCATAAGGCCCATAACAAAGAGTTAGAATTTAAACCGTTGCCATTTAAGCCAATCCAAGCTAGTTACTTGTTTGGATTGGCCTACATAGCTATAAAACTTAAAAAAAAGGTGTTAGAACACAAGTTGTGGCCATTTAAGCCAATCTAAGTTGGTTACTGGTTTGGATTGGCCTAAACCGCCATGAACCCGAACCATGGCCGTTTAGGCCAATCCATGGTGTTTACCGATTTGGATTGGCCTAAATGGGCATAAACCTTCAATAAAAGTTAAAACCCAAACCATGGTTGTTTAGGCCAATCCAAGTTGATTACCTGTCTAGATTGGCCTAAATTTCCATAAAACCCGCAAAAAAGAGTTAGAACCCAAACCGTCATCATTTAGGCCAATCTAAGCCAGTTACTAGTTTTAATTGGTCTAAATGGCCATGAAACCCCCAAAAAAGTAGAGTTAGAACCCAAACCATGACAATTTAGGCCAACCCAAGTTTGTTACCTGTTTGATTGGTGTAAATGGCTATAAAACCCAAAAAAAAATAGAATCCAAACCATGGCCGTTTAGGCCAATCAAGCCAATTACTAGTTGGGATTGACATAAATGGCATAAAACCCAAAAGAAAGAGTTATAATTCAAACCGTGGCCACTTAAGCCAATGTATATCATGGATGTGATAACCCATCTGGTAGAGAACAAGCACCCTTCACAATGGTCGCATTACGATATTGGTTGCCATATAACCTTCCCTTATTGTAATGCATCCATTGTGAAGTGTCCTTGTTCTCTACATGTTGGGTCTACATAGTACAACAAAAAATTAGAACCCAAACCATGGTCAGTTAGGCCAATCCAAACCGATAACCAGTTTGGTCTAGAAGACTTTAGATTGTCAAAGTATGCCTAATGAACCTTGATTAAATCTTATATTATATTCTAATGTTAGATATATTTTATTACGTAGTAAATGAAAAGGTTTTGTAAGAGTCAGAGGCCATCTTGGGGGTCTTAGTTTGGTGCAACTCAATCAGATACATCTTAGATTGGTGCTAATTGGTCAGGCCCTCCTCATCCAGTGGCTTCTTAGCCTACTCTATCCTCGACACCTCAGCTATGTGCTTCTTATCCTACTCCATTCCTAGCACCATAGCCAGGTGCTTCTTAGCCTACTCTATCCCCAGCACCTCAACATTCTGGCTATCCATCTTTACATGCATCAAGTATATATTCACTACAATTTCAAACACCAATACATATATATTACTGATATAATTTCTTCTTGTGTTTAATTAGTTGCATCTACTAAGCATGGGAGCAGTCTTGCCAAATCATAAAATTGTAGACATGTAAAATTAGCCTTGTTGAAGAGCCTAAAATCTTGTTTTATAAAGGATATCCAAGTATCCCAATCAGGAAACCAAGTTTTTTTTGAAAATTTGGGCCTTACGCATATTTTTGGTATTTCTAGGCCCTAGTGCTTCCTTGGGGGGGGGGGGCACTTGGAGCTAGCCTTTGGTGTGCACTAGAACCAATGTCTTGGTGCCCCATAAGGGGGTGTCTAGTAGCCCACCAACAGGGAACTAGATGCCCCATTGGTGAGGCACCTGCCAGTTTGCTTAGAATATGTTGGCTAATTGGACCCCAAATGGCATGGGTCGGAGGCATGGTCGGAGCATTAATTGCACCTCTTCGGTCAAAGTGCCCCCCCTAAGGGGCACTTAGTATGAAATGCCATTTTTGGCCTCAACAACACAACCTTTTTGCGTTGTGCATTAATGGGTCTTTTCAGGAATCTTAGGGGGTCTCCTAGTGCCTTGTTACTGGGGCACCTAGTGTCGACTCTGAAAATTCGACGGGGTCCTCTCCTTTTCAGGGAAGTCCGTGAACCCAGATTGTCACCTCAAGAGGGGATGATAAAAGAAAGGAATAAAGCTCTGAAAGCAACTCTCACCTTGGTCCCACACTCACATTGATCCCCGAACTTTCATCCCTTGGCGTCGCTCGATCACCAAAGAGACGGTTCGGGTCATGTGGGAGGAAGGTGAGAAGAAATAAACGTGGTCGCCAGGAACGGTGGGTTCCGATTTATAGAATTAAAATGACCGTGTGTACCTTAGCGTGAAGAATGTGAGTTAAAGCTTCTCCTTCTTCGGCCGGCCGATGAAGAAGAGTCCTCAACGTGTGGGTGCTTGATATTCTGTGCAACTAGACAAATAAACAAGTGAAATAGACAATTAGAACTAGACAAAGTGGAGTATATGTAAAGAGAATAACATAAAACACACAATTGACTAGAAACTGACCGGATTCGGGTTATCTCTAACCCCCCTTTTTTTATTTTCGGATTAACAGAGTAAAAGTAATGCAAAAAAATGTAAAAAAATGATAGGATGATGGAGAATCACGAAACAAAGAGATATAAAAAGAACAGCAAGATTCTGAGTTGAATAGAGGAAGATATAGCCAAATCTGTGTTGTCGAAAAAGCCGAGCAGCAGTCCAGAATCTGCCAGGCGCGACTTTTCTTCTGCGCTCGTCACGACCAGCCCCGACCTCTGAATCAAGTGCCGTCGATTGCAAACTCAATAAGACTTGGAGAGGAAGAACTTTTATGAAGAGAGCTCAGGCAGAAGACGTCCACACACTTCTGTAGATGCCGAAGAAGAGAGACTTGGCAGATCACCTGCAGAACAGCCTTCCTCTCTCTTGAACCGACTTTTCTCTCTCTAAAAACTCGAAATTATCTCTCTAAAAATCATAAAATCGATGAAGGAGGGTGCTAGGACGTATTGAGATGCCTGGGGAGTCGTGCTCCTCTCTCTGGAACGACCAGAATCAGAGTCCATTTATAGGAGAATAGGCGGTCTCATCGGAGCTAAAAAATAGGGATGAATGCGCCCCACCCCTGGGCGCATGCGCCCTGCGCATGCGCCCTGGTGCCAGGCGCATGCGCCCCACTGAGGGGCGCATGTGCCCCCAGTGAGGGCACATGCTATCTTCTCCGAAAATTTCGATCTTATCTGGTCCGTCGGTTGAGCGGCAGAGTCCGGGTGAAAAACTGGTTCCCACGTGCCTCAAAGGTGGGGCGCATGTGCCCTCAAGTGAGGGCACAAGGCCACGTGCCTCACTGGTAGGGCGCATGGTCACGTGCCCTGGGTCCCGGGCGCATGTGACCTGGAACCCGGTCGCATGGGACTGGTTTCGCGCGTCCTTCTTCCGGAAGCCATTGCGAACACTCCCGAACTCGGAATTCGACGCCGTTTGTTGCGTTGGAAAGATAAAAGGCCGAAGAAGCTTTCTATAGCATCAAATAAGCCATCACACTCTCCAAAACTTCAGAATTTTATCTGGAAGTTAGGGTAGTGAACAGAAGGTCCGATATAGGCCAAAATGACTTCGACGGCAAACCGGAAAGGCACGGAATGCAACGAAACTTGTTCGGGGTGTGAATATGACCATAACCTTCAATGCATGATCATTAGGCATTGGTCATTCAGCCAATTTCCGTGTTCACACGATTTACGTGCAGCTTTCGCTCGGAAATTACGGCTTTTTGCGGAAAACGTCGGAAAACATCCGATTTCGTTCGGCGAAGCTCCAAATCAACTTTAAAAAGACCCGGCATCATTATAACTTAAATCATACATGTTACCCTATAAAACATGAGTTTTATGCTCTGAATTAGGCAAATTTGGCGTGTCTACACCTAGTGCTCCGTTAACAATGCACTTTTGTGTAGTTTGTAGTTCTTTTGACTTTTATAATTGCCTTGATTGTGGCTGTAAAAAGAGACTTTTCTAACATTTTAAGGGTTCTCATTTTCTTCCATGTTTTTCTTTTAACTTTTGGAGGTTTCTTATTTCAACCTCCATTCTTTCAAGATTCATCTCCTCCTCCCATACATTATTTGGTGTCAATAGGAACCCAAAGAATTGCACGGGGCACCATATATCACGCATGAGCTCGGAGCGGAGCAAAAAAAGCCCTAATGACTAGCTTGTCTTGCCCCCTGCCATCCCACCAAGGGGCACTTCCTAAAGTGCCTCACCAATAGGGCACTACCATTGGTGCCCCACCAATAGGGAACTAGGCACCCCACCAGTAAGGCACTAGGAGATCTATAATATATCTTGGTTTTTAGGGTATTTGTCCCATTTCTGATCCCCTACCACTCTTTAATTTTTACTTACATTCTAATATTGTTTATCATACAAGATGTGACATTTTATTAGAGGATATGTGCATATATTGCATGATACTGTGAATGAGGTCTTGTGGTGTGCATTAGCTTGTCATGATTGGTTTATGTCTCATTATATGTATGGCAAGTTACATTTGTAGTAATTACATCATATAGTTCATTTAGTGGGTATTCATGCATATATATATGTTTTCCCAATTGATCTAGATTAATTTTTGATGCATATATGTGCTGGTTTAGTGATTGCATCATATAGTTCATTTAGTAGGTGTTCATGAATGCATTTTTCCCATTTGATCTAGATTATTTTTAGATGCATAGAGGTGTTGGTTCGTGATTTAAAACATGTGATTTTGTCAGATATTTATTCTATTGTCTGGTTCTATACTTGTATATATACAATGAATGTAGGTCTAAGTATTTATTTATCTATCCTTTAGGACATTTGGCTATCCAATTTAATGGATGATAGGATGTCTACTGAAGCATTATGACTCACTCCGTGATTTATATGTTTTAACAGGTCTTGAAGAAGAAGAGGATCCTGAAGTAATGTTAGAAGAGACGCTAGGGGAGGAACTGAATTTCACAAATCTAGGAGACCTATGATAGAATTCATTTTTGTGATTGAGGTGTTTTAGCTGGTGCTATATGGAGTTAATTTTCAGCTAGTTGTGATTTCCGGTTTGGAGCTAGACGTAGATGTTGCGGTTATGTTCGGCTAGACTTGTTAGTTTGATTGGTTTCGGAGTTGTTCTTAGTTTGGTTTCATTAAATTGTGTTTTGACATTATGATTTTATAGTGGATGTGTGCTTTTGTTATCAAACTTCTTTTAGTCTAGGTTTTATCCCGTTGTCATGTTCTTGAAAAAAGATTTTCTAACTTTTTTCCAGGCCGTGGCAAAGAGCATTTGAATTGCAGTGATCAAAGGGCAATTAATGTAGTGATGATAGCAGAGACGCCAGAAGAACGGAGCTTGGGCCGACCTAGTTCCCCCTCTTCCCCTTCAGCAATGAGTCCCTTGTGTTATAGTATTTCCTTAAATAAAAAAAAGAGGAAAAGGGTGTCACCCGATGGACGCGTCGGGTGACCTTTTCACACGCGCTAATAACGCGTGGACGTTTCCTCCTTAGCCTCCTTGCCGTTGGAGGGAATCCAACGTAAGGAAATAACAAGAAAAAGGGGCTCGCTGGTGTGTGTACGCGTGGTCTTGCTCGCGTACGCTCTCTCCGGCTCGCTCTCGCTTTCTCTCTCTCTCTCTGCTTCGACGAACTTCTGGTTCCAACGCTCGGACGAACAGCCGAGGGTTTCTTCTTCTTCTTCTTCTTCTTCTTCGTTAGAAGCACTCAAAGCAAGATCGGTTCGCATAGCTCTCCTGAAGGACGTGCTGACGGGAGAGAAGGGTTTCGCCTACCCGAGGGTCGTCGTATCTCTAGGAGGACGTTGCCGCGAGAACCGCACGTCGGTTGGCAATAGAACTCTTAGTTCTAGCGATTACGCACTTCGACCCGACAGGCTATGTTTCTAACTTCGTTTATTTAATTTTAATTTATTCGTATAATTGTGTTTTTGTCGATTTTCAGGTAGACGACCCAACACCTTGGAGGAAGGCTCTTCCCCATTAATATTATCGGGACTTAGGGGGGTTTCTTCTCCTCTTCCCCCGCTGAACTCGGGGCCGCCAGAGTCGTTCCTCATGATGCCCATGCCGTTCCCACAATTGAAGGCATCATCCGAAGAGAGGGAGATGTTCTGAGAGGCCTGTGCTCCAGCGGACCCGTTCTGTGCGCTATTGCAGTAAGGACACATGGTTGCCAAAATCGAAAAGGCTCACCATGCCGCCGAAGCAATAGAACCTCGCAGCCTTTTCGATGGAGGCAGAATTAGTGGGGAACTACGACGACAGACCGAGAGGGATGACACCGCCGCCATTCTGCAAGAACAGTGGATCCATTTGGATCCACGTAAAAGAAGTTAATTGCACGAAACTTTTCCCGTAAACTATTTTAAACTTGTCATTTGTTTGCACGTAAACTATGAGTCAACTGAAAAGTTGATGCATTGACTCCTCCAAAATCAGGATTTTGGCATCCCACAAAATTATCCGGAAATCGTTTTCGGCCAGCGGGTACTTGTTACAGAGCCAAGCCACGTGGAACTGTATACATGGTAGTTAAGTTAGATATAATTCAAATAAATTAAATTTATTATTAGTCACTCATATCAAATTTAATTTTTTAAATTGACAAATAAAACTAGTTAATACAAAGGATTATTTTTAATTCCTAGTGATGCTAAAAAATTATTTATTTAAATACAAACATCTACAACATATACCATATAATGTTAAAGATAGAATAAAAACACAAGTAGACTATACAAATACACATAATAATTATTATTAGATAAAAAACTTTTACCAACAGTCAAATAATTATTTTTGTAAATATTATCTTAATCAGTATAAAATAGATGATTCAAATTTTATTTTTTTAAAATTTAATTCTATGTTTCTTCTACTTCTTTTTTACTCCAAACCAATTGCATCCTTAATATTTGATATATTTAATTGCAATGAGTTGGACACGGTGTTCTTGATAATTATATTTTATTATATAATTATTTTATAATGAAAACTAATAAATTATATGGTTAATTGTCAAGAAAATAGTTTATTTTTTCATTGTGTTGTTCTTAACTTGAAAAAGTCAGTAAAGAATTTTAATAAATCATATAACTAAAAAAAGTCTTCATATAACTTGTATATTAAAATGATCCGAAAATGTTTTACATAAAACCAAATAGTTAAAAGTTTTGTCAAGAAAATTTAATTCTAGGTGTACCAAACAAGATATTTGTATTTCTTTTTCCTTGAAAAGTCTATACAGTGTAAAACATTTTCAACATTTTCACTCTTACACCAAACCAAACGGACCCTAATGCCCCTGTTTGGTAACACTATTAGACACTACTATCGCTATTAATTTTAAAATTGATATTATCGGTAATCACTTTGAGGTGTTTGACTAATAATATCAATTTTGAAATTTACAGTGCAAAAACACATGTTATGTAATGCCCTGTTTGATTAGAGTTTCATTTTTAGTACTATATCAATATTAATATTAATATTTTCAAATGTTGGAGTATCAATATCAAAATTAATACAAGTTGACATTTGTATTACATAATATGCTTTGTTTATATTAAAAATTTTAAAATTGATATAATTAAATAAACACCTCTTAATGGTTCCTATCAATATCAATTTTAAAATTGATAGTAATAGAGGTACTTAATATTGTTACCAAATAGGGTGCCCTGTTTGGTTAGAGTTTCATTTTTGGTATTATATCAATATTGATATTAATATTTTCAAATGTTTGAATATCAATATCAAAAGTAATACAAGTTGACACTTGTATTACATAATATGTTTTATTTTCACTACAAATTTTAAAATTGATACAATTAGCCAAACACCTCTTAATGGTTCCTATCAATATCAATTTTAAAATTGATAGTGATAGAGGTACCTAATAGTGTTAGCAAACAGGACGTTAAATAGTACTCTTTAATGATGATTCCAAGGCAGATAAAATAAATATAAATATTTTACAAGTGCTCATAATTATCTTTTTCTATTTTGATTTTGTTAGAGGTGGTAAACCCGACTGCTTTTGATTTTTCTTCCTGGTTGACTCCAGCTGCGACTGTTAACATGTAGCTTAACATGGTTGTAAATATTTTCTATCCGATGGTTACGACTTGGAAATGAGCATGTTCTCTAATCATCATTTAAAATTGTACAGGTGAACAGAAAATTTGATTTGTAAAGTTGGTGTATTTTAATTAAAACATGTGCTTAAAAATTTTACTTTCATTCATAAATAACTCTTAAATTTTTTTTGTTTCATAATAAATTTATAGTTATCTCTTGCTAGCTTTTTTAAAATAGACTAATACTCATGTTAGAAACTTTTGTTTGGGAGTGTACGATCTCATTTCATCATTTATGGTATAATATTTATGTCTTTTTTCAATCTCACTCCTTGATTTTTTCCATCATTTAAATGCTCTCTTTTATGAATATACAATATTTATTTTATTTTTGAATACTTAACATACATTCTTCAAATGTACTTTTTTGTCATGGCTGCGTTGGCCGAAAACCCGCCGCGCGCGCGGGCGACGGGGGATCGAGCCCCCGCTGGCTCGGTCCCCGCCAGATAAACCCTCCCCCCCAGGGGGAGGGCCGGGTGTCACCAGGCACCCTCGAACCCCGCCCTCCCGTAAACCCGGCGGGAGGGGGTGCCAACCGAGCTACACTTGGCCAACACTTCAAATGTACTTACTCCAAACTTCTTCTTCGTCACTATGAAATAATCCAAGTAACTTATTAATTATTCTATAACAAATTGTCATATTAAACAATACTGGGTGCAAAACTTATTTAAAATTAATCAATCTGCTTTATCTTATAATGCTCCAATTCGATCATACGATGTTCCTCTCCTCGTGGAGCCGTTTGTCGGAAAGTAATTATTTTCTTACTTCAAATATTATTTCTTTCCTAAGAAGTTTTCTTACAAAGATATGAAATATAAAGACATTGTTAGAGTCATGGAAGGTCCGGTTAGGTTGTGTGACCCGGCTGATCTGGTCGTCCAACAATTAGTCTTTTTTTTAACACATATAATGCAACACACTAGGAAACTTGCAAATCCTTACAAAGTTCAACAGATACACACAAAAGAAGCGGCTGAGGATACATAGCCTCAGAACACAGACTCAAGGACCACCTAGCAAGGGTATGAGCTACATAATTATATGTCCTGGATACAAAGACAATAGAGATGTTTAAAGATTTACGGAGAATTTGATTGCATTGACCAATAACATGTTGGGCTCTCCATGACGTAGGCCCGACCCCATTTATAGCATCCACTATAACTTTAGCATCACCCTCAACTGTTATCTTAGAAGTTGATGAAGAGGCCCAAATACAAGTGTGATAAAGAGCTAATGCTTCCAGGACTTGTGGATGCAGTGAAGAGTATAAGATTGTCTTCTAGAATACTACCATACCTGCCTCATCTCTAACGATCATCCTAGTTGCCCCCATAGAATCTGAAACAGCAGCATCAACATTAACTTTTAAATGATAAAGAGGGGGAGGTAACCATTTTTGCTGGGAATTTAGTGAAATAGGCGGGCCAAGTGTTATACTAAATTGAACCGTATCCAAAGCCTGCTGAAGAAGTCTATGTGGAGAAACAATCTTCTGATTAAAAGAAGCTTTACAACGCGCTGTCCATAAGAGCCATATAATATAAAGGGCAGTAAGTCTAGTCTGTAAAAAAAGATATTTTTTGTCCACAACCCAGGCAAGCCAGCAGTACAATTAATCAAACAAAGAGATGTCTCTCCAACCCAAATTACTACCTAATGGAGAGATTAACCATAGAACTCTGGCCCGCGGACAATGCAGAAAAATATGCTCTAATATTTCTTCTTCATGGCAATAGACTGGACAAATAGGACTAACATAGGAGCACCTATGGTGGATTTCCTGATTTGTGGGTAAATTCCAAGAAAGTATTTCCCAAAGACACATAAGAACTTTGTTTGACAAATATTTTTTTACTTTTGGGTGCCAAAATTTACGCCAAATAACAAGATTGGAGGGCCCAGAGGGATATGTTGCTCAAACAAGAACCGATAAGCAGATTTTAAAGAAAACTTACCATCAACCGTATAAGGCCATATAGGAGTGTCTTGTTCCAAATGCTGATGGATATGTGTATTGATGATACACTGAATTGAACTATAATCAAACCATAAGGATATTATATTCTTATCCCAAGAATTATTTGAAATAAGTTGACTTACCGGTCCTTGGAGAATAGCTTCCTGATTCCTTGGTATAAGAGGACCCCTGCCATCCGTTATCTAATGACGCTTCCAGATATCAATTGATGTACCATCTTTCACCTTCCACACCACCACTTTAAGGAAATCCTACCTAGCATGAAGGATAAAATTCCAAATAGAAGAATTTGTTTGCCTAAATTTTGCTTGCCAAATACTACCTGTCCTCAAATACTGATGATGAAGAACCTGGACCCACAAGGAAGATTTCTGATGCAGAAAATTCCAACGCAATCTCAACCCCATAGCTTTGTTCAAAGTTATAAGATCTCGAATACCCATTCCCCCTAACGATTTGGGTTTTTGAATGTCCTTCCAACTAGAAAAATGAATGCACGATTTTAAAGAAGAATGGGCCCACCAAAAGTTCCTTTGAATTTGCTCTAGCTTTTTTTAAAAATGAATCGGAATTTTTGAAACAACCATAGCATACATAGAAAAATGAGCGATGGTAGATTTGATCAAGGTAGTTCTCCCTCCCGTAGATAAGAGATTTGCTTTCCAACCAGCCATTTTATTTCGACATGCATTCAACAGGTTTTGAAAATAGGAAGACCTACCTGCCTTTGGATCCCAAGGAAGCCCAAGATACAAATATTCCTTAGAAGCAATTTGAAAACCCGTAATAGTACAAATGTTTGAAATAGTGTCTAAAGAAACATTCCTACTAAAGCAAATATGAGATTTATGAGAGTTTATTACCTGACCAGAAAAAGCTGCATATATCTTGAGAATAGCCTTCAGATTCCTGACTTCATCCTCTGTAACTTTGCCACAAACCACTAGATCATCTGCAAACATTAGGTGGGAAACCAGAGGGCCTCCCCTAGCAGTTCTAATACCAGACAACATCTTAAGTTGCATAGCCTGAGATAACATGGCCGATAAAACTTCTGAACATAAAATATATAAATATGGAGAAAGAGGACACCCTTGACGAATTCCTCTATGAGGAATAATCCTATCCGACAGATGCCCATTCAAATTTATGGAGTAAGAGATAGAATGTGTACAAGCCATAATTAATTTAACCAATTGGGCGGGCATCCTGATTTTTGTCAAAACCCACTGCAGAAAGCCCCATCGGATACTACCATAAGCTTTGTGGATATCTAACTTCACTATAAAGCAACCAATTTTCCTTTTCATCCATTTAAAAGTGTTCCTAATCTCCTGGACAACAATAACATTTTCTAACCCCTGCCTCCTAGGAACAAATGCCGATTGATATTGGGAAAATAGATTAGGCAAGAAAGGCTTAATCCGGTTGGTAGTAAGCTTGGTAAGAATTTTGATAAGAACATTACACAAACTAATTGACCTAAAATGTTCCGGACCAGATGCTTTCTCTCTTTTAGGAATTAATGTAATAAGCGTATGATTTATGGCAGGAGAAATATCAGATGACCCTAACAGATGCTTCATAAAAGAGTACACTTCATATTTTATTTGATGCCAATAATATTGGTAAAACAAAAGAGGAAAATCATCCATACCAGGAGATTTATCCGATTTCATTGAGAATACGACACTTCGAACCTCTTCCATATTGGGGGGAGAAGATAGAAGATCAACTTGTTCTGAAGTAAGAATAGAGAGTTGCAATGACTGCAAAAAATTAGGAAGCTCAATAGAATAAGTATCATTAAAAAGTTGTTGAAAATAAGTTGTAAACACTGACTTTATATTAGCAATATCAGAGGACCAAGAACCATCTGGTGTATAAAC
This sequence comes from Cryptocoryne crispatula var. balansae, assembly GCA_036172225.1. Taxonomy (NCBI): domain Eukaryota; kingdom Viridiplantae; phylum Streptophyta; class Magnoliopsida; order Alismatales; family Araceae; genus Cryptocoryne; species Cryptocoryne crispatula. The sequence goes on along the minus strand of CM069934.1, from coordinate 26,027,366 downwards.
CCTAAAAATCCGGTTCCATCTTCTTCTATTCATAACCTTGGTAAAGAAAAATTTTGTACATCTATCACCTGATATATGCCAATAAATCTTTGCACGTTGTCGCCAATAAATACTTTCTAATTCTTGCAACCAGTCAAGATGCTTTTCAAGTTCAGATTGCTCAGTTTCAATTTGTACCGAGGGAGGAGAGTTATGCACTTGGATTAGTTGTTCTTTAACAGACTGGATCTGAATTTTAAGGCTGCCAAACACTTTTCTTCGCCAAAACATCATCTTAGATCTAAGATGTTTCATCCTAGATTCATAGTTTTGGCACAATTCTGGAGAGCTATTCCACTCTTGATCGACCAAATCATGAAAAGAAGTAAACTTTATCCGGGTAACTTCCATTCTAACGATTAGTCGCGCCATTGGGATTATTCTGGTAGACTTAACATCAAGAGGACCAAAATTCTTATCAAACTATAAAATACAAATAAAAATAAATCATTTTTTATTTTAGTAATTATTTTCATTGTTTGAGTAATAGCAATGAGATTTCTCAATATCTTGTTAAGAATAGTTAAGATTTTCAGAAGAAAATGTCATTCATTTGATGAGAAATACAAAAGAATATCGAAAATTCGCGTGGCTGAAGTTGAAGCACCTACTTTCGAAATAACAGAATGAAAAGTAATGACTGGAGTGGGAGAGTCAGAGTCGAAAAGGGAGTTAGATGTCAGGCATGATTTAGATCCGGATCAACCCACGGCAACCTTATTCGAGTTGGGCCACCTTTTACCTTGACTAGAACAATGACATAGTTAAGTGCACAAATCTTAATAAGAGAATTTAACAGGAGATCCAGTCTATTAATATGACTTTAACAAGTTGACCAGCATCAAAAAACTTCTAATAAGAGACATGGTTTGACATGTTGTAACTTTCACCCCAGTTTGGATGATAATTGTTCGCAGGAGTGCTAAAATGTCTCTTATCCTCTAGTGTTAACATGAAAATAACTTAACGGATTGTGCTAACAGTAACCTTTCTCCGAATAACCTCAGTCCTTGGGTGGAGAAAATAGTATTAGTCCCCAATTAAAAATGATCACGACTCCCGTCACTTAAGTGGTGGTTTAAATAACAAGTTCAATGAACTGTTACCGAAAAAGATTGATTCGCTACGGATGTCTTACTAACTTGTTATCCATCGATAACGAGTTATATTATATTTGATAGTGAGTTACTAAGATGTCACTAGTGGTTCAGCAATGGTTTACTAACTCATTACCGACATGATTGAACAGCTACGAACATCTTATTAAATAAAATTATTTAAAATTTATAATAATAAATACATACTTTATTTATTTAATAATATCTTAATATATACTTTAACACAAAAATTTCAACTAATGAGAAGCTTTGAAAAAAAAACACATGTGACTACCTGCCTGAAAGTATTTTTAAAAAATAATTTACACATTAAACAAATGATAGATCACAATTTATGTTTTATAGAAAGGTATATACTTTTATGAAAAATTAAATTATAAATTATTTTTTTGGAAAAAATAATTACAAACAATCAAATAACATATTATGTTTTCAATTTTCTTAGAAAAAATATTCCAAAAAATGTTTTACATGATATTTTTTTACATCAATCCAAACGGACTCTAAGTGAAGTCGGGCCAGCTTTTACCTTGATTAGAAGTTAGAACATTGACATAGTTAAATGCACAATTCTTAATAAGAGACTTTAATAGGAAACCTAGGGTTGCGTTTGTTTTGACTGAACATCCATCTAAAGTCTGATTCCGTCAGATATTTGATGTTTTTGGTTGTTTGATAAAATATACGGAGATACCTCTGAATTAACGTCTTATGTCTAAAATACCTCTCAACTGTTAAGATGGGAAAACCAACTTTTTTCAGTTCAAATGTCACAAACAGTGACTGTAGCAGTAAGAATCCGTTGCCTAGGTACCAACAACGCTTCTCTTTGATTTTATTTTTTACTTATTTTATTGAAAAGATAGGTACATTTTGTCGACTCCAGAAATAATTATATTATGAATACTAGTATATAAAATCAATATTTTAATTATTTTAAGAATTTACTATGGTTATGTTTAAAGATGTAGATTATATTTATATTAAGATTTTGATTTTGACTATTTTAAAAAAATGTAAAATATTATACTTATTTAAACTAAGGCTTATTTTAATGTAAACTTTAGCTTATTTTGTCTAATTAAATGTTGACTTAGATGTTTTATCAAACAAACTTATTACTTATATCTTGATAAAGTTAAGTACTTTTTTACCACAAGTTAAGAGATTAGAGGTGAAATTAAGAGTTAAAATTTTCAGATTAAGTCTAGTCAAACACCACCCTAGTCTATGAATATGACTTTAATAAGTTGACCGGTGTCAAAAATCTTATAATATGATATATGGTTTGACGTATTGTTGTAACTTTCACCCCAATTTGGATGATAATCGTTAACAGGAGTGCGAAAATGTCTCTTATCCTCTAGTGCTAACAGTAACATTTCTCCGAATCGCCTCAGTCCTTGGGTGGAGAAAGAACCTTAGTCTTCAATAAAAAATGATCACAATCTTAATCACTTAAGGCTTGTTTGGCACCATAAAATTTTGGGGATAAACCTGGGTTATCCCCAAAATTTTGGGGATAACTCATGTTTATCCCAGATTATCTTCAAGTTATCCCTGTACCAAACAGGGTCTTAAGGGATGGTTCAAAAAATAAGTTCAACGAATCGCTATTGAAAAGGATTGAATTGTTATCACATCTTATTAACTCATTACTCATCAGTAATGAATTATATTACATTCTATAGTGAGTTAGTAAGACGTCAGTATTGGTTAATTAATCAATAGTTCACTGACTCATTAATCCACTACCAATAGGGTTAAACCACTGTAGACATTTTATTGACACGTTATTTATCACTTAAGGTGCTGTTTGGTAAGAGGATAACTTGGGGATAAACTTGAGTTATCCCCTAAATTTTGGGGATAACCCAGGTTTATCCCCGAAATTTTATGGTACCAAACAGCACCTAAGTGGTTAAGATCGTGATCATTTTTTATTGAGAATTGATGCTACTCTTTTCACTTGGGATTAAGGTGATCTAAACTCTCTTCTCCGATATAACACCAGAGAAGAAAAATAAAGAAAATCTTAAATCAAAGACAGAACCACCGTCGAAGGATGGGCTTTCCATGTCCCTCACGAAAAACAAGTCTGGGTCTGACACCTTTGCCAAAGGATGGGCCTTCCATGCGCTACCGGCGAAGCTCGTCGCCGCCCCAACCATTGAGTTGCACCTGATGCCGTTGGAACTCCAACCAATTTGTTATCAGTGACAAAGTCCGCCGGTGTCTTCCGCCTGCCATCACCAAGAGTGGCCAGTGGAAGCAATGGTCGGTTAACCAAAGGAGGATCAAGATTAAATAAAACTGTGTCCATTTAAAATGCTAAAAAAGAGCAGAAGGGAACCATGACCAGACAAGCAAAGATGAAGAAGACAGGAAAGAGATGGAGGAAGGCTTGTCAGTGACGACTGACGAGGACACAAGAGAGGGAAGATAAAGTTGCAGATAGGAGAGATGGGATGTTCAGCAGGTCGATCTATCTGCCTCTTTGGATGCCCCCGAGTCGGTCTGTTTAAGTAGAAAATGAGACCTGCTCACGCCGGCGAGGGAACAAAGGGAGCAACAAATGGTTGATGGGCAAATACCCGTGCTCTGTTCAGTGACGGAGCACAGCAATATATAGGATGTTTATTCACTTTGCTGTGTACAAAGAATGTAAAAAAATAAATGAAATTACAGTCCTTCTGCGGAGGAATATTCCTGGCGCAATGGGCAGGTGAACAATCCTCTGTTGGTTAGCCGTCCAGAGGTTGGTAGTGGTAGGAACATTCTGGAAACTCTATCCTTGTCCATATGTGATTAGGACAATAAATAGGATTTGTATTAATCTTCAATACTCCCCCTCAAGTTGGTGAGCTGTAATCTCGAACCAGCTTGTTGGCATGCGCGTAAAATTGCTCTTTTGGAAGAGCCTTTGTAAGGATGTCAGCTATCTGATCAATTGACCTTGTATATTCAGTTTCTATAAGTCCATCTTGAATTTTTTCTCTGGTGAAGTGGCAGTCAATATCTATGTGTTTTGTTCTTTCGTGGAAGACCGGATTTTCTGCAATGTGCATGGCCGCCTTGCTGTCGCGTAGAAATTGATCGCTCCAGATTGTATATTCTAGGTCCGCTGGCAGGTGAGAAGCGCTGTTTCAGATCAGCCCACATTTCGTACGCTGTGTCAACGTATAACACTGAAGCTACTATCTCCTGGTGAATGGAATTCAGCAGCCATGAGATCACCATGTTGTTGACTCTCCCCCAGGATTTGAAAGAGGCGTCGTTCTCATCAGGCTTGATGATGGTTCCGTCTACGAATGCCAGTTTGTTCTTGGCGGATAGAGCTACGACCATGGCTCTTTGCCACGAAATGTAATTTCCTCCCGTAAGTAGTACAGAAACAAGGGTGGTACCTGGACTGTCGGAAGAGTTGAGGAAGAATGGGTTGTTAACCTCGTTGGGAAGGGTTGCCTGATCGGAGCCGAGGTTCTGTGATGTCGATGAGTTGCCCTCCATTCTTCTTGCGGCGCCCTGATGCTCTGATACCAAGTAGAAAATGAGACCTGCTCACGCCGGCGAGGGAACAAAGGGAGCAACAAATGGTTGATGGGCAAATACCCGTGCTCTGTTCAGTGACGGAGCACAGCAATATATAGGATGTTTATTCACTTTGCTGTGTACAAAGAATGTAAAAAAATAAATGAAATTACAGTCCTTCTGCGGAGGAATATTCCTGGCGCAATGGGCAGGTGAACAATCCTCTGTTGGTTAGCCGTCCAGAGGTTGGTAGTGGTAGGAACATTCTGGAAACTCTATCCTTGTCCATATGTGATTAGGACAATGAATAGGATTTGTATTAATCTTCAATAGTTTACTATTCGGTTAACTCCGAGAAATCAAACTAAATCGGTGATTTGGTTCGATTTGGTTTGAGTTGAGCTACGATTAATTTAGTTTGATTTTTTGACCCTTTAAACTAAACTAAACGGTTAAATCGAATAACTTAAAATGAATTAAATATTTTATTTTAAGATATACATAATACAGTTTTTAAGTGTCTTTTCTTATACGAATAAGTTTGTTTTAAGAGTTTTTAAGACAAAATTAACGAAATATATAAACAAATACACCAAATTTTGATAGAATGTGCTTTAAAATAAATAAAATTAAATTATATATTGACATATCTGTTCTATCTCGATAAAATACGATTTGAATCGAATCAAATCAAATTAAATCGAATTAATTAATTTAGTTTGATTTGAAAAATAATTTGATTTGATTTGATTCTAGAAAAAATACTAAAAAAATTAAACTAAATCAAACTATGAAAGAGTCGGTGAAGAAAAGAGTTATGAAGAGTTACAACAGGTTTCAACAGAGACTCTGACGAGGTATGAAAAGAGTTACAAGGGAGGGCAAGGTGGAAAGAGTCGGTGAAGAGGAGAGAAGGGAAGGGTCCATGTGAAGGGGGCAAGGGCAAGGCAAGCGAGGATGAGCTTTGGGGATGATTGAAGATGTTACGAGGAAGAAGAATGCAAAGACGAAGAAGAGGGTTGTCGCCGCCGCGATTCGCGAAGACGCCTCCTCCGAGCTCATCGCCGCCGTCCTCCAAGCTCATCGCCGCCGTCCTCCAAGCTCGCCTAGCGTTTGTGAGAGGGGGGAAGTCACCTTCTCAGGAGGACGGAAGGAGAGGGTAAATATGGAAGAAACAAAAAGAAGAAGACATTTCATTTAAGAGCTGATCGATGGAATAAGTGTGGTGTGAAAGATATTAAGTTGATCGGGTTTTTTTTAGTAACAATATTTGGTCAATGAATTTGATTTTCATAACCGCAACTCTGATTAATTTTCCCTTCTTGATATAAAAAGGCCCAGCTTACCTTTATCTTTATTGTCAAATTAGAATAAATCGATAGATACCTGTAGACGAGAAGTTTACGACACGACTGGGAGTTTTTTTTTGAAATAGCACACTTTTTTTTTTAATTTTAAAAGAAGCACGGTAAAAGTTTAAATCGCAAATCTAACACAGTTTGGTCAAAATCGGGTTTTGAAAACTCGATTTTAAGCCCTGATACGCGCCCCGCTCGATTACGATGGCTAATGACTGTTAACGAAAATCGGTTATAGTTTAACGATTTTAAAATCGAGTTTATGAAACCCGATTTTCATTTACACCGGCGCGCGCCTTCTGCGGTCCGCTAAAATCGGGTTTCTGAAACCCGACTTTGGGACAGAACTCCGCGCGCGCAGGGATTTCTGCGGGGTTAGGTAACACCCTATAATTTTCGTAATCGAGCGGGGCGCGTATCAGGGCTTAAAATCGAGTTTTCAAAATCCGATTTTGACCAAACTGTGTTAGATTTGCGATTTAAACTTTTACCGTGCTACTTTTAAAATTTAAAAAAAAAAGTGCTATTTCAAAAAAAAGAGTGTCGGACCATTGTCAAAACAGACCGAAGAAAATTATAGGGTGTTTGGTAGCGCTTTTAATTTTAAGACAGCTTCGTTTTTGAAATCAAGATTATTTGACTTCTCAATTTTATTTTTAAAATCAAAATAGTCTAATTATTTGGTGTTTGGCAAAATTATCATAATTTTTAAAAATTAGACAGTAGTGTTTGGTTATGACCAGCGACTCTGCGAAACTCTCTCGGACTCCCTTCGCAGAGAGGACCTGCTAGGGCTGTAAACGGATCCGATTCGGAATCAATATCTTCCGATTTCGACCCGATTTCGATTCCGTTATCGAAATCGGAACCGAATTCGATTAAATCCGAAATACATATTAAATATTAATTTTTATTCAAAAGTGAGTCAATAATTTACATATAATTATTAAAATTTGATATAATCTTCTTAAAATTTTATTTTATTATTTTATCAATTTATATATTATATATTATATTTAATTTAATTTAATTTATATATAATTATTTTTTATCGAAATCGGATTAACGGAAATGGAACCAACTGAGATTCCGATAAGCTACCGGAATATCCGATTCTGATTCCGATAGCTTATAGGATACAAAAACAAGTTCCAAACCCGTTAATTTTTATCGAAATCGAATCGGAATATCAGAATATCGGATTCCGTTTACACCTCTAGGACCTGCAGCTTCGCGAAGACTCTCCCGCAGTGTCGTCCACCTCCATCCCCCCGGCGGCGGCGGTGGCCAGCAAAAGGCTACCTCACCGGCGAAGTCCTGGGAAAATAATGGGTCGAGGGATGTCAGACAGGGAAGAAAGAAACCAGAAAAAAAAAGAATAGTACGGGGAGAGAGAGAGAGGGAAAGATGTGTGCGCCCCGCCTCCCACGTCCCACTCCCACTCTGCATCTCTTTTGAAAAAAAAACAAGACTTGACTTGTTTTTATTTCAAAAGAGATTACATACGTAACTATCTTGTTTTTAAAAATGAGTAAGTAGTAAAAAGATCATAACCAAACACGGTAGTTCTTTCATTTTTAAAATTGAGATTAAAAAGAAGAAAAAAAGGGTATCCAAACACCCTATTAGTAATGAGAATATAAAATGCGAAGGACCTCGAAAGGGAAGATTATGATACAAAAATCAAACAAGCGAAGGTGCATCCCGCCTCTACAACTTCTTTAAACCCTAGGTCAAAACCCTCTCTCCCCCACGCCAGTTCTTCTTCTTCTTGGTATTTCCTCCTCTTCTGTGGCGCAGCGATGGCGGAGCTGAAGCGTCTTTCGGAGTCCCGGGACCTGACGCGAATTGAGCGTATTGGGGCGCACTCCCATATCCGGGGCCTCGGTCTCGACTCCGCTCTGGAGGCCCGCGCCGCCTCGCATGGCATGGTCGGCCAGGTTCCCGCCCGTCGCGCCGCCGGCGTCATCCTCGAGATGATTCGCGAGGGAAAGATCGCCGGCCGCGCCGTCCTCCTCGCCGGCCAGCCCGGCACCGGCAAGACCGCCATCGCTATGGGCATGGCCAAATCCCTTGGCGAAGAGACGCCTTTCGCCGTACTCTCAGCCTCTGAACTCTTCTCCCTAGAGATGTCAAAGACCGAGGCACTCACCCAGGCCTTCCGGCGCGCCATTGGCGTCCGCATCAAGGAGGAAACTGAGATCATTGAGGGAGAGGTCGTCGAGATCATCATCGACCGCCCCGCCGCCGCCGTCAGCAACGCCAACAGCAGCAGGTTGTAGCGCTGTCTTGGGTACACTTTCTTGTGCGCAGTGTACGGTTTAGAAATCTCTTCATGTATTTCACTGTTTACCTACTCTATCGACACGTTAAAGCTGGTACCTTGCGTCGCACATAGGTTGCACTATCGTATTCTTGTGTTTTTTAGATCTTAGCTATAGAAAGGGAACTTCCTTTTGAAATCTTTCGAACTCCTTAGTTGAAGTGAAACATGTATAAATTCTTTCTTTGTGCTCTATAGATAGTGAAAATGCTTTTATTTCTGCCTTTTCAACCTTGTGCTTGGAGTAAAATTGTGTCATTTAGAATCGCATTAACTCATTACACATTTTTTCTGAGGATTTTTTGTAAACTCTGACAATCCATTCATTAGCAGCTCTGGAGGATCAATCCGTCCAGCATCATCCTCATCTTCGGTTTCTGCCACGAAAACGGGGAAGTTGACCCTGAAGACTACGGATATGGAAACTGTATATGAACTTGGAGGGAAATTGATTGAGGCATTGTCGAAGGAGAAAGTGCAAAGCGGGGACGTGATTGCATTGGACAAATCATCTGGGAAGGTGACAAAACTTGGAAGATCCATTGGAAGGTCACGAGATTATGATGCTGTGGGACCCCATACAAGGTTTGTGAGATGCCCAGAGGGTGAGTTACAGAAGAGGAAAGAGGTTGTCCATTGTGTGACGCTTCACGAGATTGATGTGATCAATAGCAGGTAACCATTATCATCATTTATCTTCTATAATTTTTATACAAAGTAGACTCTAGCATTATTGTCCTGAGTGTTATGTTATGATTATTGAATTCTTTTCTTTTGTAAAAGTGCACGTGCTTATATAGCTGTTAAGGTGGCAAGGTGTCAAGGGTTTTTGTCATCTTAGGTGATAAGGCAGCCTCTTAAATGTTATCTAAGCAGTAGAATTTTATGTGAGTGTCTGCCTGTGTGTTCATGTGCATGCGTGTCTATATATGTGTGGAGAGAGAGAGAGAGAGGAGGAGGAGGAGGAGGAGGAGGAGGAGGAGGAGGAGGAGGAGGGATAACGGAGGGAGAGAAGTGGTACAGGTACTGATGGTGTATTCTGGACTTTAAAGGGTTTAGGTGTATGTATATATTATATACATTTGTATTACATTTTAATGTGTAGTGATTGTGCATGCATGTAAATGTGTTTATGTATGTAACTGTGTTCCTGTGTGTATGTATACATTTATGGCAGAGCTAAGTTTTCTTGAGTACGTGAGGAAGAGAAAAAGAGTATTGAGAGGAAATTTTACTAAGTTTTAATTATATATGTTAATTAAAAGCTTCAAACTTATGTAAATTATATAAGAGATTATGAAACATTTTAATATAATTTCACTACAGTCGCTGTCAGCAGACTGGAGTAGCAGCAGCAGTTGTGGTGGGGGTGGCAACAGCAAGAACTGAAAATGGCGCATGGAGCCAGGAAGCATTCTTAACAGGGAAGTGTAAGATTTTGGTCAAATTGTGAGGGATGTTAATGTTTAAAACATAGATTGCTCAAGTCTGAGCAAATCAACTGCAGATAGCTAAATTAGGATGGTACCGTCTCCAATTTAGTACCACTTCAGACTCTGGAAGACATACTTCCTGGGAATGGTAGGGCATTGGCAGCAGGTTAAGTGGAAGCTGTGGAGCCCATAGAAGAGTGGAATGGTTGAATTCCATGGACTGCTAGCATGGCCGACAAGGTGGTGTGGATCTTTGCTTGCTAGGTAATTCTTTAGGCAGTCTGGAAGGAAAGGAATGACAGTTTTCAACAAGACACGCAGATGGCTAAAGGACAGCCTTTTGGACTTACCCATATTTGAACCAATGGCATTTCTCAAGTTTGGTGTTTCTGTGAAGGACGTAACAGTGTTGCCCTACCCCTACATTTATGTGGCCTTGTGGCTTGTTGCTTTTCTCCCATTATATTTTGGGTTCCATTTTGATTATGGTGCCAGCTAGCCAGCTAGGTGCTTTGTATTGTTTTTCACTAGTTTCAATCATAGTTGTCAAGGAAACAAGGTAAACTATTGTTAACATGAGACATACAAAAGATGTTATATTAGACTAAAATTTCATTTTGAATAATATGGATAGGAGATTGATGACATCTTGGATCAATCGTACATATATAGTCATAAAATTATTAAGTTCTAAAATTTTATCAAAAAATAAAATTTAGATAAATATTTGTATGAATTCTATAATAAAATTGAAAATATATGAATTAAACTTAACAATGCCATCTATTAAGTTAGAAGTAGTAATAGGCGGAGGAGATCAATGTATCAAAGATATTATATAGATATTCTCGTTTCGGGGATCTCGTTTCTCGGACGTGTGGAGAAAAAGAGATTCTCGGGAGATCGCATTCCATGGATAGAATATCAATATCAAAAATGAGAATATCAAATCTCTTGAGTGTTTGGTAATACTATATCAATATTGATATTGATATAAGGTGTTTGGTAATATAATATCAATATCACAATCATTATTACTTGATTGATTAGACACAAATTTATTATTAATATCAAAATAACAAAATAAAATATTAATATGAAAATATATTATTAAAAATATAAAAATATTAATGATGTTTACAAAAAATACAAAATATGTTTATAAAATTTAATTTTTATAATTAAATTAAAGTAAGATTTGATAATATCATCATTGCCGGACTCTCCAACTGATTTCTTATATTCCGTAAATAAAAAAACTTTACAAAAATGATGACAATATAACACACCTTGAGATATATCAACAGAATTGATAAAAACACATGCATATATTAATTTTGAGTTCTTGCGATTTTACAAGCCTAAACTTATGGGGAAAAGGAAGCCCATTTTTTCTGCAAGTTGGAAGCAGAACAATGAAAAAATAGCACTAAAAATGATACCCACAGGTTCCTCCTCAAACCAAAAAAGTATTCAAAATAAATTTCAATAACATCCACAACAATGAAATAAAACTAACATAACCAATGGAGTTAACATTTGGTTTATGAATAAACAAAAAACCAATATTAGACTTTGAATCAACATTCCTCCAAAATTTGCATGGATTGGCCGAGGTCATTGTAGCATACATCTGATGAAAAAGATCAGTTGTTCCCCGCATTTCCTATACAGAAAACTGCTGCTCTGCTCCAAATTTTGGTTTGATTGACTTGGAGGCATCAATTTCTTCTCCAGTAGAACAAATTCTTCTCACAAAATGAGTTGGGCACTTGATGTAACCTCAAAATCTCAAAAGATTTGATATCTTTTTTTGTTTTGGAAATTCATTTTCCTTTTGAATTTGGATTAGATTTGATTAGACCTTAGTATTGACTTATTAGGAAAATAGATGGTATTCCATAAAAGTACTAACTAGGGTCAAAATTTATTTGTTGAGGTTGTTAGGTTCTTTGAAAATTTGTTTTGACCTCTCCCCGTCGGATGGTGCGAAGATCCGACGTTAATTACATCGAGATAACTCGAATACCCTTGATTAAACGTCATAGCAATCCATGAATATAGAAAACAAGCATCCACAAAAATAAATAAACATTCACACACATATGGACATAGGAGAAAACAATCCCATAAGATTGGTGGAATGCAAGCACTCAATTTTAGTTCGAATTTGATTTGAATTTAAGTTGAATTGAATTTGTTGGTTTGAATTTTGATTTAGTTTGAGTTGAATTTAATTGGTTGAATTGCTTTTAGTTTGGGTTGAAATTAGATCTGTTTTAATTGAATTTAGTTTGTTGATTACTTTTGGTTTGGATTGGAGTTTGATTGCATTAATTTGAATTTGGTTTGAATTTATTGATTGATTCTAAGTTTGATTTGAATTTTAGGCAGTTTGCTTATCTTCAATTTGATTGGCTGTTTGACGAATTTGGATTAAATTTAACTTGAGTTTAATTGGATGAATTTAATTGTTTCTGGTTTGGGTTTAGATCTGTTGAGTTGGATTGAGTTTGGGGTGAATTTGACACTTTATGCAACTTACAGATTTATAAATTGATTTGGGTTTAAGTTTGATTTAAGTTTGGTTGGAATGAGTTTAATTTGTTTGTTGATTTAAATTTGGTTTGAGTTAGAAAACAATTTATTTATTGCTTGATTTTAAATGAGATTTGGGCTCAACTTTGAATTCGGTTTGTTTTAAATCAAATTTTTTTGTTTGGGAAATTTGGGTTTGACTCGAATTTTGTTTGAATTTGAGTTTGTTTTGAGTTGGTTAAAATCAAATTTGAATTTGTTTGGCTTAGATTGAAAATTGAATTGTTTTGAATTGGGCTGACTTGGTACAGATCACAACTTTCAGATTTTTTACAGATCCAGATTTGATTTAGTTGAATTTGATTGGTTTGGATTGAATTGAATTGAAATTGAGTTTGATTTGAGTTTCAATTTACTTGTTGTTTTAGTTTGATTTGATTTCTGTTTGGGGTTTACTGCAGGTTGGCTCAAGATTCATTTGAATTAAGCCCGGCTTGGTTAAAATTGAGATTGAGAATTGAGGCTTGATGAATTTAATTTTCAGTTTTGGATGCTTTGAATTTTGATTTTTGCTTCTGCAAATTAGTAGATTTCACATTGCGTTTTCAGATTTTTAGATTCAAGTTATGTTCCAGATTTACAAACTTTACAGATTTCAGTCTATTGATTTCAGATTTTTAGATTTGGAATTCCAGTAAATTCTGCATTTTCTAGCTTGCAGGCTTCTGCACAAATTCAAATTTCAGCTCCTTAGATCTTCAATTCTCAGAGTTCCAATTGCAGATTTTTATTTCGGATTCCCTGTAGATTGCATACCTTCAAACCTCCAGATTTCCTTTACTTACAGACTTCAAGCTGCTGATTTCAAATTCCAGATTTCATGGAGCCTTCAGATTTTAAGTCTTTTGGATCTTAATTGCAGATTTTCTGTTTCAAAATTTTAGTTTCCAGGCTCTGGATTTTAGGTTTTAATTTGAATCTGAGACAACTTTAACAGGTTCAGAATTTAGATTTTATGCAGATTTTCAGACCCCGTCTCAGTTTCAAGCCTCAAACCTCTGATTTTGTATTTCTGCAGATCTTACAAGTTCCGGATCAACAAATTCAAAGTTTGATTTCCAAAATATCCAGATCTGGAATTCCAGAATCGACTATCTTGCAGAATTCTTACACCCTCAGATTCTCTGATTCACATATTTTTTGCTTTGCCTCCGTCTTCTGATTCTCGGAACTTCCATGCTCCAGACTTTCAGATTTCTACACATGTTCAGACCAAGGAGGGTAGGGTCGGGGGTCGCGACCGGGTCGCGGGACCCCAGGCTGACCCGGTCGCGACCGGGTCGCGACCCGGGTAGCGACCCTATTATTTAAATATATTTTTTTTTGAAAAATTCAAAAAAATAAGAAAAATGCGAAAAAAATCTGAAAAAATACAGAAAAATTGGATAAATTAAATGACATGATTTAAATGAATAATGCATCAATTTTATTCCAACATGATGTGTTGTACACTTTGTAGGTAGTTGATGTACTCTCCCCATGTCATTTGGGTTGAGTACAAAGCTTGATACATGTACACATGACGATCATATTCGTCTGTCCCTCGGGAAACTATCCTAAGACTTGATCGAAAGGAGTCACCATAACTATAGGTCGATTGGATCGAAGTATCCGATGACTCACATAATTCATTCCAGTACTTTCTTGATCGTATGTAGGGAACCAAGAGCCTTGGGATGAATCATACACATAGTCGGGGGCATCGTGGTATTACGCTTTCCAACTCCATGGCTACGATGACCTCCTCTACCTTGTGGCGGCCTTCTACCGTGATCGGTATCTTGGGTCGCGTAGGTATATTGCTCCTCGCCGGTAAAAAACGTAGTGACGTGGTAGGAGATATGGGAGGATACGAGGTCCCTTGTACTTGTAAAGTGTCCGTGCCCCCGTATCGAGCACCATCATCGCTGCTACTCTTTGACGACGAATCCCTCGGACGTACGAGTGCGCACTCGGATGTTCGGCTCCAGGCGTATCTTCTCGATCGTCTTCGACCGTATCGGCATACGCAATATCGAAAAGGATCGGTCATAACTTGTTTACCTTTTCGCCTACTTTGCGTACCTTGGCTAGTTCCTTCTCCGGTCCTCTGGCGCTTTGCTAGTGAGGGAGAGATACGGAATTCTTCGGCTAAGGGACATCGTCGAGCACTCCTTCGGCCCATTGTCGGTCTTGGGGGTTGAACTCCGGTTCTCCCCGACCCTTCTCGGTCGTTTACCCGAGCTTACAGGAGGTTCTTCTCGTAGAATATTTGATCCAAATTGATATCCTCCTCTTCGATTGGCGGCTCGTCCACCGAACGTCCCGGCTGCGTGTGCTATCCCGACTCTTTTGTTCCATACGGTTACCTTCGTTCTATCCGAATTCCTCGACTTTAACCTCGTATTTGAGTGACGATACACGAGGTCTTCGAAGCCTCCTTGATGTCAACTTTATTTCTACTGCTTTGTGTGAATCGGGCGAATGTAGACCAATTTCGCTCGTAGCCGAAGCCGATGTGGTTTGACTTAGGACCCTGATGGCTACGTCCGCCAAGTCCTCGTACCCTGGTACTTTACCATGGTCCATCCACCAATCAGCTGCATAAATTGAATGTCGTAGATTATTATCTAAGTAAGCTTTGATTAATTAAGTGATGAAAAACATTTCTACGTACCCGGACTTAGTATCATCGCGGCTCGTTCAACTACTGCTCGTTCGAAAGTGATAACTCCGCGTGCAGCAATCATACATCTTGTTGCAAGCGATAATAGCCCGGTCGTCGT
This sequence comes from Cryptocoryne crispatula var. balansae, assembly GCA_036172225.1. Classification (NCBI taxonomy): domain Eukaryota; kingdom Viridiplantae; phylum Streptophyta; class Magnoliopsida; order Alismatales; family Araceae; genus Cryptocoryne; species Cryptocoryne crispatula. The sequence continues at coordinate 26,012,201 of CM069934.1, read as the reverse complement.
CACCAAGCAACCGTCGGATGACGCTCTTCACGTCATCTAATAGCTCGTTCGTCGCCTTGAAATGTGGACTATAGCAGTATCTTGGGTTGAAAAAGTAACCTACGAAACAAATAGTATTAGTAAACATGTTATACACAACTTGGGTTGTTTGGCTTGGAGAAGACATTTTTTAACTAAATAATTACTTAAGTAAGTAATTAACTATTTAAAAAACTAATGACGTTAATTAGTCACTACTAATCTAAGTAAACTTTTAATTATGTTAAATAAATGACTAACTAATTATATAATTAAGTAAGTAATTAACTATACCTTCCAACTAATGATGTGTTAAGTAACTACTAAACTAAATATCTAACTAATCTTCTAGCTAACTAACTATGCAAGTAAGCAAATAAGTATTAAAAAGAATAAACTACTTAACCCACTAATCAATGGAACTAATATTAAATAAATATACTAAATGAACTAATCCAATGCTTGATGAAATAATTAAGTAAATGAGACAAAAAATTTGAGCAATGAGAGCAATGAGAGCACAAATGAGAGGTTGAGAGTGAGAGTGGGGGGCTGGGAGTAAGGAGAGCCCCGCAGGGGGCTTTAAATAGCCCCCGAGGGGCTGAATGGGGGCTGCGCCCCCCGGAACCGTTGGCAACGGTCTTGAGACCGTTGCCAACGGCAGCAGCGATCGCGGCGGGTTGCCCGGACCGAATCGCGCGACCCGGCCGGGTCGCGTGACCCGGTCTGCCGGGTCGCGCGACTCGCGCGACCCGGCCACGACTCCGCGACCCGGCCGGGGGAGTCGCCCCGACCGGGTCGCGACCGAGCCGGTCGGGCCTAAACCCGACCGGGTCGGGGCCGGGTCGCGACCCGGGTCGCGACCCGGCATACCATGGTTCAGACTTTAAGACCCCAGATTTCAGTTTTTTGTATGTTTCAGTTTTTCAGAAATGTGGAGTTCCAGATTTTTGTGTTGAAGCTTCAATTTTCAGACTGCAGATTTTAGTGTTCGGATCCTCTGGGGATTTCAGATTTTTGAATGGGTTAAGTTCAGATTTCAGAATTTTAATTGGATTTAGAGGTGATTTTAGATGCAGTTCTGATTTTCGGTTTGTGATTTTACAGATTTACAGATTTCAGATTTAGTTCAGGTTTTCCAGATTCTTATGATTTGAATTTATTCAAATGGATGTGATTTATGAAGTTAAATTTCTGTCTGCAAAACAGAGCCGGATTTGGCCAGAACTTAGACCGGATTCCAGGCTCAATTACAGATTTTCTGTTTTCTCCTTTTTTTAAGTGTTTTGCATCCCATCGGATTAATGAGATCATTGACTCCTTTCAATGATATAAATCAGCAGTACAGCTGTCTGTCTTGGACGTTCACAGTCCAGAAAAATGTGATATTACAACTCTGACTTGTCTTGAGAACACTCATGTTCAACTCTTGATGAGCACAGTCCTTGTCAATTTTTGGATGGAATACACCCGGTCTTACACAGACTTATGGGTATTTCCCTCCACTTTCTATGAGACAATTTGTAGCCTGACTGGAAAATCAGTCTTTTGGGTCCTTGATGGACTTATCGATTCATGGGCGGCATGTACCCGGTCTTGATAGACTTATGGGCATCCCCCACTACTTTTTGATGATTTCACTAGCATACGACCGGCATGATAGCATATTGATTATACTTGAGCCTTGCATAGCTTGGTGAACTTGGTAAGACGTTGGGGTCTTTCGACCTTTGTATGTCCACCTTAAAAAATTAAGGGGGAGGTTTAGAACCGACCCACAAATTCTTTTAAGTTTAGCCAAGACCATGTGGCGGGTTTTTAGCCGGCCAGATGCTTGTCTCGGTTTGTGAAATTAACTTAGTGGATTTTTATTTAATTTTTGTTCATTGTTTGTTTTATTTTGATTTTTGAATTATGGGTCAAGAGGCGTGTTTGAAGCCGGCCTATTACTTTCCCATTTGTTTTGATTCTTTTAAGTTATACCGAGACCATGTGGCGGGTTTTTAGCCGGCCAGATGCTTGCCATCGGTTTGTTTAATTAGTTAATGAATTTTTATTTAAATTTTCATTTGATTGTGCATTTTAAAAGAGAGAGATTTTTTTTGTCCACATGCTTCAAACTAATGGGCCGGCCCATCTCCTCCTCTTGCGCCTGCTGGCTGGTCCAGCGGGTTCTATTTTTTTTTTAAACCCTCTCAAAAAAGTGGGCCCCACTCCATGTTGACCTGCCCGGACAACAGCTCCCCCCCGCGCGCGCGCGGCCTCTGGCCGCGCGGTAATTCCTTTTCTTTTTTTTTTTGCTCTCTTTTTCCTGGGTGGGCCCCTCAGCTATTTTGACCCGGAGTCAAAATCGGATCCGCGTGCCGCCTCCTTCCTGTTCATGTGCCAGCATGGCATAAAGTGTGTGAAAAAAATAAAGCCGGCGCCCCTTTTCTCCCTCCCCGACCAGGCGACGGCAGTGGGTCTCTCCGGCGGTGACAGGCGAAGGCGCAGGGGACTCCAGGCTCCTCCGACGGCGGAAGAGGCTTTGGCAAGGGGCTTCGGCAGAGAAAGAGGGTCTTACGGCAGGGCTTTGGCTTCCGGAGGAGCTCCCGGTGAAGGCGAGTGCGCAGAGGCTTCCGGCGGGTGCGCAGAGGCTTCCGGCGGGTGCGGCTTCAGGCGACTGCCTTCGGCGGTTGCTTCCGGCGACTGTGGCTGCTGCAAGAGGTGTCTTCGGCGGCGGCCAACTCTGGCAGGAGCTCCGGCGACGACAGTAGGCCTTTTCTCCTTCCTCTTCTTCTCTATTCTTCTTTTGCGCACGGGGGGTGGGGGGGGGGCTCTCTCCTTCGCGCTCTCTGGGCTTCTTCCGCGGTTCTCTGGGCTTCTTATAGGCGTCGGGCTCTCCTCCTTCCATCAGGAGACCTGCCGCGAAGGGCGTTCCGGGTCCGAGACGGTCTCGAAACAATCCCGAAGCATACGGGATCGACCCACCTTGGTTTCCTTGATCTTCTATAACCGTCCGCTCCCTCATCCGGGCATAGCTGTCCGTCTTTGAGACGGATCCGGGACTCCCTCCTATGCCGAATCGATTTCCCCTCCCATCTTCCATGATTCTATCACGTTTATTTCGCGGAGCTTCATTTCCGGCAAGCGATTCCTCCGCAAGGAGATATTCTCCTATTTAGAAAAGGGCTGGGATTGGTTCGACATATGTGGGATTCGGTTCCCCCTTCCCCCCAATTGCTCCAACGGCCCTATTTGCACAGTCCTCCTGCTCCTGCGAGACTTCCCTTGGACGAGGCCTGCTGTGAAGCCCATGTGGGCCCACATTTGACTGGATCCACACATTGCTGACCGTCCCATTGGGCTATCTCTGCTGGTTCAACCCCAGGCCGTGACTACCCATACAGTTTTATTTTCTGGATCAGGATCGACTGCCGATTGGGCCTAGCTGTGGGCTACGTGCTGCCGCCAACACAGGTACGCCACTTCCGGCTGATAAAATTGATCAAATTTGTGAGTTTTCACTTTGCTAAAGGGCTGTCCGCCATGGGACTGACCATGTCAATGTATACGCATGTCCTTTTCATATATTTTTTTCACAATCTGAACCCCCTCCATATTGTCCATTCACTATTTGCGAAATTTTGAGGTGCCAACAGCACTACAAAATTATTATTTTATGCATTACCACATATTAATGTAAAGTTTCTGATGGTGATGCAGATGATATCTTGGTGGAAAGAGTGGATGATGCATGACATCAAACTCCATGAAACATCAAACCTCCTGCCATTCAAAATGGCTTGAATGACAGAAGCCCTGTTCATATAATAGGTTAGAGGGCAAGAAAAACTAATATGAGGTTCTCTGGACATAAGGGGATCGAAAGACTAGACAATGCATGCTTTGCCTAAAATCAATCGGATACACAAGTATATTAAATCCCTAGGATTGGATAGACTGGTTAAAGAACCTTGCGGAAAGCTCACAAAGTCAAATAACTTTGCTTGGAAATTAACAAGATTTTTTGTCCAATGAAAGCTATTAAGTAAAAAAAAATCTCTTAACACAAGAATATGCAACAGCACCAGAAGATTGCTTCATATGATAAACTGAAAAGCTTATAGAAATTATTGAAGGACACATCTTATTAGCACAAGATCTGGTTCCAATTCAAGGAGACAATTCACATCCTCATTAAAATGCTTAGAAGATTTAAGTTACATAAATATATCAAAAGTAGAATGAGACAAAATCATAATAGCTTCCATGGAGGTTGAGAACATCCTGAGCTCACTCCCTCCACAAGATGACTATGGTTCTACACGATCCATAATATGAGACTGAACTCTTTTCTTAGTGCAAGAAAAAAAATTATGTATCCTCCACATGTGCATTCCGTTAACTACACAAACCTAGTGCACAACCATGCATCTAGTGCACCATGATAATAAAACAAAAGGAATATGGTGCTTACCTACTACTCCAGATGTCAGGAGAAAGGGAAAAAAACAGATTGCTTTGATATGATATATACCATGTGTGGCGGGGGGATTATAGAAAATACGTAAGAGAGAAATTCCCTTCTCTTAATCCCAATACACAAGTTGACTGGTCAGAATTGGTCCATGCAAGTCCTACAATGATCAAATATGTCAACCAACTGAGATCATCACAGCCTTGATCAGATGGCAGAATTTTCACAGTCTGAGCACCAATGGGGAGAGAAGAAAAACAATAAAAATACACATACACCTATTTACCCTGGGTCAGCAGTACTCCTTCAAACCAGAACCAGTATATGGCTGATTAGACCCTGGGTCAGCAAGGATGGAAGCTCGATGGAGGTCATCAGAACAGAAGAGAAAATAATAGACCAAGAGGAGTTCTTGTGCCAAATCTACCGAAGGACAGATTTATACAAACCTCCATGGAGTACTCTGAACACCTGGAAAGGCTTCAGATTACCTAAATTATCCAGACAAATAAACCCGGTTGTGATCCATAGGAGAAGGATTGACTTTCCCTTTCCCCAATAACAGAGCTAGACAGCCACCAACCAAGTCCTACGGAGAAGAGCGTGAAGGACTCCCAAACTCTCTCCATCCTGGGGCAATCCAGGCACGGGCGACACCGGGAAAGTGCCTGGACGTTGAAGCAAGCAGTGCGCACCGAAAAGCAAAGGAGGGACGTGGAACCAGCAGGCAGGAGCAAGAAGAAGAGGTGAGGTGCCGCAAAGACAAGGATGCACCGAGAGACAGGTTCCGTGGAGCCACCTGAGCAAGGATCTCGTCGCTTGCGCCGGATGAGCGTCGCCAGGGACTGACTTCGACTGATCGAGCGAGAAGCACGAGGGTTTCCGGAGGGGACAACCGGATGAGGGTTTTCGGATGCGGACAGATCGAGAGAAGCGTGCAGTATCAATTTCAATACAGGTAACGAGCTGTATTGAAAACTATACATTTTTACAATATCAATTTTAAAATTAATACTCGTATCCAAACACATTCTAATCATCTCTATCAATATTAATATCAAAATTGATATTTATATTGTCTTGATACAGTTACCAAACAGGCTGTTAGTCTTCACCTAAACAGTAAAAAATTACATGTTAATATTACATAGATATATATTTATAAATATATACACAATATATATAGAGAGAGAACTGGGGGAAGTGTAGAGTGTACTTCAAAAGGTTCAGGCATAATAGAGTTTTTCATATAATCATATACATAATTGTATGTATTAATTGAATTTGTGAATTAAGTGTGCGTGCTTGTAAATATGTTTTATGTATGCAATTGTGTATGTGTGTATATATTTTTTTACAAAGGTGATAATTTTCATAAACTAAGTGAGAGGGAGAGACAAGGAGCTTGAGAGAGAAGTTTATAAATGTTAAGTATATTTTTATGATTAAAAATCTCATATGTAACAGTGTAAGTGTTGGCGAAAGATTTTATTACAATTTCACTATCACTAAATGGGCGACCGCGATTTGCAGATCAAAGGGCTAGGGGCATCTATGCATGTGCCTTTTACCTCCCAAGAGAAGACCTGGGCACGTAGGTGTAGGCCCAGGATATGCTTGGGGATTAGATGGGCCTTGACAACTATGGTTTCAATGAATTGTGGTTCTATTGTTGTAACCATCTTTCAAAAGGTGGCAGGGCAGGTGCCTTCTGGCATCTGGGCACCTTGGCAGGGTGCTAGTGCCTTTTTTACTGTAACAAGGTGCACCTTACTCATGGAAATCCACCTTCCAGTTTAGGCAATGAATTCTGACTGCCTTGACAAGTAGGTCTCAAATGTCATTGTGTCTAGCAAGAAAATATGATCAATGTTGTGCGAGAATATTGTTGAAAGAGAGAAGCATGTAGTAAGTATTTAGATTAAAATTTTACAAGCAACATGGAACAGCAGTGTGGTCTTTTGGAAGATTCCAAGCTATGTAGTGAAAAGTTGGTTCAGGCCGTTACCTCGCATGTGCTGTCTACCACATTGTTTCAGATGAAGTTTTAGCAAGTTGAGAGATCATATGTTGAACAGTTTTTTCTAGCAGGCTAACCTCCTATCATTGCATAACATTCTCAAGTAGCCAAATAACAATCCTCCTTGGTCGCTCAACAAGTTGGTAGGTTGGCAGATTCAGGCACCTGCATGAGTCTAAGCTCCTGCAGTAGCCAGGCCATTGATCTTCTCAACCTAATGCAAACCATGATCTGCAGACCTGCCTCATGTATTGGTAGCACTGGTAATGCGGTGATGAAATGAGCGAGTGGTGAGGTCCTGCAATGCTGGAGATGCGGAAGGAGGCCATGTGCAGCTGCTCCATTATACTTGTTTTTCTATCACATGTATATATCTAATAATAGGTATCTTTCTTTGATCCAACACCTATGACAAAATCTCTTGAAATTCTCTCTCAAGTCATTATCAAGTACACTATGCGTAAATCTTTATTCATATCTTGATATATTTCTATTTGGCTTCTAATGATAAAAGTAGTTTTCACTATAAATCTCATAAGCGGCAATCCATATCTTTTCCCACACCTCTCTAAACATAATAGTTAGTCGACTACATTATATGGAGAAATGACCATCATTATGGGAAGTCCATTATTCGACTGCTCGACTGACTGTTATGTTTAGAGAGGGGTATGTTCCTCATATATGTGATTTCTTCTACTCTTCACTAGAAAATAAAAGTAGAAATTGCATTCATGCTATTACATTATAGTTTACTTTCTACAAGGAAAAAAAATAAAAATAGCACAAATGCTATTACACTCTTTTTTTGTGAGGTGCCACAGCAGTTGCAGCTACAGGTGTGTGAGTGCACAATATGGGTCCAAACCTGTGCTCCACCTTGGAGGACTTTAGCAGATCATCAGCGTGACCAGGAAGGCACAGTTACCGGACCACTCAAATCCTCTACTTTCTACCAGAAAAACTCCTACTGGCACCAGAAAATAAAAATAAAAATGGCATTTGTGCTATAGAGATATGCTTCAACGTTGCAGTTCCTCTTCTGGGATTTATAACACAGACCTGCTGCATCATTCCTGGAGTTGTTGTTTTTTTCTGGAGAAGTGTAGCATTTCCCTAGGCCTAGTTACAAATTTGTTTATTCTGGTTGTCTGAAAACTCAACTATTACTTCTATAGAAGATTAGATGGAGGTGGAACTAGTCACTACTTCACCGCAAGGTAACAGGAGATCTTGATTGGGCGACCACTCTGATTTTTTGTGTGTGGGGCGGGGGGTTCAACCGTCTGAACATTTGTTTTGCTGAAAGAGGTTTTGGTTGAGTCACATTTTTTCTGTTGTGTCATGGGTGTCTAGAATTTTGAAAGCAGGTACTGTTTATTTCATTTTATGCCGTATGCATCAGTGAACATCTGATTTCCATAGAAAAATATCATGCCCGGCAATGAAGTTTGATTTTTCCTGTTAGCTTTTATCATGTGCACCATTTTGGAAGTTATTGTTATAACAGAACTCATTAAACTTGGTTTTCGGACTATCATAGTATTTCCTTTGGAAAGTAAAATTGTGGTGTTATTAGTTTAGCATTCCGGGAGTTCCGCGCTTCATTTCAGTTGCTGGGAGGCATTGCAGTTCAACAATCTTTTGAGATTTAGGTATTCTCTTGAAAGTAGAAAAGGTAGACCGTAGATCCTCTTCTTCATTCCTGGAGTTGCTTTTTGCCGGGGAAATGTAATATTTCCCTAATTGTTGTCAAGTGGCTCTTGCAAACTTGTGGAGTCAATTAAAGCGTTTTTGAAAACATATGGATACAAAACTATGGAGCGCATTCAATTTCTACTTGTTTACTTAAGCGACATGGCATCCCATGAGTCCATTCATACAATGTACAATGTGATCCTTTTATGATTTTTTATGGCAACTATTTTTCAGGGCGCAGGGCTTTCTTGCTCTTTTTACTGGAGATACGGGGGAAATTCGCGCAGAGGTGAGAGAACAAATCGATACAAAGGTGGCAGAGTGGAGGGAGGAAGGGAAGGCAGAAATAGTTCCTGGTGTCTTGTTCATCGACGAAGTGCACATGCTTGATATCGAGTGCTTCTCTTTCTTAAATCGTGCTTTGGAAAATGAGATGGCTCCCATACTTGTGATCGCAACCAACAGGGGAATCACAACCATTCGTGGCACGAATTACAAATCTCCTCATGGCATTCCAATCGATTTCCTGGATAGGCTGCTGATCATCACAACCCAGCCATACACCGAAGAGGAGATTCACCAGATTTTAGACATCAGGTGTCAGGAGGAAGAAGTGGACATGTCCGAGGACGCCAAGGTCTTGCTGACAAAAATTGGTGTTGAGACCTCACTTAGGTACGCAATCCACCTGATCACAGCAGCCGCACTGGCTTGTCAAAAGCGGCAAGGGAAGGTCGTGGAGATGGAAGATATAAGCAGAGTTTACCAGCTATTCATCGACGTTAAGAGGTCAACGCAGTATCTAATGGAGTACCAGAGCCAGTACATGTTCAATGAAGTGCCAAGGGAGACAGATGAGGACGACAATATGCAAGGCTGACCGAATGTCTAGGTAGACTAAAGAAACCCCAGCTGGATCTGCATCTTGTTGTACTTCTGCACCTTTCAAGTCACCGTTGTTTCCGGTGATACGCCAGCTTTATTCTGTTTTATGAACTGGAATTTGGGCTAATTTCATCCTGTTGTTCTCTGGGCGCCTTGGTACAAAATTTTGAGAAGCTTGCCAGCAGATTGTCGCTTGCATCCCCTTATCCATTTTTCATGTTTTATTTACAAGGAATAAAAGTATAAAATTGATAAACTTTGAGGGAGGGGAGTTATAGCATTCATGGCAGCAAGAAGTGAATTGGCTCTAGTATACGCATATCCTATAATCAGGCTAACGTAGCTTATCTTCTGGCGGGGTAGGAAGACGGTACCCCTTCGGTGCTGCGACCCATTCTGGCCAAGGCATATCCCCTCTCTCGAACCTTGGTAACCGGCCGAGACCAAGAATTATGATAGATATCGCCAGGACGACAAATCATGTTTGCGACTGATTTTAAATTATAGTTCTTTACAAGATTCCAAACTTGAGAAAACGGTTGAAACCCACCCAATCGCAACTGTTTGCATCGTACCATAAAGCCCAAAACAGAACGAACAAAGGCAATCAAGAACAAAGGTGGGAATGCACATAGAGGAGTATTGGTTGGGCAAACCATTTATTTAGGTGATGCCTCACGTTTGTCACAGCCATCATCTGAAAGGATGCGGTAAAAATATCACATTTATCATTGGTTACTGTAACAATCAGGATCCCAAACTTCGATGAGTACAAATCCCACCGTGGAATTCATCCTTCTTTAATCGAAGCTCAACAACATTGACTGAAGCAGAAAAAGAATCCTCTTGACCTGCTTTCCAGTCTCCCCTTGGGGGTCTCACCCACATCGTCTCGAACGGCCATCAAAGAACTCGTGCCTGGAGATTCGGGTGGCAGAACTCGGTTCTCGGAACTGAATATGCGTACAGGAGCCACAGGTCTTGGTGGTGATAAGGTAGAAAGATAATTGACGAGCAGCTGGACTATCTGGCTGAAGTTTGGTCGATCATTTGGGTCCTCCTTCCAACATGAAGTCAGAACATGCGCTAGCTCTTCAGGGAGATCATCTGCACTAGGCCTGACATTCTGAATCAGAGACCAAAAATGAATGCAAATCAGTAGGGGAAAGAAGCCATGTGTGAGCCCTGAGATGTCGAGAAGAGTGGAGTTTTACTTTAAAAGCAGCTGCATATGCGGCTTGTAAGTTTGACATGCCTTCAAATGGAAGTCGATTATGCAGCAGTTCCCAGAGCACAATCGCAAAACTATAAGCATCCACCTTATGATTGTAATGTTTTTTTTCCCCATGCCTTAACGTGACTGTGCTGTACAACTACCAGAGAATATTTAAGTTACAACGATCTTTGTCCACGATTCATGCATATATAATCATCAACAAGCCTCATATGTTTCATCAATAAATGTTATCATCAATAAACTTGTCATAGTTCAGGAAGCACCTCTGGAGCCATCCACCTGTATGTCCCAGTTTCAGCTGTCATCATCTCTGTAAGCGTCTCTTCTCTTGCTAAACCGAAGTCCACAAGTTTTACTGTTTTCTGGTCTGCAGTCAATAGCAGGTTTTCTACCAAAGTGCACAAAATTCTATCACAGACTTGCAACAAAACAAATGTAACCATAAAGGCATAGACCTTAAGTCATATTCTGACTGCACTAGGATTATTGCATCCATTATCAAAAAGAAGTGCACCAAAATCTATCAAGGCATTAATATAACTGACAATAAGTCAATTGATAAAACAGATAGCAGCACAGATCCATGACTACCACAAGCAGATTAGAGATACATTTAAGTTCTGGTACAAGGAATAAACAAGAAGATAGCTTTGATGGTTGTTCATGTTGGTTTTGCCTCCCCATTTCTACATCTGTAGTAGTACAACTTTCTATTTTGTATATCTAACTTAAAATCCCACAAAACTTGAACACCTTGATTTGTATCACCAAAATCATTAAAATGTATAAATGCCCATATGCAATAACAATGTAACATTGTATTCAATTCAAGAAGAGAATAATTGATCGCAAGTACAATGAGAAAAATAACTAAAATAATTAGATTACACTCAAGCGGAGTGCATTTCTATATTCATACTGGATGACCAGACCAAGTTAGTCATTTGATGGAACTAAACTATGGATGGATCACATGAGCATCTTTGTAAGTGGGGAGCATGTGGCTGCCAGAGTCAGTTGTCTTTTATTGGTGATGCTGCCAAGCTCTCAATTATGAAGCCAGCCTACCCTATGCATTGTACACAACCATCAACCAGCCCAACCTTGATGATGCTTAAGCTTGCCACCGTGACCTCAGCTAAGGATCTTGGCCATCAACCTGCTCCAGCATTGAATACATAGCTCTTGGCCTCTGCACTGGATGTTGTACAAAATGTGTACAATGGTTGTTATTTGCTGTTCCATGCAACTAAGTTTTTCCAACAAGAACACAATATCATTAAGGTCACCTATCAATTATGAAGCCAGATAGTGTCTGTAGAATCGTATGCGACCATATTAGCCATGTATCATGTCTTCCTTGATAATAGTACACCAAGACGACAATAATGAATAGAACACACCACGATCCCCAACATCTTATAGAATTCATCAATCTACTGTATAGGACTATTAGCCATATGATCGGGCATCTTTTCCTCATATGAAACTGAAAAACAAGAATCATTGATTTTCCCATGTCAATACCATGATTTAAAGATCACGATGAAGACAGGAAATCAACTGGCAGACATCCACAATGGCATTTCTCAATCCCATTCAATCATGATTTATCCTGTCCAATCCTGGCCATTACTGTTTGATTCCCAACAAACTTGGATCCCAATCGGTAGTCAATGTAATCCTACAATCTAATGGGATATCGGTTTAGTGCTTTTTTATTTTCATTTACTGTTGTGTACTTAAAAGGACACCTATAAATATTTTGTTTACGGTCTCTTTTGTACCCAAAAAAAAACTCTCTATAAATGGAGCTATGCACTCCCGAGAAATGGAATGGACGAATTTTTGGAAGCCGTCAGGCATTCAGTCCAGTAGGGGCGCTTGGCCCAGATAGGTTCTTCCCCACTCCCTTATCAGCTGAGGAGGCCTTCACATCTTTACCTTCTAGATGCGAGGGCCTTCTCCATCTTCCTCCTCTAGCCTCCAAGCCATTCTTCTCTCCTCCCCTCTTCACAGGTTCATCAGTTAGATAGCTCTGTCACCTTCTTTGTCTCCCACTTCGTCACCCTCATTTGACAACAATGTCTGGCACCATTCGAAACTTCCAACTGATTCTGCACAGTACAAGCTTTGCGATCATCACAGAATCACTTTCTGCATTGTCCAACAATGACATCAAGGGTTGCTTCTGGCATCCACTTGAAGTGATTCCTGCTGTCTCGATGATTCATTGGCTGCACGACCAACCCGTCAGCTTTTCTTCATTGACTTACTTTGCTTATGGCATTGAGGTCATGATTCTAGATTCACGACAAGTGCCCGGACACCACACCAGCCAATGGCTCAGAAGAGATCCAGCGATCCCTGGACTCTTTCAAAAATCCAGTCAACTGATCCACCATCTGTTCAAACCCCAAATGTCGTCATCATCATCGGCATCGGCACATAATTTCCCTACAACATAAACTGCACAGAATTCTTCTGAGCTCCTGCCATCCTAGTCATCACGTTATCGAGCCTTTTCCTCTTCCTTCGTACACAACACCACAGCACACCTCCACCCCCTCTGTCCCCTTCCCAATAATCCCGCTCTGTCAATACCTGATGTCATCCACTGCATACCCACGTGCCATTCTCTGTTTTCCTTGGCGAAGCCTGCTCAAATGCTGTGATGAATGAGCAGTTGAATACACAGAAAGAATAGTCATGAAAATGGCAAACCTACAGTGATCATGATGTTCTGCTATTTTGTCTTCAAGCCAAGGATTGTCATCTCGGATCTCGGCTTCGTCTCGGAAGCGTGAAAGAGAAGAGATCTCATGAGATTCTCGGAAAAATCTCGAGAGATCGGATCTCGGATTTCATTTTTGCAGGGTATACTTTACCCAATGATTGCCATCTCACATCTATATTTTATCTCACGGAGATTGAAGATAAAATATCTCGAAAAAATCTCAAGGGATTAGATCTTGGAAATACCAATCAATGTGCATGTTTAAATGTAGAATGTCATATAATCTCTTTAAAAAGGAAAAGAGAACTCATATTAAATATTAAAATAAGTTGTAAGAGAATTAAAAGCGTAGTACAGAGATAGAGATGGTGAACTGTTGTTAGCATGAGACATACAATACAAAGGATCTTATTTCAGACCAAAGTTTCATCTTGAACAATATGGATAGGTGATTGATAACATTTTGGGTCAATTGTACATATATAGTCATTAAAATATTAAGCTATGAAATTTTATCAAACAATAATGTTTAGATGAATATTTGGATGGATTCCATAATAAAATTGGCAATATAAGAAAGAAACTTAACAAGATCATCTAACAAGTTGGGGATAATAATAGGCGGAGAAGATCTAGGTATCACAAGTACTACATAGATATTCTCGTTTCGGCAATCTCGTTTCTCGGACGCACAGAAGAAAAGAGATTCTCGGGAGATCTCGAGAGATTCTCGGGAGATTGCATTCCATGCTTCAAGCTCAACCCCCCCACCAATGGCACAACACCTGGCCTATGGAACCAGACAAGCCAGTCCAGCCTATCACGTGCACCTGAGCAAGCCAAGGATCGCCGGATCGGGATCGGATCCTGGATCGGTGGGGTCCGATCCGATCCGGATCGGATCGGATCGGACCGATCCAGGCCGATTCCAATGGAGCCAGACCGATCCAGAATCGGTCTGGATCGGTTTTTTTTTTTTTTTGCTTTTCGAAAAAATATGGAAAAATCGCCAAAAAATCAATAAAAATACATAGAACTCAGGAAAAATGTGAAAAAAATATAGGGAACACTCATTCATATAAAAAATTAACAATCAATCATATAGAACACATATCACCCAATCACACAATAGAACACATCATTCCCCAAATAAGATACATGTTTTTACCAAACAAACAATCATACCCAACTCCACAAATTGTACAACACATTCTTCTTACCACTCATATTACATGCGTGAAATAAACAAAGAAATACATTATACATATGCATCACCACCAACTATGGTAACGTCCGAGTAGGATGGATCTCGATCTCGATCTCTCATTCCCGGTCATTTTGATTTTCCGCAAATCTCCATTGATTAGGTCATAATTGGCCCGTATCCATAAGAAAATAAAGACTGGGCCATGTCGGTAAACTGCATAAACTCCCCGATCGCAGGAGGCGAGGGTAAAAAAAAGACGGTGGAGGTGGATAGCCGGGCTCACCGTCCGAGGCAGCTCGGGATGCGAAGATGCAAACTCGTCGAAAGCATTCAACCTCGTCCACCGTCCGCCGCCCTCGCCACTCGAATACGAGTGTCTTTATCACTCAAATCATCTCGACTCGCTCCACTCGTCCGAGCACTACTAGTAGAGCCACCCTCACCTCCGCCACCCCCACCCCTCCACCTCCACCCCCGTACGCTCGCTTGTGTGGGTGGCACAAATTCTTCTTCATCCTCATCCGATGAAGGTGGCCGAGTGGTCTCGGTGTCAAGGATGATGTCGCCGTTTCGATACTTATCTTCTTCCTCTTCAATGTAGTACCTCCTTCGACTTGCTCGTCGCGAAGGTAAGCATGCTTTCTTTAAAGCCCTAAATAATCCACCGCCTTCTTGGTGGTGGTGGTGGTAGAAGGACCCGAAACCGGAATCCGAGCAAGAGCCGGTAGCCGGCCGGGGCGGAGCCGGATGTCTCTCTCGGAGAAGCGCGGTAGTCCGGGTGGATCGTAAAGTGGAGCCGTGCACGAAACTTGACTTTCTTCAACTTCCTCGCATGTCTTCATCCTCACCAACAACGCCGTCAAGCTCTCCTTCGGCCCACGATCGTCGTTCGGGTCGAACTCGGCTCTCCTCGACATCCTTGTCTTCCACCCATGCCGCAAGTGGATGTTCTTCTTGGAATAGATATTCCAAGTCCACATCCGCCCGGGACAAACCCCGAGTAGCTTGGGCTCGTGCTCTTTCTTGGTACAATCCACCCGCAAAGCGTACGCAAATCTCTCGCTCCGATATCTTCCGCCCATCTTTCGATATTCTTTATCCTCACCCTCATATTGTAATGGCAGTGACAGCTTCTCCAATCTTTCGTCTTCAACCTATTTCTCCTCTTCGTATGAATAAGGTTGAAGGTGCTCCAATTTCTCTCGCACCGGGACGACGATGTGCTCTCGACTTAGCACCCGAATTGCAATCGCTGCCGAGTGGATTCCATCCAGTCGTTTGTCACCATAATCCACCACTCGACCGTAATTGTAAAGAACACAATTACATGCATCGTTAACGTTATGTAAAGAAAAAAACAATTAACGAAAGAGTCATTAATTCGGTAAGCATATTACTGGGGACCCTATCACGTGAGTACCGCAACTGATCCCCGTACACCCCAATTCTTGCGCACCGTATGAAGTCATCTCGAAAACACAAACTAAAACAATTATCTTCTCTTCGAGATAAAGTTAAAAGTTTAATTAATATGAAACGTATTACTTACTTCAACCTCTCGCACACGTTCGTCTTGGGTCTTACATAGTCGTTTAATTACGTATAGTGTGCCCGATAATACTTCACCATCATTACATATTTCGTCACCATACTGTATCCTTGGGTCAGTACCCCCGTAACAACATTATTATTCCTTTAGTTTAATAATAACATGGGGGTAATACACAAAATATAACTTGTAATCATTAAGCATATTACACTACTAAATTATACTGTGCAAAGATGAATGTCGCGGTGTAGGGTTTTCGTCCCATCCGTTGTCAATCACCTTCCACCACTTCTTGTAACCCTTTGGGATGCTTCTCTTTAATTTTCAACTTAGCTTTATCCATAAGCATCATACAAAAATTCTATCCGATTTTTAATTCGAATCCACCAACTAAGTACACCGCACCAAAGGTTCTATGACATGACAAATAAGTACTTTGCGCACCTTCTCCCACCACCTCGTTATCTTCTATCACCGCTCCATCTTTACAGCATCTCATACCGATCCAAGGAGCTCCCGTATGTATCCATGTACTCCCGATACAGTGGGAGAGAATGAACCTTTTAAACTAGCCTTGTACCCGTATAGGCTCTCTAATGCAATAAAATGGGTGGCAAATGTGGGACCCGGTACCGATCAAATCATGACCATCGGTGTGCCGCTCATTATATGTAAAAGTCGTAGATGGCCATAGATAAATGAGGTGATAAGTTGTCCTTGGTTCACCAAGGACTTGACATTAAACATCCCTACCAATATCTTCTAACATCAAGTCAATAGAATGTGCCGCACAGCACCCAAAATAAGCTTTGAGGACGAGCCTCCATTAGCTTCTTTCCCGCAGCACCCTTATATGAGGCCTCATTGTTCCTGCGACAACCGCACAATGTTGGCCTCCCCTATCTCATCCACCACATTGTTCATCGTTCCGAATAGGTAATCCGCATTTTTCACCTCGGCCCGAGGCATCAACCGACTTCGAAATACGGTGCCTCGAAGAATAATACACAAGGAAGTTTATAAGTGACCTCCTCGTGATTCCGTCCATCCATCGCACATTACGACCGGCACCCCTCTCCTTCCAGATGGTTTTGAATCCATCTATCCACGAGGTCAACTCATCGACCTCCTCATCCAAGCCTCGTTTCATATATATACTTTGATGTCGGGGCTTTCAACCTGTGCCCGGCCTCACCAATCGCATCAACCATAGTCCGGAAATACGGGATCGGTGGCCGTACGTGCCGGGACACCTACAAATTCAAAAACAAGATAAGTGGAAAAGAAAGGATTGTTAATAATAGCTAACTAATAAATAATTCATATCGACAAGCAAATGCTAACCGTAACTTCAACAAATCTTTACTGCGTACGTAGAAAGAACTTCGACCATATGCTTGCGGCTTTCTTTCGCCGATGCCGATGCCTTCACCCCTTTAAATGCTTGTCTTATTCCCTCCGACCTCTACCACCCTCCCTATACATCGCGGTTGTCTCCCGTCGCGCATCGGTCGACCGTAATGTGACCTCCGAATTTCGAGCTCCCCGAACGTGCCTTGTCCCCGCCCCCACATCGATCGTCTGGCCGAACCTCCTCGCTCCTTGTCTTCGTTCCTCGATCCTCACGGCCCGAGCCCTACTCTCGTTAACGCCTCTCCTAACTCCGGGCATCTTCCTCATCCGATGAAGACGGAGAATCAACGGACCCTTTCGTGTGCTGGCCCTTTCCCTTTCTTGCCCTTTCCGGCCATAAGATCGGCGTCTCTCCGACCTAGCAACTCGTCGTAGGTCTTGTCTCTCGACCAATTCTCACCTCCTTCGTGATGCCCTTCCGATTATGTAAGCCCTCATCTCCTCCCCTCGCTCGGTCGGTACTTTATCACACTTCTTTACATTGCCACCCGTCCCGGCTATATGTTGCTTCGAGCCGATACACACCTCCATTCATCTCTTTTTCGCACCACTTCGTCCGACTCTCTTCTTATCCGAATCAAGGAGATGGCCATGTTGCCATCCAATGTCACGAAATTCGCGGGTCCGGTGCCATGCTCCTCGTCGGGGTGAAATAATCCCCCCAACGGGGGGATTTTTATGCCGCAGCCCCCCCCCACCCGGGGATCGGTAGGGGCACGCCCCTTCGGGGTGATCGTTGAATGTCGAAGGGGTGCTAATCACCCCTTCGGGGGTGCAATTCCACCCCCATCGGGGGTGAAATAATCCCCACCATTGGGGGGATTTTATGCCGCAGCCCCCCCCCCCCCGGGGATCTGTAAATTGCCTCCCCTTCGGGGTGATCGTCGAACACCCCGAAGGGGTGCTAATCACCCCTTCGGGGTGCAATTCCACCCCCATCGGGGGTGAAATAATCCCCCCAACGGGGATCCCATGCCGCAGCCGGCCAGGGCCAAGGCCCCGGGGGGGGGAGGGGAAAGGAGATCGAAAACCACCCCCTGCCAAACCTTCGCCGTTTGGGTGGATCGCCCCTCCCCCCGAGGTGGATCGCCCCTCCCCAAGCCTTGATTTGCTTTGGATCGCCCCTCCGGTAAGCCGGATCGCCGGACGCCGAAGCCCTGATCTCCAAGGTGCCTTGGGAAGGAGAACAAGCCGGCGGGGGCAAGTGGGGGGGAGAATCGGTCCGGATCGACCCCAAATAGGGGGTGATCGGACTTGAAAACAGTACCGGATCGATCCCGATTTTGGGATCGATCCGGGTGGATCGGTCCGGGATCGACCGATCCTATCGATTCCGGCCGATCCAGCCGGGACTCCCGGCTGGATCGCTAATTCCGATAGGAATCGGATCGGTAGGTACCGATCCGATCCAAGAATCGGTCGATCCCGATCCGGATCGACCGATTCTGCAATCATTGGAGCAAGCCTCCCACAAGCAGTTGCCGTAACCCCTGGTGGCTCGGTTGAGCTGGTTCAGCCAGCTCACATCCAGTTCAGCCAGGTTCAGACCCAGTTTGGCCTGGTTTAAGCCAGTTCAAGCGGGTTTCCTCTGGTTCAGGCTGGTTTAACCGGCTCAAGTTCAATTTTCAGTCATTTTCACTTAGTTTTACTCGTGTCTAGATCAAGGATTCCGGAATGGGACCGATTCCGGTTCCGATTCCAGGAATCGGCCGATTCCTGGGAAGGGAATCGATTCCGGATCGGCCCGGAATCGGGTTTTTTTTTTGAATTTATTTTTTCGTCAAAAAAATTCAAAAAATTCAGAAAAAAATCTAAAAATATAGGAAATGAGTTAGAAAAAATTTTAAAAATAACCAATGCATTCATCCACGGGACCACATCAAATAAATACTAATAAACTCCAATTGAAGTTAAGTACATATTCCAATTCCATTGATTCAAAAATCAAAGAGTTGATACATCATGAAAAAAAATACATTTACATCATATCAATCTACTACCAAAATCTAGGATATAAATATGGGTCTTCCTCCTCTCCCTGCTGCGCTTGACGCTCCTCCCTCGTGCTCAGTCTTGTATACTGTCCGGGACCATATCCATATGAAAATAATGCCGATGCCATGCTATCAAGGTCGTACGGATCGGACTGCGGGACGACCGGGACATAAGCAGAGGATGATGGAGCTAGTGGTGTAATCCACTGCTGGTCGGCTGACGAATGCTGGATACTGTGGCTCCTGTATATAAGAATCATGTGTATCCGAATCCAGCATGTAATACGGCTTTGGATGCCGTGAATCAGGAGACTCGGCTGCTGCTGATGGCTGCGTCGCTGGTATGCACTCCTCGTCATCATCACCTGAGGAGTGAGAAGAAGCCTGCGTGCTGTCATCTGGGCTGACAGGACGCCTGACCTCTAGCTTCCTTCTCTTCACCTCTTCAGCCATCTCTGAAGTACCAGAAGGTCCAAAACCCAAAGTTTTTTTCAACTTTGCAAATCCTCCCATTTTCCGTGCAGTCACTTTTGTTTTCGTTTTCCCCGGACTGTGAATGGGCTGGGTAGCGACTGCTGGGACTGGAGCTGGAGCTGGAGCTGGGGCTAAATGATGGGGACCCGGTCCGGTCCATTTTGGGGTCTATTTGTATTTACGTCCATTTGGACATATTTGTAATTATTTGAAGTCTTTTGAGTCCATGTCTTTTATTTTTCGTCCATGTATGTAATTAGTCGTCTTTAAGGTCTCTTTGTAAACTTAGCTCCTCTATTTAAGAGTGAGCTCATTGTTTGGAAGAGAGAGAAAGTTATTGTTCAATTTTTGGAACCCTAGGGGCTGCCCCTTGTGCTGGGGCGCTGCCCCTTCCTCTTCACCCCCTCCACGATGGAGGTCGTCCAGCTCCACCTCCGGTGCAGACCGGTCCCTTCGCGACCCTCCGGCGTGGGTGCCTTCTCCTTCTCCTCCGTCCAGCGGCCTCCGAGCCATTCATTCCCCATTTCCCCCTTCACCGGTTCGATTTGGAACCTCACCGACTTCGTTCACCCCGTCTCCGTCCGTTTCGACACCTCCGACGGCGTCGATCTCCACCCCTCCGTCCACCCCCGCCTCCGGCGATCCCCGGAGTACCTCCATCCCCCTCCTTGCTCCCATTTGGGCCCCTGTTAGACGGAGAAGAACGGAGGAGGAAGAAAGAGGTCCCGCGTCCACAGCCCCGTCCGTGCGCAGCTAGGGATCCGGCGACCGGCAGCTGCCCCCCCTTCCACGACTGCAGGGCTACTTTGGGCTGCCTTCCATCGTCATCCAGTGGAGGAGCCGGCTTCCGCAAGGCCGTCGACGGCCCCCTGCTTCCGCCGGCTCGATCCCCAGCGTCCGCGTGCTTCCGGAACCACCAGTTGCCTCCGGCGCCTGGCCCTCCTCCATCGACGGCGTCCAGCGATGACGGCGGCCCCTCCGGCCTTCCCCCTCTTCCTCCTTCCCCGGCGGCGACGGCTGGGCCTTCTCCCGCCCGCGGCTCCACCGCGGCCGTCGACGAGACAGAGGATGATCGAAGGACCCCCCGATCGAACCCTCGCGCTCGCGAGGTCGACGACACCCCCGGCCTTCCCCGGCGGCGACGGCTGGGCCTTCTCCCGCCCGCGGCTCCACCGCGGCCGTCGACGAGACAGAGGATGATCGAATGACCCCCCGATCGAACCCTCGCGCTCGCGAGGTCGACGACACCCCCGGGGTGGGGTACGCGGCGGCCGGTGAGCCGGCCGCTTCTCCCACCCCCACGGCCAACCGCGGAGAGCCACGCCCCCCCCTCCCGTTAAGTGGCGGTTCGCGCGAACCGCCGCCTGCCCGCCTCGCCCGGCGGCCCGGTCCGCCCAATCGGTGAGCCGGCCGCGGTTCACCTCCAGGCTGGTCCGACCGCCCGGTTCATCTCGGTTTACACCGGTTCAGGGCCGGTTCGGCCCGGTTCGACCGTCCAGAGGCCGGTTCAGGGCCTAAACCGGCCGGTTCAGGCTGTTTGGGGCCGGTTCACGCCGGTTCAAGCCATTTTGGGGCCGGTTCAGGCCCGTTTTGAGGGTTTCGGGCATGGTTTGACATATTTTGGGCCCGTTTTGACCGGTTTAAGTCCGATTTTGCTTGTTTGATGCATTCTTAGGTCTTTTAAGCTCCTCCACGGTCCGCTGCAGCGTCACGTCGCCGGTCCGTCCCGCCTCGTCCCGCATCACTAAAGCTACAGGTGGCTGCTCCATAGCTGCTGGGGCAGAAGAAGGCCCTGCCTGAGCCTGAGAAGTAGGTGGAGGTGGAGCCGGAGCATCCTCCTCGGCTTCAACACCATCCAACTCTCCTTCAGCCCATGCACGATCATCGGGATCAAACTCAGCTGCATGATCCCTGGCTTCCCTCTCCTCTATCCATGAGGCAAGTGCATGCTCCTCCTGGAATATCTGATCCATGTCCACCTCCTCGGGTGGTGGTGTGGCGGAGGAATGCCTCTGCTCGTATGGACCACCTGCGAAGCGTGCAAATCGCTCCTCGCTGATCTTCTGTCGATCCTTGATGTTCTTTATGCGCAGCCTCATGTTGTAATGACAGAAGACCAGCTTCTCCAGCCGGTCTGAGGTCAACATGTTCCTCCTTTTCGTATGTATCAGGTTGTATGTACTCAGTTCCTCTCACAATGGGAGGAAGCGGTGCTCTAGCCGAGCATCCCGATACCGATGGCGGCAAGTGGATTCCATCCACTCCGGTGTTCACCGAACCCACCACTCGGTACGAGAAAAAAACAAGAAGAGAATAGATAAACAATTATCCCATCATCTACCATAACTTATATGAAAAGAAAATAAAATCTTCATCAAGCTATTACTATACCAGGTGACACTTTGTCAACTGAATATTTCATATCAGCATCTGAGTATACGCCGACCCTTATCTTATACTTCTGCATCTGAAAATTTTATAAAAAAAATATTAGTTGCCTGGTAAGGCTACTCAAAGGTATTGAATGAACTCTAATTTAATTCTATCTCGGCCTACATCTGTCCTGTGAGATCGGCGCGAACGTTGAATAACGACGAAGTGTACCCCGCATCACCTCGTTGTCGTTCACCACCCGTCCTCCATATTGGATGCGGGGTTTCAAAAATATCCCGCAAGATTTTATTAGTTAACACCGTGAATAAGATAATTATTCAAAGAAAATATTTTTTAACCAAGTTACTGCAAAGTGGACATCGTGGTGCAAGGTCTTGTCCCATCGGTCATCTATGATCTTCCACCACTTTTTGTAACCTCTGGGATTTTTTTCTTTTATTTTCAGCTTTGTCCGGTCCATGGCATCATACAACGTGCCCATCTGGTCCCTGTCATCTGAGTCTAGCAACCTCAAGACAACTACCAGTGGCTCAATGATTGCCAAGTAGTAGGTAATCATCTCCCAAAATCTCTTGTCAGTGATCTGCTTCTCAGACCTGACAAGAATCTCCAACTGATCTTTCTTGTCATGCAGGTTGTCCACCATATAGTTATAATACTCCTCGGACTGTGTGAACCTACCCAATGCATGCCTGTGCCGGTGTAGACTCTCCAACGCAATGAAATTCGTAGCAAATCGAGTCGGACCGGGCCTAACAAGATCGTGCCCTCCTGTGTGTGATCTCATGATATGTAGCAGGCGGGGATGCGAATAAATAAATGATGTGATCGTCTGCGCCTACCTGACAAGTGTGGATACACCCTCCTTGCCTATATCCTCTAATATGAGATCGATGGAATGTCTTTGCACAGGGCACCCAGAACATGTGCTTCCTCTTCTCCGTCAACTTCCTCCCAGCCACCTTATATGATGGTTCGTTGTCAGTGACAACCTGAACCACATTGTCCTCCCCGATCTCCTCCACCACCGCATCCATCAGAGAAAAAAGGAAGTCGGCAATTTTTATCTTCCCAGAAGCATCTACCGACTTCAAGAATGTTGTCCCCTCAGAACAGTACACCAAGAAGTTTATCATACTCCTCTTGGTGATACATGTCCACCCATCGCACATAATTGTGCAACCCCTCTCCTTCCACACCACCTTAAAACCATACATCCACTCCTTCAACTCCTGGACCTCCTCATCCAGCCCAGCGCCGTATATATGTTGGCTGCCCGGGGCTTGCAAACCCAGTCCAACCTCACCCACGGCATCCACCATCGTCTGGAAGTAGGGGCTGGTGGCTGCATGTGCTGGGATGCCCACATCAAGTTAAAAAAAATTGGGATCAGAGTAAAATTAAGTTTAAGTAAATAAAACACACATAATGTCAATTTTAATTTAAAAAGTGATACCTGCATGTAAAAACCATTTCACAATGTGGCGAACGGCTCTCTTTGCAGCCGTTCCTGTTGCCTTCACCCCTTTCATTACTGTTTAATCCTCATCCGCCCAAAGCACTACTGTTTCTAAATAAATACTCGTCACTCGGTGTAAATCGAGTGCCGGTAGAAATAGAACGGCGGTGTGGCTCTGTCTCCTGGGGTCGGTCTCTCGGTCCGGCCGAGGTAGGGCGAGCCGATGCTGATCGGCCCAAAGCTGAGTCAACTCTGGACCCAGACCCTCCTGCTCCCCTCCTCCTGTCCTCCTCCTCAGCAAATGCACGCTTGTTAGCGTGCCTAGCACGTCCAAGTTCGGAGTCTGTTGACTTCTCCTCGCTCTCTGGCTCTGGCTCAGCTGGTGCCTTCCCCTTGCCTTTCCCTTTCGATGTAGGAAAATCGCGGTCCCTCCTCCTCTCGAGTAGCTCGTCGTGCAACTCCTCTCTCTGCTCGATCCTAATAGCCCGTTGAGAGGCTCTACCTGTCATGTAGCCTCTCATCTCCTCACTCTTCTCTCTGGGCACCTTGTCACATTTCTTGACATTCCCGCGTATTCGACAATATGTTGTTTCGGCGGAACACCCCCGTTCATCTCCTTCCCACACCATTCGCACCGTACCCTCTTCCGACCGGGTCTACCATGTGCCCGTGTTCCCAACCCACGTCGGAAGCACGTGCGGTCTTTGCATCACCTTGATCGGCCATTGCTTATATCTGCAAAAATTGTAAACAATGCACTAAAAATGATTAGATAACATAAAAATTGCTTTAGACGATGTTCGGGAAGCAGACAACCCAAGTAACACACCATTCAGTATGTTTAAAGGGTTACGTATTTGCCGGAAATGGTTGTAAATTAACGTACGGGGTATCCGAAATTTTTCCCGTACAAAGAACATCCAATCGATGTTCAAACAACTTGAGCGGAGTTGTTCGATCAAAATCACCGAGTTTAACTCTGCTCGGAGTCGTCGGAAACGTGTAAAAATAGACGTACGGGATATCCGGAATTTTTCCCGTGCAAAATGGACTTAAACGGATAGTTCAAAACTTGGACGGACTTGTTCGGTCGGAAATCACAACGTTTAACGACGCTCGGACTCGTCGGAAACGCGTATGAATGGACGTACGAAGTTTTCGGCGAAGAAATCTTACCAAAAACCTTATAAAGATCGAAGAAGAGGTTGATTCGAGGTCGATCCGAGCTTGGATTGGTGGAATCCCTTGAAGACGTTGCTTGGAATTGCCGGAATCGTCGGAATCGCCGCAGGAATCGCCGAAATTGGTGGAATCCTTGCTGGAATCGACGGAATCGGCCCGGAATTGATCCTGGCTGCTGGGATCGAGGCCGGAATCGCCGGAATCGCCTGGGAATCGCGCCGGAATCGCCGGATCTCCCTTCTACCGCCGCGGGATCGACGGAATCGACCGCCGCGGGTCGAATCGGTTCGATTCCCGGTCCAGAATCGAACCGGGAATCGAACCGGTCCAATTGACCCGGTCTTCCGACGGAATCGGTCGGATCGACCGATTCCACAAGGAATCGGTGGAATCGGATCGATTCCGACCAATTCCAGGCAATTCATACCGATTCCACGGAATTCTTCCCGGAATCGGTCCTTCCGCCTGTCTCCGATCCGATTCCGGAATCGGTCGGAATCGGACCGATTCCACCGATTCTGCAATCAATGGTCTAGATATATTTCAATTTTACCACTTTTGTCCCGCATCACAATCCTTGCCTAATAGCTTGACAAGAGCTCTATCCTCAGTCCTCGTCACATGAGTTCAAAACCACAAAATCTGGCTATCTATGATGAATGGGGATGAAGACAGTTCTTCCAAGTGTTCATACTTCATGATTTGAATAGGTTTTGGATGAAACCAAAAAAACACTTAACCCAAACCAAACTGAACATCTTTCTCTACCCAACCAAAACCAAGTCAATGTAAAGCAGGTTGGTTCAGGTTGGATTCATTCGAACCAACAAACCAGTAATTTTTTATATTCAATGAAGGCAAGGATGGAATTGGACCCTTGTAACATCCTACAATAAACCAACCCTATTAAGAGGGAGATTAAGACGTTATGATATTTGTCAAGGTCCCAAAGATGACGTCTTATTAAAGAATTAGGGTTTCTGAGCCCTGGGTATGAATGCAACCAATTACAAAGGCATGCTTAGTCGAAAGTTAAATTCTAATTTTTGCAAAAACTAATTAATAAAAAATCAGTGGAAAATTTACCCAGGCAGATCTATGGCTTCCGGATGACTTGGGTGATCATTCTGAAAGTATTTCATCAAATGAAGGATAGAAGGATTTGAAGAAAGAAGACAACACAAAATTGTAAAAGTATCCACTGAAACTAGGTGGCAAATTGATAAGGTAGAGTGTTACAGAGTACAATCACAAACAATTGGAGATAGAAACAGTGGTGCAGAACGTATGAGTGGAATAAAAAAAAATGAAACGAAGCATAACTGATTTTATGTGTTTTGGTGGACATGGATCACTAGGTATTAGAAAAAGTTCAATCGTAGAAAGTAGTTTGTATAAATCAAATGATGCACGAGAAAAAAATTGAAGGAAATGATAAACAAAAGACTTTTAAGAGAATTAATTGGTAGAATAGTTTCAAAAAATTTTATATTCAATCATATTTTAACTCATATTGTAGGAGATCATCATTTCAAGAATATGATTGTTGAAACACAAAATCTTGGACATGCAATCAAATCTCCCACACCCAAAGACATATTAGAAAAATATATGGATGAATTAGTTGTAGACAAGCAAATAAAAATAAAAAAATTAGAACCACGTTGGGATATGCTTGGTTATTTTTTTATATGATGGATGGACATGACACATAAGAATGCCTATCATTAACTTTATGGTTTATAGTGTAGGAAATGTCATGTTTTAAGATTTAGTTGATACATTAGGCAAAAAGAAGAATCATGAGTTCATTATGCAGTGGATGGAGGATAAGGTTAAAGATGTTGGAAAAAATAGGGTTATACAAATTATAACCGATAATGTCAACAGTTATAAAAAGGCTGAAACACTTTTGACATCAAAATATAATCATTTTTGGTCACCATGTGTTGCTCATTGTATAGATTTAATGTTTGAACATGTGACAAATAATGCTATGGTAAAAAAAACTATAGACATGGGTCAAATTGTTACACGTTTCATATATAATCAGGATCAAAGCTTGTGGACATGATTTAGTTCGACCTGGTGTCACTCGTTTTGTAACAAATTATTTTACATTGCAAAGTTTGTTACGTGAAAAAGATAGTTTGAAAGATTTCCTTATTTGTTCAAATTGATTTAATTCGGAGTTCAAAAACAATTCTATTGGAAAGAATGTGAAACAAATCATATGCAATCCTATGTTTTGGGATTATGCAAGAGATTTAATAAAGATTATGAAACCCATGTATAAAGTTTTGAGAGTGATGGACACTGAAAATTATCCAACCATGGGCAATGTATATCATGTGATCATTGTGATGAAGAATGTGATAAAGACAACTTCACTAAAAAATTACAAATGGGTTCATAAGATCATAAATGATAAATGGACAAAATCAATGGATGCACCTATCTATAAGCTTGGTATGTTTTCATCATCTATCCAAAGTATCAATTTTTGATATAAAAGTATAAAATAAATTATGAGACTAATATTTTGAATAATAATATTTGCATAAGC
Organism: Cryptocoryne crispatula var. balansae; assembly: GCA_036172225.1. Taxonomy (NCBI): domain Eukaryota; kingdom Viridiplantae; phylum Streptophyta; class Magnoliopsida; order Alismatales; family Araceae; genus Cryptocoryne; species Cryptocoryne crispatula. The sequence continues at coordinate 25,984,909 of CM069934.1, read as the reverse complement.
AGCATACTTTCTCAATCTAAAGTACCGATTTAAATTGTATCTTGGGGACGATCAAGTACTTATTAAAGTAGTTCATCAAGTTTACGAGAAATTGTTTCCAAAATCTAAAGGAAGAGGTCAACTCAGAAATGAGGTAAACACTACGATACTTATAGATTTCATCATATTAAAAGTTGACATTAACATAAAATAATTTTTTTAATATACTAAATTATAAAGTTTAGAGATACACTAGCCTCTTTTGGGACAAAAATGCTATTACAAGTAGAAAATCTGCGGCCAGGTTATTAATTATTTTAATTAGTGCGCCGCCGCCGCCGCACCGCCGACATCCGCCACCGACAAAAACTGAACAAGCCGCCATCAATAATAAGCATGAGGCACATGGCCGGAGTCGTCGGCAAACGCCAGGTGCCGACGCCCGCCGACGACCAAAGCCGCTGACAGGCACCGAACACTGCCGCCGCCGCCGACAAAAACCAAACGAGTCGCCATCAATGTACGGAAATGATAAGACAACTTGCAGTCAAAGTTTTATGACAAACTTCATTAGTTTCTCCATGTGAAAGAACTTGGAGCGTTTTTTTTTTAATACATACAAAACCTAGAAACAAGTTGTCACATTCAAAGTTGAAGACACTTGTTTATTGTCATTATAATGTGAAGTTAAAGGTAAGGAGAATGGAGGCTGAACATAGGCAAGGAGGTGATCCAAAAGAGGATCCACTTGATTATTTTACACTATTAGGAGAGAATGATATGGATGATCGAGAAAATCCTTAAATTGAGTGAGTTGCAAACAATGATATGGAGGAACATGATGGTCATCCATCTGAAAAAACTATTAGTGTTGCACGTGAAATTGGAATGGATGTAAATGCAATTGTACAACAAATTCTTCAATCATCTTCTTAGTCTACTCATCTTCACAATGATGATCCAACCTCTTATATAGAATCTTTCGATGAACATGGAAATGTTGATGATGGAAATGAAGATAATGATGGAAATGAAAATGACTTTGGTGATAGTTGTGCTGACAATGTAGAAGAAAATCAATCATTCCCCGCTGATGCTACTGATCTAGTTCATCATCAATGTGAAAAAACATATAGACGTAAGAAAAAAAGTGTTGATCCGTCAAATCAACAAGATTTGTCACAATTTGAGGAATATGATCTTTCTCACACATTCAATTCCATGGATATTTCTGATAAGGGATATTTTGGATACGAATATTCTCAAGATTCATCATCGTATGAATATGGTTATAGATATATTCAATTGCATGGATATTTCTGATAAAAGATATTTTGGATATGAATATTCTCAAGATTTATCATCATATGAATATGGTTATAGATATGGATATGGGAAAATGCAACATGGTTCTTCACATACATCTTATAATGAAAGATATAAACCTTTATATAGATATGGACATAATGCAGTCGAACATGTTCCTTTAAACATGCCTTATGACTATAGTCATGGTTCGCCGGGTTGCGACCCGGACCCGACCCAGTCGGTTTTGGGACCGACCGACCCAGTCGCGACCGCAAGACCCCGACCCCATTTTTAATTTTTTATTATTATTTTTCGCGACCCGGGCCAACCCTGTCGCGACCCCGGCCGACCCGGGTTGGTTTGGGGCCAAACCGACCCGGTCCCGACTCCCGACCCCACCTTCCTTGACTATAGTTATTATGGTTATGGTCATACTCATGATCCTCATGGCCATGAATATACAACACAAGATGACTCTTCAAACATCTCTGATACTTATGAACAAAGATTTAGTTTATCACGAGAGGGAGACCATCAGCCTTATATGTTCATGGGCTCACTATTGTGATTTCGTTGGTGATTTTGTGGCTCAACAATCACAAAGTGACAAACAAAATGATATATCAAAAGCACACATATCATCTTTTTGGTATTAAGAATGTTTTGTGATTGTTCATTCACATAGTTGGTGTAAGAGTGGAGTTTGGTATTGAGAGTGTTTTGTGATTATCATTCACACAGTTGGTGTGCAAATGTGTTGTGTTATATATTTTCATGTAATATATATGAAAATTCATTGATGTACTCCCATCTTTATAACATATTATGTTATGTTTGTTGTTTCATACATATCACATATATACATTTTGATCCGAGATCTGATCTTCTAAGATTTTCTCAAGATTTCTCTAAGATCTCCTCTTTCACCCCCCCCAAGATAGGGCCGAGATCCGAGACTACAGTCCTTGTTCAAGGTCGCCTGCGATGCCTCAGGTGTGGGCATTGGTGTAGTTTTGTCTTAGGAGGGTCATCTGGTGGCCAACTTCAGCGAGAAGTTATCGAATGCTAAGCTAAGATACTCCACCTATGACAAGGAGTTCTATACCATAGTGTAGGTATTAAGGTACTAGCGGCACTATCTTCTCTCCCAGTAGTTTGTCCTCTTCTCTGACCACAAGGCCCTCCGCTTCCTTCATTCCCAGAAGAGGCTTAACTCTCGACATAGCCAATAGGTTGAGTACTTCAATCATTCACTTTTGTTCTCAAACACCGTTCTGGGATTGAGAACCGGGTGGTCAAAGCCCTGAGTCGGTTAATGTCCTTACTTGCTATAGTTGGCATTGAGGTGATTGGGTTCAAGAGAATTAGGGACGAGTATCATGATTGTCCTGACTTTGGCCCATCATTTTTTCACTCAAGTCCAACCCATCCAATGACTCTTGTGGGTATCTCCTTCAGGATGGGTACCTCTTTCTAAGGTCCTAACTTTGGTCCTCGACTTTCTAGTTTAAAAGCACCATGATGGTGGCCTAATTTCAGCCGTGAAGAAAATTGAGCTCATGGAGCACTGATTTTATTGGCTTGAAACGTGATGTGGCCCGCATTGTTGCCTAGTGCCACACATGCACCACATCTAAGTAGAAACATCTAAGTAGAAAAAGCAATATACCGGTCTCTATACCCCGCTACCCATTCCCGAGTCTCCGTGATAGGATGTTAGCATGGACTTCATCCTAGGACTACCACGCACCTTGTGCAGCCACGACTCCATTCTTGGTGTAGTGGACTGATTTTCCAAAATGGCTCATTTCATTCCTTACTTCAGGACTTTTGATGCGTCTATGGTAGCCCGTCCCTTCTTCGTTGAGATTGTTCATTTACATGGGTTGCCCAAGACAATCGTCTCAGACCGTGATGTTTAGTTTGCCAACTATTTTTTGAAAACCCTTTGGCACTTTTTGGGAACCAAACTCGAATTCTCCACAGCTTATCATCCCTAAATAGATGGCCAGACCGAGGTTGTCAATAGGAGTTTGGGAGACATCTTGCATTGCATTGTAGGAGACCATATTCGCACATGGGATCTTGTTCTCCTATTAGTAGAGTTCGCATATAATGATTCGGTCAATAGGTCAACTAGTTTGAGTCCCTTTGAAGTAGTTACTGGTCAAAGATCTAGATGGCATCACCCATGGTTTGCCATCTCGTGAGATTCTCACAAAATCTCGCGAGATTCTCGCAAAATCTCGCGAGAATCTCGGTCTCGGCGGCCTTGCGAGATCCGAAACAGCCGAAATAAGCTATTTCGGAAGTCCAAGAGCCGGCATCGGCTGAGAGACGGCAGAGCCGCCGCTGCGGCTCTTCCCCGCCCAAGCCCCGCCCTATCGGGCAGGGAAGACACTCGTACCGGATCCCGCTCGTATGAGCGGTGTGCTGCGGTGCTTGTGCACCCTTGGTGCCGGAATACAATGCCATTGTGACCTAAAATGGATCCAATCAGACCGTAAACTCTATAGAAACCTACATGTGGGTTTATTTTTAAGTTTTTTTTCTTGTATTTTCATATTTACATTATTACGTAGTATACCCTATGTAAATGAAATCCGAGATCTGATCTCCCGAGATTTTTCTGAGATCTCTTCTCTTTCACCCCCCCCGAGACGAAGCCGAGATCCGAGATGGCAATCCTTGACATCACCCCTCTGCCACATACCACCCGTGTGTTAGCCTCCGCCAAGTCATTTGTAGAGCACATTCGGAGTTTGCATGGTTATATTAGGTGCCAAGTTAAGGCTAGCAATGAACAATATAAACAGCACGTTGATTTCATAGGTGAGTCCAAGAATTTTAGGTAGGCGATTACATTATGGACATGGTTAGACCTGAGCGATTCCCTTCAGGGGTGTTCAAGAAACTCCAAGCTCGAGGGGCTAGTCCTTTTAAAGTGATTGAGAGGGTTGAAACCAATACTTATGTGGTGGATTTGCCTGCCGAGTACGGTATTAACTCGATTTTCAACATCTTCAATCTAGTAGCTTGTTGAGACCTGGCAGCAATTCCTAGCGAGATTTCTGACCTCCACCCCCTCCCTTTGAGTTTACACGAGTGTCCACTTTCAACCCATGCCCCTACACGACACAATCATGTCGAATGTATAATGGATGAGTAAGTGATAACAACTCAGGAAGGAGCCTACCACCACTACCTTGTGCGTTGGAGAGATCGACCACCATCGGACGATGCGTCGATGACGCAAACAGAGTTGCAGCACCGAGACCCAGATCTTTTATAGCACTACCAAAGCGATAGTGACCCCTACTCGATGGGGTCGAGTTCCTCCCACCCAAGGAGGATTGGTAAGGACACATAGTCAAGATCGGTTCTACCTAGCCCTCATTTACTGGCGACGTCGACGACTGATGTTGTCTCTTTGGATTGATGATTAGATGATATTTTTGTCCATTTTGCGTAGGACACACCACATTTTGGGTTTATTTAGGATTCATCCTTTTGCATGTATTTTGGGTTCTACACATGTTTCAGGATATACACACCAAGAATTGCAGTCTCGGATCTCGACTTTGTCTTAAGGGGTGAAGGAGAAGATATCTAAGAAAAATCTCGAAAAAATCTCGGGAGATCGGATCTTGGATCAAAATGTATATATGTAATATGTATGAAACAACAAACATAACATAATATGTTATAAAGATGGGAGTTCATCAATGAATTTACATACATTACATGAAAATATATAACACATCACCTTTGCACACTAACTGTGTGAATGAATAATCACAAAACACTCTCAATACCAAACTCCACTCTCACACCAACTATGTGAATGAACAATCACAAAACACTCTCAATACCAAAAAGATGATCTGTGTGCTTTTGATATATCATTGTGTTGGTCACTTTGTGATTGATGTGCCACAAAATCACCAAAGAAATCACAATATTGAGCCCATGACATATAGGGCTGATGGTCTCCCTCTCGTGGTAAACTAAATCTTTGTTCATAAGAATCCGAGATGTTTGAAGAGTCATCTTGTGTTGTATATTCATGGTCATGAGGACCATGAGTATGACCATAACCATAATAACTATAGTCGTAAGGAATGTTTGAATGAACATGTTCGATTGCATTATGTCTATATCCATACAAAGGTTATCCTTCATTATAAGATGTATGTGAAGAACCATGTTGCATTTCCCCATATCCATATCTATAACCAATTCATATGATGATGAATTTTGAGAATGTTTATATCCAAAATATCTCTTATCAGAAATATCCATAGAATTGAATGTGTGAGAAAGATCATATTCCTCCAATTGTGACAAACCTTGTTGATCTGACGGATCAACACTCTTCTTCTTGTGTCTATATTTATTTTCATGTTGATAATGAACTAGCTCAGTAACATCAGTGGGGAATGATTGATTTTCTTCTACATCGTCTGCACAACTATCACCAAAGTCATTTTTATTTCCATCATTATCTTCATCTCCATCATCATCACTTTTATGTTCATCGAAAGCATCTATATAAGAGGTTGGATCATCATTGTGAAGATGAGTAGACTCGGAAGATGATTGAAGAATTTGTTGTACAGTTGTATCTACATCCATTCCAGTTTCACGTGCAGCACTAACAATTTCTTCAGATGGACGACCATTATGTTCCACCATATCATTGTTTGCAACTCACACAACTTAAGGATTTTCTCGATCATCCACATCATTCTCTCCTAATAGTGTAAAATAATCAAGTGGATTCTCTTTTGGATCACCTCCTTGCCTATGTTCAGCCTCCATTCTTCTTACCTTTAACTTCACATTATAATGACAATAAACAAGTATCTTCAACTTCGAATGTGACAACTTGTTTCTAGGTTTTGTATGTATCAAAGAAAAAGTGCTCCAATTTCTTTCACATAGAGAAATTGATGAAGTTTGTCATAAAACTTTGATTGCAAGTTATCTTAAAGTTGGAAAATCATTTCCGTACATTTTCTACCATTCACTTGAAAGTGAAACAAATAATCATATATTTGTAATTTGAACTAACTAAGTTGTCTTTTTAATTAAATAATTACAAACTTGGTCACATAAATTCGCTATTTAAAATAGTATTTTTTATCCCAAAAGAGACTAGTGCATCTCTAAACTTTATAATTAAGTACATAAAAAAAATATTTAATGTTAATGTCAACTTAAAATTTGATAAAATCTATAAATATCATAATGTTACCTCATTTCCAAATTAGCCTCTTCCTTTGGATTTTAGAAACAACTTCTTTTAAGCTTAATCAACTGTTTTAATATGTGCTTGATTGTCCCCAAGATATAATTTAAATTGGTATTTTCGATTGAAAAAATATACTGTTCATGTAAATATTATTATTCAAAATATTAGTCTTATAATTTGTTGTATACTTTTATAACAAAAATTGATAATTTAGATAAAGGAAGAAAAAATACCGGCCTTATAGATAGGTGCATCGATTGATTTTGTCCATCTATCATCTATGATCTTATGAACTCATATGTAATATCTTTGTGAAGTTGTCGTTATCACGTACTTCATCGCAATGATTGCATTATATACACTACCCATGATTGGATAATTTTTAGTGTACATCACTCTCAAAACTTTATACATAGATTCCATAATCTTTATCGAATCTCTCTCATGATCCCAAAACATAGGATTGCATATGATTTATTCCACATTCTTTCCAATAGGAGTGTTTCTAAACTCTGAATTAAACAAGCTTGAACAAAGAAAAAAACCTTTAAAACGATCTTTTTCACGTAATAAACTTTGCATTGCAAGATAATTTGTTGCAAAACAAGTGGCACCAGGTCAAACTAAATCACGTCCACAAGCCTTTCTTACTTGATCCACGACCCAATCATGATTATATATGAAACATATAACAATTTAACCCGTGTCTATAACTTTTTCTACCATAGAATTCTTTGTCACAAATTCAAACATTAAATCTATATAATAAGCAACACATGGCGACCAAAAAAGATAATATTTTGATGTCAAAAGTGTTCCAACCTTTTTATAACTACTGGCATTATCGATTATAATTTATATAACCTTATTTTTTCCAACTTTCTTAATCTTATCCTCCATCAACTACATAGTGAATGATTCTTCTCTTTGCCTAATGTATCAACTGAATCTAAAAATATGACATTTCCTATACTATAAACCATAGAGTTAATGATAGGCATTCTTGTGTGTCCTACCCATCCATCACATAAAAAAACAACCATGTATATCCCAATGTGGTTCTAATTTTTTTATTTCTGTTCGTATGTCTACAACTAATTCATCCAAATATTTTTCTAATATGTCTTTGAGTGTGGGAGGTTTGATTGCACGTCCAAGATTTTATGCTTCAACAATCATATTCTTGAAATGATGATTTCTTGCAACATAAACTAGAATATGATTGATTATAAAAAAATTTGAAACCATCTTACCAAGTGATTCTCTCAAAGGTCCTTTGTTTACCATTTCCTCCATTATTTTTCTCGTGCATCATCTGACTTATACAAACTACCTTCTACAACTGAACCTTTACCAATGCCTAGTGATCTATGTCCACCAAGACGCATAAAATCAATTATGCTTCGTTTCATTTTCTTTTCATTCCACCTGTAGGTTCTGCATCACTGCTTCCAGCTCCAATTATTTGTGATTGTATTATGTGATGCTTTACCCCATCAATTTGCCACCTAGCTTCAATGGATACTTTCGTAAATTCACGTTGTCTTCTTTCTTTAAATCCTTCTCCTTCGTCTAATGAAAAACTTTCAGAACCACCTATCTATCGAAGTTCATTCATAATTGTTTCTTTTGCCAATTTACTCTCTCTCTCGACAGCATACAATCCCCCCCGATAAGGTTGTGGCAGCTCCCTTCCATCCCCTTCCGGTTCGCAACAACACCACCATCCGACGACTCTCCCCCTTACTCCAATGGAAACGAAGCCCAACCACTTCCCCACCTCTGGTAGGTTCTTTTCCCCTTCCTTTCCCCTTTTTCCCAACAACAGACACTATCATTTCCCTCTCCCTCATGGTTCTCTTCTTCCTCCTCTAGTTACCCCCTGTTCCAGCAACCCCCTTGGGTCAATCTGGCACTAACCTATTGGCTGGCACCCCTCTAGCCCCGGTTGCTCCAGCTCCCACCACCTCCTCTCTTATCCTCTGCAACAGCATCACCCGCCCCCCCTTTATCTGTCCAGCACCACCCGCCTCCTCTAGCTCACCCCCTTTAAACCCTTTTCTACTGGTTCCCCCTTCAATTGGACATCTTCCAGCATCCCTTTTTGGGCCAGTGTCACCTTGCCCCTCCGAGTTGTTGTTTGTATTTTCGACAGGTTTTCCATTACGTTGTGGACGAGGTGGAGACTCAATCGGTTCAACAAGCGGGCTGCAAAGGGTGTTGAGGCAACAGTAGCTACATCGGTAGCTAGGCGTACATCATCCCTAGTTGATTGAAGACACTGATAGCGAACGACTCCCATGCCAAGGCGTGGATGTATGGCTTCTTAACCAACCAATACTTGCTTGTTTATTATATGTCGATTACCGTGTCGGGAGCAAGTAGGATATCTAGCTAGTTTGACTTGTCATTGCTGATGTGAGTAGAATTTTACCATTTTGGACTATGTAGATCGATTACGTTAATCGTTTAGAATGTCCTACCTTAGTCGTATGCATATAAGTACCCAGCCCTCCCACTTAATTGGGCTTGTTAGGCATGACATAATAGCCAATCGGTATATTCATAGCTTGTCAGATGTATTGTAGATGTGATATTAAAGATTCAATGCTAGCTAAGATCTTGGTGCCCGGTTAGTCACGCATCATACACCCTATGTGAATGAAATCCGAGATCCAATCTCTTCAGTTTTTTTCTTAGAATTTCACGAAATCTCTTCTCTTTCATCCTTCCAAGACAAAGCCGAGATCCAAAATGGTAATTCTTGAGCCCCATAGACTTAATGGAATGCAAAACTTAGTGTTTTGGATTTACTTTGATCTCTAATTCAGGTTTTGTTTGAGATTTGTGTTTTGATTGGCTTTGTTTTTTTTAAGGTGACAAATATCACAATTCATTAGTAGAGATAAAAACTTTTATAAGAGATAGCAACAAGAGAATATGCAACAAAACCATAAAAAACTCCCTCACACGTTACCTAGATGGTAAGACACTTGGGAGACAACCCCCAAAAAACCCAGACTACAAACACCACCCCAATACTGCATACACCAACTCTTCCAAGCCAACAGCTGATCGCCCTTGAACTTAGCATGCGGTTTAGACCCTGAGTAGGCAAAGAAGCAATCATTGACCAAAATAGAGGCACGCAAAATAATAGACGAGAGGTCTTAAAATTGATTGTCAAAGACCCTCGGATTCTTCATCATCCAAATGGACCATAGTATGGCAAGCATGAGAAGACTCCATAATGAAGAGTGGCTAGGACCTCCCACTTTAGCTTCCAACTTCTGAAGCAAAGCGACCATAAATAATTAATGATGCCTGTACGAACCTCGCGATTATCGTTATTATTATTGTTATCTTACACCACCCCGTCCTTTTTTTTATTTTTTAAAACTCTTTTTTGCGGCGGAAATTGTGGTTAATTTTTGGTGAAAATTATTTGAGGGATAAAATAAAATATTATATTGCGCAGATGCGACAACTTTTTCCCTCGTTTATCGTTTTGGCACGAAAATCCTCAGCAACGATGATGACAAGATTCTCGCTCTACCTCTTTTGGTATTAAAAAATTAATTTGATGATTATTAGAGTTTTTATAAATAACATAGCGAGGTTATGGTGTGGGTTCTTTAAATTATGGTTTGACCTCTCTCCATCAATCCACGAATGGATTCGATGTTAATTACACTGAGCGGCGGCTCAGTAACCCCTGATTAACTGCCATGGTAACACATTCAAGACGGGACAAATGCAAGGAAAAAATATGTGTTTATTTTTTTTTGAATATAAATGATGAAATAACAAGCAGGAGTATCGGCACTGCCTCCCCTCTCCCATTATTTCTTTTTCATGTCTTCTTTTTGCTTCCCTCTCCTTTTTTTTTTTTGGACTAGGTCCGGGGCTAGAAGGCGGCATCTGCCTTGAATCTAGCCTCACGGTCTCCTCCCTTTTTTTTGATCCAATGCTTTGTGATTCCACATCCAACAAGCGGTATTTTCCCGATCGGGGATTAACCGACTTTCTAGGTCTTGAACATGATACCCACGACCCGGCATTTCCTTTTAGGGATTGGCCGGACCGATGGGCGTTGGAGATTTTCATCCATTATCCGGTATTTCCCGATCGGGGATTAACCGGATTAATGGGGCTTGGAATTTTCATCCATTACCCGGTATTTCCCGATCGGGGATTAACCGGATTAATGGGCCTTGGACTTGTTCGTCGGCATTGCTCGTTTGGGGGCGAGCCGAGTTGATAGAATTTGATGTTTTTTATTTATTACCCGGTATTTCCCGATCGGGGATTAACCGGAATAATGGGTCTTGGACTTTTGTTTGTCGGCATTACTCGTTTGGGAGCGAGCCGAGTTGATGGAATTTGATGTTTTTCATCCATTACCCGGTATTTCCCGATCGGGGATTAACCGGATTAATGGGTCTTGGACTTTTGTTCATCGGCATTTCCCGTTTTGGGGGTGAGCTGTGTTGATGAATTTGGATTTTCATCCATTACCCGGTATTTTCCCGATCGGGGATTAACCGGATTAATGGGCCTTGGACTTTTTGTCGTCGGCATTGCTCGTTTGGGAGCGAGCCGAGTTGATGAATTTGGGGTTTTCATCCATTACCCGGTATTTTCCCGAACGGGGATTAACCGGATTAATGGGTCTTGGACTTTTTGTCGTCGGCATTGCTCGTTTGGGAGCGAGCCGAGTTGATGAATTTGGGTTTTTCATCCATTACCCGGTATTTTCCCGAACGGGGATTAACCGGATTAATGGGTCTTGGACTTTTTGTCGTCGGCATTGCTCGTTTGGGAGCGAGCCGAGTTGATGAATTTGGGTTTTTTCATCCATTACCCGGTATTTTCCCGATCGGGGATTAACCGGATTAATGGGTCTTGGACTTTTTGTCGGCATTGCCCGTTTTGGGAGCGAGCCGAGTTGATGAAATTTGAGATTCTTTTTTTTTTTAGGTGAGCCGTTGGGGCTTTCTCTCTCATCCACTGACTGGTACCTCCCGATCGGGGATTGACCGAATCGGTGGGTCTTCATGGTCCGTTGGGGATTTCTCTCTCATCCGCGAGTCGGTATCTCCCGATCGGGGATTAACCGAGCTGACGGGCCTTGATGGTCCGTTGGGAGTCTTCTCTTTCCTCCACCAACCGTTGGGGGTGTTCTTTTTTGAACCGTTGGGGGTTTTCTTTTTTTTGAACCGTTGGGGGTTTTCTTTTTTTTTTTGATTCCCCCCCTTTTTTGTTTTAACGATATGTTCAGGGGATTTCCCGATTGGTTGTAAACTTGGATGTGCATCGGTACATAGCTCAACTTAAGCGTTGCATTATGCGGGCCGTCATCTCCTTGGCAAACCTGATGCAATCATAGATTCTGCTGCAGCCCTCCCTAGCGTCCATTGCCTGAGATGGTGCAGCGTACTGCTTGACAAAAATAGTGAAATTGCCAATGCGCTCCTCCATTCTTTCCTCTCTTTCTGGTTTGTCAGTCAAAGAGCCATCCTCACTCCTGTCTTCTACTTGTAATTGGTGGACGAAAACCTTATTCCTTCATAGTCGGAGCCTCCTTATATACAGGCCCATGTAGCAAAGAATGATTTCCTTGGTTTTGGTACGCCTAACAAAGTGAGTTAATGAAATTAGCTTTTCCCAAAATGGGAACGCTGAATCGCAACCCAGCACATTTGTATGTACATTACCCTGGTCATGGAGATGTTTATAGCTCAGAATGTGCAATAAGTCCCATGAGAATATGTTCCTTAATAAGTAGTCAATGCATCTAGGATTCTCTTCATTTTTTTTTCTAAGATTTTGATAAACAAGAATTGGATATCTCCTTTGGCCCAGGAAGAAACAACAAGGCCTGTATGGTTTGAATTGGTGCATTTCACAAACTGGAGAAGCAGTTTAAGCATTACAAAGTCAGACCTCGTAGGCAGACTCAGAAATGCATAAGAACCGCTTTCCTTCAGGGCAGGAATTCTGTATACTTACCCAATGAGGTAGCGCAAGCGACTTTCCCAGAAATTTTATGTGCAGGAGATGGTCCTCCTCGTTACCTCAGATATGGTCTCCCCGGCACGTCTACTACTAGGTAGATAAGCCTTATGGGAAACGTCTTCGTCATTGGCAACTCAGACCCCCTCCCTAATAAAATTAGGGGGAAGCTCGCCCGTCTACCTTATCGGGTAGAGAAGCTCGCCCGGTCGGGTGATTGTTATTGTTTTTTTTTTTTTTTTGTTTGTTCTCTCTTTTTTTTTCACATATATTTTTCTCTCTTTTTTGTATCGTTTTTTCTTCTTCTCTTTTTTTTTGCTTTCTTTCCTTCTTTCTTTTTCTCTCTCTTTTTTTCTTCCTTTCTTTCTTTTTTTTCTTTCTTTTATCTCCTTTTTGCCATTTCTCTTTTTTTTTTTCTTTTTTTTTTCAACGTTGATTTCAGAGTCGACCTCAGTCTTCCCTATGGAATTCATGCTCTGGGGCATAATACTTCTTGATGTGTTTCCCATTGAGGGGAGGGGAAGGGGTGTTTCCTTTGCTGTCGACCACCGTGTAGGCCCCTCCCTCGAACACCTGATCAATGATGTAGGGACCTCACCAATTCGGAATGAATTTATTTTTGGGTCGAGATGCCATGGCATCCCTCTGCTTGATCATCACCAAGTCGCCCTTCTTGAATATTCTTTCCCGGACCAGCTTGTCGTATGCACGCGACATTCTGGCTTGATAAACTTTCAAGTGTTCATATGCTTTCAACCTTTCTTCTTCTAGCTTACTAAGCTTAGTGAGTCGCCTTTCCACTTCATCCGGCTCATCTGTGGGGATCCCATGGTGGACTGCCACCCTATATGATGCCAGCTCGATTTCGACTGGGACCACAGCCTCAGTTCCATACACCAGGGAAAATGGCGAACACCCTGTTGGTGTTTTATAAACAATGCGGTATGCCCGCGGCGCTTTGTATAGCTTTTGATCCCAATCTTTTCTTTTCTTGCCAACAACTTTTACCAAGAATTTGCACAAGGTTTTGTTGAAGACTTCGCCAAGCCATTAGGCTTGAGGGTTGTATACGGTGGATGTCCTCCAATCTATGTTGAATTTGGCCGCCATTTTATATCTTGTACGGTTCTTGAACGGAGTGCCGTTGTCAGAGACGATTCGGCTAGGAACTCCATAACGGAAGATGATATTGTTTCGGATGAATCGTGCCACGACTTCACCCGTGACTTCTCGTGCCGGTATTGCTTCAGCCCATCTGGCAAAGTAATCCGTTGCGGCAAGTATGAACTTGCAACCTCTGGCTGATGGCTTCAAGGGACCGACTATGTCCATACCCCACTCGGCGAATGGCCACGTCGGGGTTGTGGGGTGTAGCTGGATTGGGGGGCATCTTGGTAAAGGACCAAACGCCTGACATTCATGGCATGATTTGGCAAACTTGTCGCGATCCTCGAACATAGTTGGCCAATAAAACCCTTTCAACTTAATGGTTATCTTCATCTTTGGACCTGCTTGGTGGGCTCCACATAGTCCTCTGTGGACCTCACTCATGATTCGGTAGGCTTCTTTGTTTGAAAGACATCTTGACAAAATTGCTTTATCCTTTTCGGGGACAAGGCGGTATAATTCTCCTTCTATCAACTGATATGAAGCGGCTCTCCGCAATAATCGGACACGCTCGGCTCGGTTATCAGGCAAGATACCATTCTTTATATTTATGAGGGGAAGCCTCCAATCATCATCATTGCTTAAGGGATCTTCAATACGGTCGGCCATGATCACTTCCCGGGTTGCTTGTCCATCATCGGCTTCGAGGGAGCCGGGAGGAGTTTTCTTTGTTTGATAGTAATCTCTATCACACCGGCTGGCGGTAGCCTTATCGCGGATGCTAATTTGGCAAGCGCATCTGCTTGGGAGTTCTGACTTCGCTTGACATGGTGGATACTAAAGATGTAGAACTTCTCGCTCAGCCTTCTAGCTGCAGAGTGATAGGCCACAAGCTCTTCTTTCCGTACCTCGAACACACCCGTCATTTGTTGGACCACCAATATGAAGTCGCCAAACACTTCCAGGCATTTGATACCCATTTCGAGAGCAAGCTGCAGCCCGACAATGAGTGCCTCGTATTCAGCTTCATTGTTAGTCAATGACTCGGGCAAGGCGTATGAATTATGTAAAACTCTCTTTTTTTTGGGGAGAGGAACACTATCCCGGCACTCGCTCGGTATCTGAATTTCCCATTGGGTAACGTTTCAGCACTTGCCGCCCCATCGAAATAGAGCTGCCAACATTTAACTTGGGTTTCTTGCACATTGTATGCTTCATTTTCCCTCAACGTTTCTTCTTCTGGCAACATAAGGTTGAGCGGAGAATCCTCGGGCACTGGATGGGCTGCCAAAAATTCTGCCATTCCTTGCCCTTTAATCGCCTTTTGAGGCATATATCTTATGTCAAATTCCATTAGCATGAGGGCCCATTTGCCCGGTCGGCCGGCCGGGACCGGCTGCTTTAAGATGTATTTAAGCGGGTCAAACTTGGATATAAGTTGAACTTCGTGTGACAACATGTAGTGCCTTAGCTTTTTAGCTGCAAACACAAGTGCCAAGCACATTTTTTCCATTGGAGAGTACCGATGTTCTGGCCCAACCAGCCGTCTGCTCAAGTAATACAAGGGTTGTTCTTTACCTTCTTCATTTATTTGTGCTAGCAATGCCCCCAGGGATGCATCTAAGGCGGCTATGTACAATATGAGTGGCTTTCCTTTGATAGGTGCCCCCAGCACTGGCGGGCTAAGGAGATAGTCTTTGATTTCATCAAGGGCTCTTTGGCAAGCTTGATCCCAGACAAACGGAGCTCCTTTCTTAGCCAATCGGAAGAATGGGTGACACCTTCCCGATAAATTTGAAATGAACCGGCGTATATACACCAATCTTCCTTGGAGGGACCTCAGTTCTTTGATGTTCCTTGGGGGTGGCAATTCTCTGATGGCCTTAATTTTATCAGGGTCGATCTCGATCCCCCTATATCTGACCACAAAGCTGAGAAACTTTCCACTCGATACGCCAAAGGCGCATTTCATGGGATTCATTTTGAGTTTGTATTGCTTGAACCGCTCAAAAACCTTCCTTAAATCTCGGACATGGTTTTCTCGGCATTATGTCTTTATGACCAAGTCATCCACATAACATTCAACTAGATCATGCAACATTTCATTGAATATTTTGGTCATGGCACGTTGATAAGTCGCCCCAGCATTTTTTAAACCGAACGGCATTCTTTTGTAGTTAAACACCCCTTTAGGTGTTCGGAATGCCGTGTTGACTTTATCTTCTTCTGCCATCAATATTTGGTTGTATCCTGACGAGCCATCCATAAAGGAAAAGGCTTCACACCCAATGGTGCCATCTATCATTGTTTCTGGGATTGGAAGAGGAAAATCGTCTTTGGGACATGCCCGGTTTAGGTCCCGGTAGTCGATGCAAACACGAATTTGACCATTTTTCTTTCTAACAGGGACTATGTTGGCGAGCCAAATCGGATACATACATGGCTCGATGAAGTCCACTTCTAGCAACTTATCCACCTCGGCATTAACTTGGATTTCAAGGTCAGGCCGCATCCTTCTTTGGGCTTGCTTTATAGGCTTGACTGTTGGAAGAATGGCGAGTTTATGTATGGCCACCGAAGGCTCCAACCCAGGCATTTCACTATATGTCCATGCGAAGCATTCCTTAAACTCAGATAACAACATTTTGTATTGGGCTCTTTCTTTGTCACTTAAGAGTGCACTGACAAAAGTAGGCCTTAGGTCCTCTGGGGTACCCAAGTCTATCTCAACCAGGTCGTCCACTGTGGCCTGCCCCCCCATCTTCAATTTCCTCGGGAGCAGGTTGCGCATCGACAAATTCCTCTTCTTCACTTCCCACCACATCGGCTTCACTCGGCACTTGCAGTGGAAGGGGCGGAGCCGTAGGAGATAAGTCAACTATATCGGGGTCAACACTTGGCTGGCCTTGTTGGGCATCATACCCATTTCCGTCTTCAATCGGAGGGTGCACCTCGAGATTTTCGGAAGGTTGAGGCTCATCAATCTGAACCTAAACCACCTGAACAACGAAGTCTGTATCATACGAGACCTCGGGATCATATCCCAAGCCACGGTGCCCTCTTTGGGCCTGGGGATCTTCACCAGTAGGGTACCATATTCGTTCAAATCTGCGTACCTCTTCATGGTGGCAGCAGTGTGGAACTTGGAGTTTGTGACACAAACGTTTAATGGTTTGAGACATCTTTTCATATGTCGGGAGAGTTACTTCTACAGGTTGGTCTTGTTCCGGCCAGCCAAAGTCATCCTTCGGGGCACACTTAGGGACCCAATCACTTTTGTAATACACCAAGAGGTGACCATCATGAAAAGGGACGGCGAAAGTGTCAAGTCTTCCCACTGTATGTTCTTCCTGCTCGACTGCCATCCACATGACCTCAGGAGGTATGCATATGCTCGCATTCACGGCCTTAGTGATGGAATTTGCTCCAAACTTGACCATTCGGCGCTCTGGCCCTTTCATATGTTGCGGTGGAGGTTGTGGTTGGATCATGAGGCGATGTATCCTAGCTTTAGCTTCATCCACCATTATTTCAAATTCTTCTTCCTCTTCCATCTCGTTAACCTTCTGCTTTCCTTTATCAGTAGATGACGTGGATGCCCCTGCCTCGAAGTACAATTCGGCGTCTGCTAAGTGGCATTCACATACTTCAAATGGAGAGCGATCGGCATATAGCCTGTGTTGTTTCCCATCCCGGGAAAACTTGATGCATTGATGAAGAGTTGATGGAACAACTCGATTCTCATGTAGCCAAGGGCGGCCTAGAAGGACTTTATAGGTTGTATCAGCTTCGATCACATAGAATGTGACGTTTGTTTTGAAGTCATCCAGTGCCATTTCAACTTCGACTTTGCCCAATGCCTGTTCAAAATCTTGGTTAAAACTCGATATCTTCACACCCGCGACTTTACGCAAGTGTGGCATCAAATATAAGGCTTTAAAGGTCTTAAGGGGCAGCAAATTAACGAAGCCCCGGATCTATCAATATCCGACCGACTTCGTACCCGTTCAAATGTCCTTTCACGTACAAAGGTCGGTTATGGAAAGTGGAGGATAACAACATGTCTTCATCTGTGAAAGTGACCGACGCCATGTATGCTTCACACCTCTGTAATTACGGCATGTGTCTCGTATGCTTCTGGATCTTGAAGTACGGACACAAGGGTTTCTCTCAATTCTTTGCTTAGGGAAATAGCCTCCCATATGCTTAAGGAGACGGGGAATCTTTTCATATGATGAAGCACTTTTCTATCAGCCCTTTGTTTGGCATCTTTGATGGGAGGCAGAATCCCTGCACCCTTCTTGGCATCTTCTTCCTGTGGCGGCATGTTGGTTTCATTTTCAGGCTGAGCTTTATCTTTTTCTTGCGACTTAACCGCTCGCAAGCGGTCGCCGAACAAATCAGCCAGGGTTTCTTCCTCTTCCATGGGTAAATCCTGCCGGGGTACTTCTGGCGCGAGCTCTACAATGATCGGCACCATTGCCGAGGTATCAAACCCTTCGTCTTCATCAGATGATAGGGAAAAATGTACCACCCCTTTGAATGGTTGTTTTACTTGTGGTGGGGGTACCGGCCTTGGATTTTCTCCTCTGAAGTAGATTACATTGTCATTTGTTTTGGCTGATGTGCGACGGCCACCGCCTCTCCCTCGACGGCCCCGACCATTCCTCCTCATCGTATGTTGTTCTAAATATAGCTCATCGGGTGGGGGAATACCCACCATATTGCATGTCAGATTCTCCATCCTGCGGATTATGTCATGTACTGTGGTTGTTCTTTCGGTGTCAAGGAGTGCGCTATCCCAAAAATTCGGAGTTTCATCAATTACCGAAAGGGCATCATCTCTTTCCATCCTATTTCTTAAATCATAAAGCCACTGCTTCGTGCGTGCCTTGGCTTCCGGTTCTTCCCATGGGACATATGCATGCAAAGGGGCGGGGCCCGCGGGTATTCTGGTTTCTGGTTCTTCCATTTCATCTATCAACATTTGGAGCTTTTGGAGTGGAGTTTTGCGTTCATGAATCATCGTTCCGACTGGGAGGGCTTCAGCCCGCCGTCTTTCTTTTCTCTTATCTGCCTTCTTTTTGTTTATAATCTGCCTTTTCTCAATGGCGGTGCTAGCTGCCATTTTCTGAGAAGTTGGGGGGGGGGGAAGGGCGATGACCGGGGAAATCTTTTTCTTCCGGGGGACCTTTTCAACTTTTGGAAATTTTTGACGTGGGCAGGTCGTCCTCTCCTTCCGGGGTTGGACCATGATCCACGAGCCTTCATCCTCTTCAACTTGGGTAACTTCGTGCTGGCTCACGTGACTCTTCGCACGTTCTTCCATGAGCCTCTTCGCACGTTCTTCCATGAATTCGATGTTTCGAGCCACCACTTCATCAGGCAGAGTTTGGTAAATTGCATAGCGTACTGGGTGTCCCGAACTTTCTCCAACATCCTGTGGTTGCTTCCCTTTGCCGTCACAGCTCTTTTCGTCACTTTGGACGTGGATCACATTTGCTTGATGATGCGTCACTGGCCCTCGGGGCGGGTGTGCATGCCCAAGTGTACCAATTCTGATGGTGATCACTCCCCTTCGCATCAACTCTTCAATCTGGTGCCTTAAGGCTTGACAATCTTCAGTTATATGGCCATGTGTTTGATGATAGGCACAATATCTGGGTGGCCTCAAGCCACTAGGTCCTGCGACCTCACCTGATGGCCTCATAGGCATAATAAGTCCCTCCCGAACACATATGTCAAAGAGGTGCCGGGTCATATACCTGGGGAATGAATGGTTGTTTGTGGGCCTAGGAACATTTGCCTGGGGGCACACTGGCGCGGGATGATTTAATTCTTGTTGGCTTGATAGGTCTTTGGACTTACGCCTCGTATCTCTCGACGCGTGGGCTAGGTGCTTTTCTTTTGCGATCACTCCTTGCGGGGAGAGTACTGCGGCCGAGCATTACTACTAGATGTACCGCAAGGAGGGGGAGAGTATGAAGGTGTTGCACCGCTGAGGAGTAATTGTCTTCCGGAAATCGGCCCCTCGAGATGGACGGTATGCCGAGTGTAGTTAACAAAACGTCATCCGCCGTACGTAAGCATCTTTGGTGGAGCCGGGACATCCGCCGACGCATGTAATCCACCATTCTCGTTGAACCGAACTTGTTCAGTGTCATCCTCGGGTACCCTTGCTCCCCGGCCTCCCCCGGGGTGAGCCACTTCCATGGTCAATCACATTGACAGTAAAATTCTGCATTTGTTTAGGCTTTTCATGGGGCTTTGGGGGATTAACAGCATGTTTCCCCATAGAGAGAGTACCTTCTTGAATCATTCTTTCTACCATGTCTTTGAACAGGTAACAGTCCTCAATGGTGTGCCCTAGCATCTGGTGGTACTGGCAATAATTGGGATCATTAGTCTTTGCCTGCCTCGGCCGGCCTCTTGGGTGATGGTAGGCTTACCAGGCTTTTCTTCATGCATATATCAAATAGTCTCCCAGTATTCTCCCTAGCAAAAGAATACGGCTTCTTTAATCGGTCGGCCCAACGTGAGACCCCACCTTCTTTGCGGTGGCCTCTTGATCGCCGGAGGTGAAGAGGATGAGGCTCCCTTGCTCGTATTTTCATTAGCCGGAGCCGGAACAAAGTCAACAATGTTGACGTCTTTGGCCACATATCCTTTGTCTTTGTTAATTTTGGCTTTGGCGGCTGACATAGTCGGGTTCTCAGCATAGAACATCTCTAGCTCTGATACTACCCTGTTCAGTTCATCAAATGACTTGATATTTGCAATGAGCATCTTTTCGAGCAGTTCGGAGCGTAGGCCTCTTTTGCATAGTCCTACAGCCTCCTCACTGACTGGGGGGTTTGGGCATTTCATGCTAAAGTTCCGCCATCTTTTCACATAGTCAACGGCGGACTCATCTCTTCTTTGTCTCAATGAAGTGAGCTCTACCAATGTTACAGCCCGCTCCGTAAGCTTGAAACGTTCAATGAATTTTCGCTATAAATTGATGCGGGACGGGAAGGGAGGTGCCGCCATCCCCGCGCGCGTCGGCGGGCCCGAGGAGGATGTACCGAGCTGAAGGGGTGCTGAATCGATCCTGAACCGTGTTGAATCGCTTCAAACGGAGCTGGAAACTGCTGAACGGGGCCCGAAATCCACCGAACTGGACCCCACGGCCGTTGAACCGGGCCCACAAGTGCTGCCCCGGTCCAAAATGGCCCTGAACCGGCCTTAAGGGCTGAACCCCGCCTCGAACCGGGTCCAGAAGGCCGAACCGCCCGAACCGGCCTCTCGGATGGGTGAACCGGCCCGAACCGGTCCGAACCGGCCCCCGTAGCGTCGAACCGGCTTTCGAACCGGCGGTCGGACCCGGTCCGGCGCGCCGGCGGCCCGGCCGGCCGGCGGGCGAACCGCCGCCCGGGCCGGCCGGCGAGGTGAACCGGCGCCGGCTCGGCCGGCGCCACCTACGCGGCGGGCCACGCTGGGGGGGGTCGTGGCCGCCCGGGCGGCGCCGCGCGACCGCGCGACCAATCCCCCCCCCGGCGGGGGTCGCGGGCGTCTCCTCGGCGCCCCCGAGGGTCAAGGGGAGGCGGGGACCCCCGCCCTCGCGGCGATGGAGTCCGGCGGTCACGGCGGCTTCGACGGCGCCGGAACGGAGGGGGAAGGCCGCGGCAGCGGCGCCGGCGGCCGGAGACTCCAACGCGCCGCCGGATCCTCCTCTTCTCTCCTTCTTCGTCGTCGCTCGGCTTCGGCTCCGCCCCGAAAAAAGGGCCGTTCGTGGGTCTTCGACGGCAACCGGAGACGGCCGGGTACGAGCTAGCGGCGGCTCAATAGGATGGGAAGGGGTTGACGGGAGCCTCCGTGGGAGGCCAAAGGACCCCGCGGGAGGTGCTTGTGGGGGTAGGGGGAGCCGCACGGGGGGGGGGGGGGGGGGCTTGCCAGGCGCGTGCGAGCGTCCGGGCGAGGGAAGGGGGGGGGGCGGAAGGGGAACCCAGAGGGGGGGTCTGGCGAGCTTCCGCAAGGGGGGGGGTGCCGTAGGGGTCCGGGGAAGGCGAGGGGTGGGACGGAAGGCCCCAACGGAAGCCGGTGGCGGTCGACGGAGATGTCGACGGATCTCGAACTCGCCTGAGGTGAAGGGGAAAGCGACCGCGGTGGGGAGGACGCCGACCGAGCTCCGGGAGGTGAGGAGGATCACCGGAAGGGAAGGGGAGAACCGGGAGCACCCGGGAGGCGAGGGAACGACGCCGACGTCGTGAGGGGAAGGGGGAAACAGGAGCTTCTCTCCTGCTTCAAAACATCCATCTCTCCTCATTCAAGACTCGGGCTCTTTAAATAGGCGGACATTACAAAGATGGACCTCTAAAAACCCTAATTACATATATGTCCTCTAAAGGACTAAAATAAAAGAGAATGACTCAAAGGACTCTAAATACTCAAATAAAATGCATAAAAATAAAAATCTAATACTACGAAATAAAAGAAATAAATACGTCGTCTCCTCAAGACCCGAAGACGCTATTCTCCAAACAAACGGACGATCCGGTCCGTACCGGTCCCCATCATTCTCCCCCGGTTGCGAAAACTCGTCCTCGAGTTTTCAGAGTGCCGTACGATCAATACGGTCACTACCGAAACCGAGGACGGCGGTAGGGCAGCTCGGGTGATGATGAAGCCGGGACCGAGAAGCTCCAAGTGACCGTAAGGTGACCCAGACGGTGTCGTAAGTGCGTCGCTCCAGTCCGGGGTACTCTATCGAGTCAACTATGCGCGGATCCTTCCGGGAACAGCCTCGGTGGTCACCGTCGCCAGCCTCCATAACTCCGTGCCGTCAACTCGGTCGTGATGGCTCGATCGGTCTCGGCCTCGACAAGGTGTCGCCGTTCGTCGTCGCCTCAAACAAGCAACACCGTAAGCTCGCCGCCGCCTCAACTCGATGGCTCGTCCGCTCGGCATCGATGGTGCACCGGCCGCTCGTACTGCGGCAAGCTCGGACCGGCCTCATAAGCCTACCTCGATAAGCGTGTTAGGCCGGCTCCTCGGCACAGCCACCGGGCGAAGTGCTGCCGCGCGCATCGGCTCTCTCGCGTTCGTACTTCGGGGCCGCAAGGTAAGCTCTCGAGCGAATGTGTCCAAATCCGCCCGCCGATCGCCCAACCACTCGAACCCGTGACGAGACAGCGGCCCGCAGGAACTATCTCGCACCGGCATCTTCTACATACCGCACTATCCGCCGGTCCCAAGTCGGCCTCTCCGACAATACGAGCAACCGGATGTGCTCGACCATCCTCAACCACCGATAACTCGAGCGATCAACTCGAAAAGAGACCGCGAGATGACGCCGCGCGAAGAGCCGGACGAATGTCGTGGTGCGCACCTCCAATTTGCCGGTAATGCGATGTCGAAGCCGAAATGTCGATGTCCCGCGCAACAAGGATCCCGACTCTCGTGGAAACAAGTCGGCGCCGGCTCGATACCAAACCGACGCGGGACGGAAGGGAGGTGCCGCCATCCCCGCGCGCGTCGGCGGGCCCGAGGAGGATGTACCGAGCTGAAGGGTGTGCCGAATCGATCCCGAACCGTGTTGAATCGCTTCAAACGGAGCCGGAACCGCCGAACGGGGCCCGAAATCCACCGAATCGACCCCACGGCCGTCGAACCGGGCCCACAAGTGCTGACCCGGTCCAAAACGGCCCCCGAACCGGCTCTTGGCGGCTGGAACCGGCCTCGAACCGGTCCGTAGAAGGTCGAACCGGCCCCGAACCGGCCTCTCGATGGGTGAACCGGGCTCGAACCGGCTCCGAACCGGCCCCCGCAGCGTCGAACCGTTTCGAACCGGCGGTCGGACCCGGTCCGGGCGCTAAACCGGCGGTCCGGCCGGCCGGCGGGCGAACCGTCGCCCGGGCCGGCCGGCGAAGGTGAACCGGCGCCGGCCGGCCGGCGCCACTTACGCGGCGGGCCACGTGGGGGGGGGGTCGTGGCCGCCCGGGCGGCGCGCGCGACCGCGCGACTAATCCCCCCCCCCCCCGGCGGGGGTCGTGGCGCCTCCTCCCGGCGCCCCCGAGGGTTGAAGCGGGGAGGCGGGGACCCTCGCCCTCGCGGCGATGGGAGTCCGGGCGGTCACGGCGGCTTCGACGGCGCCGGAACGGAGGGGGGAAGGCCGCGCGGCAGCCGGCGGCCGGAGACTCCAACGGCGCCGCCGGATCCTCCTCTTCTCTCCTTCTTCGTCGTCGCTCGGCTCGGCTCCGCCGAAAAGGGTTGTTCGTGGGTCTTCGACGGGCAACCCGGAGACGGGCTGGGTACGAGCTGCCAGCCGGCTCAATAGGATGGGAAGGGGTTGACCGGAGCCTCCGCGGGAGGCCAAAGGACCTCGCGGGAGGTGCTTCGCGGGGGTGGGGAGCCGCACGGGGGGGGGTTCTGCCAGGCGCGCGCGAGCGTCCGAGGCGAGGGAAGGGGGGCGGAAAGGGGAACCCAGGAGGGGGGTCCGGCGAGCTTCCGAAAGCGGGGGTGCCGTAGGGGGTCCGGGGAAGGTGAGGGGTGGGACGGAAGGCCCCAACGGAAGCCGGGGCGGTGGCGTCGACGGAGATGTCGACGGATCTCGAACTCGTTCTGAGGTGAAGGGGAAAGCGACCTGGCAGGGGGAGGACGCCGGGACCGAGCTCCGGAGGTGAGGAGGATCACCGGAAGCGGAAGGGGAGAACCGGGAGCACCCGGAGGCGAGGGAACGACGCCGACGTCGGAGGGGAAGGGGGGAAAACAGAGCTTCTCTCCTTCGCTTCAAAACATCCATCTCTCTCCTCATTCAAGGACTTGGGCTCTTTAAATAGAGCTGGACATTACAAGATGGACCTCTAAAAACCCTAATTACATATATGTCCTCTAAAGGACTAAAATAAAAGAGAATGACTCAAAGGACTCTAAATACTCAAATAAAATGCATAAAAATAAAAATCTAATACTACGAAATAAAAGAAATAAATACGTCGTCTCCTCAAGACCCGGAAGACGCTATCTCCAAACAAACGGACGATCCGGTCCGTACCGGTCCCCATCATAAATCTTCCCAATTAGCAACAGAGTTTGGTTTAAGTTTCGAGTACCACTCGAATGCAGCTCCGGTTAAGGTAGTTGCAAAGTATCTAAGCAGGTACGATTCTTCGAGGGCCAACTCGCCCATGTGAGTAACATACATTGCCAAGTGTTCTCTTGGAGAACCCCGCCCATCAAACCTGGGGCACTTGGGGATCTTCGTAACTTCTGGGGGCAGCCTTCTGAATTGATGGTGGATAGGGTACGGCACCCGGTACAAGTCCACCGTCGTCAAGCCATCATCATGCTCTGCTAGCTTTGCATGCACGATGCGTTCTATCATGATTCTTTGAGAGACCGCCGCATGTTCAGGTGGAACGTGGGGGGCTTGGTGAGCCACTGGAGGCTCAAAATCTTGGAAATCGACTTGCACACGAGGTGGGGGAACCGGGTGTTGAACAGGAGCCCGAGGGAACACGGGTGCTGGCGGATCCATCTGGACATTCGGCGGAATTTCTGCAGCTTCCACGGGTCTAGCATGGCGTGGGGACTGAGCTTGGGCAGTCACGAAATCACGCAACATAGCCCTGAGTTCTTGGTTTTCTCTCCATAAATCTTCCAATGTTATGTTAGCTGGCACGGCTTCTTGATCAACCTGATGGTCTCCCAAGTTTGGCTCTTCATTCTCTTCGGGATGTAGCACTTCTGGCTGCTGTGGAGGAGGTGAGAGAATTGCTTGATGGAGTAGGGCTGCTATCTGTTCTTGTCGGCGAGTGACAGGCCCGGCACGATGTGCTGCTCGGGGGGCATTTACGGTCTCCTCGGCCCGATTGTTCATACTGGATGCATAACAAGTGTAGACACGAATTCGCCCCTCCTGTATGCTAGCTTGCCGACTCCGTGGGGCTGAGCTGGGAGGAAATGCAAGTCGATCCAAAATTGACCGACGTGATACTTCATCATAATGCTCTACTCCATCTATACTATGTGTTACTATAGGTATTGCCGGGTGCGGTCTAATTGACACCCTCGGGCATGGCTGCCTTTCACTTAAGGGGGAGTTGGAACATCCTTCCCTTGCCAGAACACCATGGGCATGAACATGAGCCCGATTCTCGCCTTGCAATTTCTGTTTATCAACCCAAACCTGGGATATCTCGGTGCTTCTTTCTCCTTGGGCCTTAATGGCCATAGGGGTCTTGATGACTTGCTGGAAACTTGTTGATTCTACCCTGCTGAAAGCTTGCTGGGGCGTTGGAGCATACTCTTTCTTTTTTGAACTTGCTTTTACGGCTTGTCTTGGCACATAGGCTGGTTTCAAGTTACTTGGATTGGACAAGGGGTAACATTGAGCATTCTCTTGAACTATTTCCTTTCCTTTTGATCTTGCCATTATCGGAGCATCCTTGGTCGTTTGGAAAAATACTTGTTTTGTGGTTCTTGTGTCTTCTACCATCTGCGGTACTTTGCTTTGGAATCTGCCCCCAGTCTTCATGACATGTGAGGACAAATGGGTGGTTGTTAAGGGTGACATGCCCTCGGCCTTCATGGCTTGTGAGGAGCATTGAGCAACCCAAGAAGCTGGTGTTCGACCAACGTTGGTAGCTTTTGGGAGTTGTGGTGGGAAAGGTGGGGCAGACATGCCCCCGGCCTTCTGGGCTTGTGAATGTTGACGGGTGGGCGGATGGCATGGCTTGCCCCCAGCCCTAGCAGAACTTAGGTGTGAAACTATTATTTTAGGAGCGGCATCATAGCACGCCGCGCCGTCATTCTTTATGACAACTATGCTTGGTTGTGGAGCTTCTCGAAGTCCAGCAAACCGGTTAGACAGTGTCATGGGGTTCTTGAACCTGCGCGGAGCATGGGGGTGGCGAGCTAGGTCACCCTCGGAGCATTCCTGGGCCTGCCCATCAGCGAGCGCCCGGTGAGAAGCTTGCTTTGGTGGAGTTCTTCTTCGGCGAGGTCGTCGCACGGCTGGTGCAGACGGGCCTGCCGTCACTGTGTTGGCGGTGAAGGTGACCGACTGGGTCATCACATCTTGTTCCTCTTCGTCCTGTTTCTGGGACAGCTTAGTGAGTTCGTTGTTGGGAGCTTCGACTTCGGCCTTTCCAAAGGGAACAACATCCGGCTCGATAGGGAGAGCCGGGATAGTGCCGAGGCAATCAGGCCTTTGAATGACCGGTGCGAAGGCACCGAAAATCAAGGGGACGTCGAGAAATCCCCGCCGGTCTCGGATGTAGTCTTGGGAGAAAAACACCCCGCCATCAGCGCTCGGCATTGAACCTTGCAAAAACAAACCGAAATGCCGGTTAAAGGTTGTCCTAAATGTCCGTCTTGTTATGTCACCATGGCAGAGAGATGAGGGGAGAGAGAGGTCCCACCGGGCGTGCCATTTGTACGAACCTCGCGATTATCGTCGTTATTATTTTATTGTTATCTTACACCGCTCCATCTTTTTTTATTTATTTTTTAAAACTCTTTTTTTTGCGGCGGAAATTGTGGTTAATCTTTGGTGAAAATTATTTGAGGGATAAAATAAAATATTATATTAAGCGGGTGCAACAACTTTTTCCCTCACTTATCGTTTTGGCACGAAAATCCTCAACAACGATGATGACAAGATTCTCGCTCTACCTCTTTCGGTATATAAAAAAAATTTAATTTAATGATTATTAGAGTTATTATAAATAACATAGCGAGGTTATGGTGTGGGTTCTTTAAATTATGGTTTGACCTCTCTCCATCAATCCACGAATGGATTCGATGTTAATTACACTGAGCGGCGGCTCAGTAACCCCTGATTAACTGCCATGGTAACACATTCAAGACGGGACAAATGCAAGGAAGAAAATATGTGTTTGCTTTTTTTTTTGAATGTAAATAATGAAACAACAAGCAGGAGTATCGGCACTGCCTCCCCTCTCCCATTATTTCCTTTTTTTTTCATGTCTTCTTTCTGCTTCCCTCTCCTTCTTTTTGGGGATTAGGTTCGGGGCTAGAAGGCGGCATCTGCCTTGAATCTAGCCTCACGGTCTTCTCCTCTTTTTGTTCCATTGCTTTGTGATTCCCCCTCCAACAAGCGGTATTTTCCCGATCGGGGATTAACCGACTTGCTAGGTCTTGGACATGATACCCATGACCCGGCATTTCCTTTTAGGGATTGGCCGGACCGATGGGCGTTGGAGATTTTCATCCATTACCCGGTATTTCCCGATCGGGGATTAACCGGATTAATGGGGCTTGGAATTTTTATCCATTACCTGGTATTTCCCGATCGGGGATTAACCGGACTAATGGGCCTTGAAATTTGTTCGTCGGCATTGCTCGTTTGGGAGCGAGCCGAGTTGGTGAATTTGGGGTTTTTCATCCATTACCCGGTATTTTCCCGATCGGGGATTAACCGGATTAATGGACCTTGGACTTTGTTTGTCGGCATTGCTCGTTTGGGAGCGAGCCGAGTTGGTGAATTTGAGGTTTTTTTCATCCATTACCCGGTATTTTCCCGATCGGGGATTAACCGGATTAATGGGTCTTGGACTTTTTGTCGTCGGCATTGCTCGTTTGGGAGCGAGCCGAGTTGATAAATTTGGGGTTTTCATCCATTACTCGGTATTTTCCCGAACAGGGATTAACCGGATTAATGGGTCTTGGACTTTTTGTCGTTGGCATTGCTCATTTGGAAGCGAGCCGAGTTGATGAATTTGGGTTTTTCATCCATTACCCGGTATTTTCCCGAACGGGGATTAACCGGATTAATGGGTCTTGGACTTTTTGTCGTCGGCATTGCTTGTTTGGGAGCGAGCCGACTTGATGAATTTGGGTTTTTTCATCCATTACCCGGTATTTTCCCGATCGGGGATTAACCGGATTAATGGGTCTTGGACTTTTTGTCGGCATTGCCCGTTTTGGGAGCGAGCCGAGTTGATGAAATTTGAGATTCTTTTTTTTTTTAGGTGAGCCGTTGGGGCTTTCTCTCTCATCCACTGACTGGTACCTCCCGATCGGGGATTGACCGAATCGGTGGGTCTTCATGGTCCGTTGGGGGTTTCTCTCTCATCCGCGAGTCGGTATCTCCCGATCGGGGATTAACCGAGCTGACGGGCCTTGATGGTCCGTTGGGAGTCTTCTCTTTCCTCCACCAACCGTTGGGGGTGTTCTTTTTTGAACCGTTGGGGGTTTTCTTTTTTTTGAACCGTTGGGGGTTTCCTCTTCCATAGCGGAGTTGGATTTTTGTTTATGTTGGTTCAATTGGAACTTTGATCATCATAGACTTAATGGGCCCACCTTCCATGTTAATGGGCCTTGAGCCGATCTCATGTTCATCTCGGTTAAGACCGGATTGGGTCTTAGTGGACCGAGTTTGATGTGCTTGGAATGGAGCCACATGACATTGAGCTTCCTTTAAAAATAGTTGATTGGGCCTTGTAGACCTTAATGGGCCTAAGTCCCACCTTAATGGGCCTTGGATCGGTCTCTCATTCATGTTGGTCAAGGCCTAATTGGGCCTTAATTGATTGGACTTGGTTCATTTGAAATGGGAGCACATGGTCTTGCACTTCATTTGAAGATGGCCAATTGGGCCTTGAAAGCCTTAATGGGCTTTGATGAGTGATTTCTCTCCTTAGGGCCTTAGTTAATTGAACTTGATTTATTTGAAATGAGGTCACATGATCTTGATCCACATGGATGATGGCCAATTGGGCTTTGAGAGTCTTAATGGGCCTTGATGAAATGAATGATATTCCTCCTTGCCTAATAGGCCATTGATTGCTTGATGTTTCATATGCTATCATGGTGTGAGATGATGTGATCTTCACATGCTATCATGATGTGAGATGATATGATTGACCCCATGGTGTACCTTGGGACTTAGCCAATTCCATGAAAAAATGGGACCTTGGCCTCTCTTCCTCCTCACACTCTCTTGGGCGATGCGACAAAAAGGGGGGAGCTTGTGCTTTGCGTAGGAATGCCTTGGAGAATGTTGCCTCTCTCCTCTCCAAGAGGAATTCATGGGTTTTTATATGCCAAAAGATGGGGGTATTTTGGTCCACAAAATGCCCCAACTTCTCCTTGTTTTTGAGGGTGTGAGGAGAGGGGAGGGTAACTTTGGAAATATTTGATTATGCCTTTTGCTTTATGGTAGGTGTGAGGGAAAAAGGTGGGGGCATTTTGGGCTTTGGTCACCTTTATGGAGGGTTGGGGTGGCTAATTACACAAAATATCCCTCAAATCATTTTACAAGGGGATTTTCGGATGTCCCATTTGGGACAGATTTTGGGCCTTCTCCTTTTGAGAATTTGAGGCCCAAATGGCCAAAATAGAGTCCCACATGTATGTGTATGGGTCCAATGGATAAATCAACATTAGTTAAGCCCATTTGGGGCTTATTAGAGGGATCCTAATCTCTCTACAAAAAAATTCCAACAAACTTGGATAGTTTAAGAAGAAAGTTCGTCCCAATGAGATCCAAGTTAATGGCCCATTTGATATAAGATGAAAGATAAAAATTCTTCTTTAACACATGACATAACTCAATGTTTATTTCTTCTACATATTTTTCATTTCTTTTTCTTTGCTGACTTTTTCCATTCTACATTTTTTTCTCTTCCTCTTTTTTCTTCTTCTCTCTTTTTTTTTCTTCTTTTTTTTGCTGAATTCATTTTCATTTTTTTCCTCTTTCTCTCAATTTTATTTTTTCTCTTTTTTTCCTCTTTTTTTTATATACACTTTTTTTTCTTCTTTTTCTCTTCTAAAGGACATCATCACACATTTTTATTTCTTCCTCTTTTTTTTCTTCCTCCTTTTTTTTTGCCACCAGACATCATCCTCTCTTTTTTTTATCTTCTTTTCTCTTCTTTCTCTCATTTTTTTCTTTTATCTTCGTTAACGTAAACCATCTCTTTTTTTATTATCCCTTCATTTTCTCTTTTCTTCCTTCCTTTTTTTCTACCTCCCTCTTTCTTTTCTTTTCTTTTTTTTTTTTGCCACGGACATCATCCTCTCTTTTTATCTTCTTTTCTCTTCCTCCTTTTTTTTTCTTCTCTCTTTTTTTGATCTCCTTCTTCCCTCTGACGTTCCTTTTAATCCCGACAAATGGTCGAAATAGGCATCTTTGTTACATCGACACGTATTTTTTTTTTTGGCTAAGTTGGTATTCCCATTCGGTTTTGACTAAGTCAAAATGTCATGGACCTAAGGCGCGCATCGCGCCGAGCCCCGAGGTTTATCCCGCACACATTTTTTTTAATTAAGAAGGTTATGGCCTCGCGTTAACCTGCCGAACCACTCGATTTTGACTTTGGTCAAAATTGCCTTGCTCGACTGGCCAAACCCCACATCCGGCAGAGTGTGGGCGCGACAAGGCTCTCGGTGGAGAAGCTTCGCGAAGGGGGGGCAGCTTGGTCATTCCGCCCCCCTGGCATTCGACCCCGACAACGCGACCAGGCGCCGTGCAGAGGTGTCCGAGGGCAGCGCGGCGCTCGGCAACGGCAGGAGGAACCCCCTTCGTCTGGCCGGCAGCTCCCTCCCGGACTCGTCGTCGCCGAGCAAGCTTTCCTTCGGCACCTCCGGCGCCGTGTCTCCTGCGGCAGGCAGCTAGGCGCAGGTGCGCAGGACGGCGGTGGCCTCGACGGCGTCCGGCGCTTAGGGAGGGGGTCTTCTTCCTCGCGCGGCTCCGGCGGTGAAGGGAGCTTCTTCTCCGCACGGCTCCGGCCTCGTGCGAGGCCCCGTTCAGCGGCGTCCGGCGGCGAAGGGAGCTCCCTCCTCACGCGGCCTCGCGGTAGCTCCTTCTCCTTCTTCCTCCGGACCGGTATTTCTGCAAGGCTTCTGCGCGGTTCTGCGGGCTTCCCCTAGGCGAGTTCCTCTTCTACGCGGTGAGTCCCCCGCCCCCCCTTTTTTGTTTCAGAGCTGGCCCGACGCGGCTCCCCTCGCCGTTATCTTATAGATTTTATTGCTTCGACTGGTCCGTTACTCTCTATGCTCCGCTGGTGGCTCTGTGCAGGCCTGCGGACTTCTCCGCACTTCCTGGCGAGAAGACCATGCTGGCGCGCTTGTTACCCGTACCCCTTCTTCATCCATCGGTCGACGCAGGGGAGGACACCAGCTTCGTCGCCAGCCTTGGTCGCTGGACGTGGTGAGCGTGGTCCAACGGCGCCGTCAGGACATTGGTCCATTGTGCATCTTCTCCGTTGACCCACTACGGTGTTCCCCCAGGTGTTTACGGTCTCGCCTTTCTTGCTTGCTTCCCCAGCTCCATCCGTCTTCCGACGTACCTTAACTCCGTTTTTTTTAGACTAGGGCCATGGCGCTGGTCGGTTTATCCTGGTCTGTGATTTTCTCCGATATTTCCTTCTCTTCCTTCGTTTTGCTTAGAGATTGCCCATCCCCTCATTCCTCTTTGCTGTCTCTTTTCGATTCAGGTCTGTTAAACTCCCCTCTCACTCTGCCTCTCGCAGGCTTTCTGTTTCTCTACAAGAGAGCGCCCTTCCAGAGTCCAGCTCTCCCACTCGTTAGGCTCGTTGGCGCAGGAAATCCTCTTGGTTTCAGGTATGGACTTCCACCTCTTCTTCTTCTATTTTTTTTTGGTAGACCGTTCTTTTTATTTTTACTCAACTGCTTCTCATCCGTCCCCCGGAAGAGTGGCTTCTTTTTTTTTCTTCTTATTTTCTTTGATATGCAAGGAGGGCTCTCCCTTGTCGGTCCTGGTTTCAGAGCTATCGGCGGCGCGCGCTGCTTCTAGGTGAACCTCTTCCCCCCTTCTTCACTCTCGTCCGCGTTGAGACACCAGATGATAGTAGGGGCTGGGTGTGATATTAGACCTACTTGAGCATCTTGCTGGACAGATTCTGTGATATTGCATATACATGTGTGGATGCGTGTTGTTTTTTTTTTTACTGCCCTGACAGGACGAGGGACTACCGGAGATCTCTTTTGAACTGTTTTGATCGTATAACATGTGTAGTGGGTTTCTTTGAACTAAAATAGACGGGCACAGCGAGAGTTCATGACATGACTTAGTAAATGGATACGGTTGTCGTTGACCCCTCGATCGGAGGACCGTCGGCGTTCGACTTGGAAGAAGACGACACTTGTCATCGACCACCCCCCCGGGGAACCATGGCCGATTGACTTTAAAAAGATAATAATTGAAAGAGGCAGTCGTCGACCCCTCCATTGGAGGATCATTGGCGTTCGGCCTATCAGAAGATGACATGTGCCGTCGACCACCTCTTCGGAGGATCATGGTCGATCGGCTTAATAAACTAATGACAATTATTAATCACCTCGTGGCTTTGATTTGTTTTATTTTCGGGCGGGCTAGGCGCCGTTGCGTCATGAGTGGATAATTTTACGATTCGTACACGTTTTTTTTTGTTGTCCGTACTGCGGTCGGATCTATCATCTTTTCACTTCATCGTGAATTTCGCAGCTTTTCTTTTGGTAATGTCATGCGATTTGCACTACCAGTTACTTGATTTAAGCGCGTCTGCGTTTCTTTGTACGTATACACAAACCGTAATCATGTTTATCATTCTCGCCGCTTTATTAGGTCTAGGGTATTACATGGCCACAATCACCCTCACCTTCTCCTCTTTTTTTTTGGCGGGGTTAACAATTGCCCCCCACGGGTGATTTCCCATAGACAACGTCGGAGGGGAGTGTCCCGTGCACGGATTTTGGGTCCTTCTTCATGTACATCCTTGCGGGAACCATTCTTGCGCTTGATGTCTGATTCTTTTCTGCTTTTTCTTCAATGAATATTGCGAGTTTATCTATCTCGACTTTTCTCATTTTATGTCCCCCGTTTCCCTTTTTTTCTCTTTTTTCATTGCGGATTTTTTTTTACTTACTTCTATTCTTTATGCTAGAGGATGAAGAGGGGTGCTCGTGCTCCACGAGGTGCGGTAGGGGATGCCTCGTAGCGCGAGGTCGTGGGCGGGGTAAATGCACCGAAGAGCCCGTGCCGGTCCGAGTTGCCTAGATGCTTCTCTCTGGGAATCTTGAGCTTCGACGTCCGGCCCGTGGTCCTCTTGATGCGGCCGGCTTCGAATTTGTGGACGAGAGACTTGTCACGTGTCGCAGAACCGCTTCAAGTTTGAACGGTCGTCATCATATCCCGCTCGTTGGCCTTCGAGATGAGGCTCTCTTATTATTTCTTCGCGAGCATCGCGCGTCCTCGCGATGGGGATGATCGTTCGTTGCTCGAAACGAGTTCGGTGGAACGAGCCATCTTACGTGATAGAGACATCGTGAAGGGGACCGTCTCCTACTCCCGTGCTTCATTTCCACGTGGAGATGCCGAGACACCAACTCCGGCCCTCCACGGTGTTTCTAGGCTTGTTCGACGATTTTACGCCGAGCGTATCAAAGAGTTGAACTTCGCGCCGGCGAGTGGACATATAACGGGCCGTGTCGTCCTATCCCCGACGACTTTACTACCGGGCTGTTTCTAGCCCCGTACGGCACCTCCTTTGCCCGAGAGGGATACGATGGCGGATGTATGTTGGATGACATTCTTTCTCGAATATCCCCAGGTTGGTACGGGCAACTCTCTATCCCTCGGTCTCGTCGGCCCGGATGGGGGCGTGCGAGTGGCTAGAGTATATTTTGGCAAATTTCAGCCGGAGGTTGCGGCGGATTGGCTTTGCGTGGCGGCGGCCGCTGCACTATATTCTTACCCACATCGCGAGGGGTTCGTCCAGGTTTGGCGAACGGTTTAACGAGGAGATGGAACACCTTTGCGGCCGATGGCGAAACGACCTTAGACCTTTGGGGTTTCCACGTGATCTCCGGCCTTCCGATGCGGGGAACCTTATGAAGAAGTTGTACTTGAAGACACCCACCGATGTATGACCGATGGCAATGGCAACTACCGGCTGGCCTATTGCTACCGGTTCTTGATATTAGCTTGGCGGGACCTTGCATCGAGCGGGCGAGATCATCGTACTCTTGTTGCCCGCCGTGTTTCGGTATGGCAGCTCCGTATTCTATGGGGGCCCATATTGTTATCGAAGCGCTTTCTTGGGGCGGGCATCGGACGGGAGCATTACACCAAGCTTGATAAGCGAGGCTTTCACTCCACGTGGCCGAAGCGTAGGCGTGTTCGAGATTGAAAACCCACAGGAATTAGGGGAGATCACTCATCTTCTTGCCTGCGACTTGCGGCTCTGCACCTTTGCGGTTCCGTATGGGGAAGATGGTACCCCGAGGGCGGTTGCTATTTATCCGGCTTGCCGTCTAGCTTGCGGTACAAAGGCGGCTATTGCTCCGCCGGCGGCCAGCCGCCATATATCATTCTTTCGGTGCTCTTGCCACACGTGTTTCCCGAGGGATTGTCGGGTCCCCATGGCCACTCACTATGTAAGCGCATGGGCCGCCTCTTTGTTCCGAGGGCTTCCCGCTGCTAGGGAGGGAGTGGAACATTTCCACCCTTTGATGTTCCGTCTCATCGGAGTTATGGCTGAACCTTCCGTCACGGAGTTGGCCTTAGCTCGTCGTTGTTTGTCGAGCATCCGTGCTGATGGTTCGATGTACATGAAGCTTGACCACTGTTCCGCCAGTTATCGCCCCCATGCAGCAACAATGAAGCGCGGGGCCTTGCGATGGTTGAAAACGTGGCGCATCCACCACGTGCCATAGGAAACCTCAAAACGACCAGAATGGCCCAACGCCGGGATGTCAAAACGCGTTCCATGGATAGCGCGATTGAAATAATTCCACCATTCTGCAGCAATGAGATGACTATCCCGCTGGTCACACACCCTTTTCAACACAGCAAAGTCAACATTGGGTGGTGCACCCTGATGATACCCGAAGTTGCGAGCAAAGCGGTGGGGATAATACGGCTCCAATATAGTACTACGGCCACGCCGGAACACCAAGACGCTGGGGCGAGTACACAAAAACCATTCTCGCCCTGCCGTTTTTGTCGGCTTTCCGACAAGAGGATCCACCCATACGAAGCCCCCTTCCTTCGCGCGTCGAATGGGGGTGATAACCGGCGAACAGTGGTCAAGCTTCATGTATATCGAACCATCAGCACGGATGCTCGACAAACAACGACGAGCTAAGGCCAACTCCGTGACGGAAGGTTCAGCCATAACTCCGATGAGACGGAACATCAAAGGGTGGAAATGTTCCACTCCCTCCCTAGCAGCGGGAAGCCCTCGGAACAAAGAGGCGGCCCATGCGCTTACATAGTGAGTGGCCATGGGGACCCGACAATCCCTCGGGGAAACATGTGTGGCAAGAGCACCGAAAGAATGATATATGGCGGCTAGCGCCGGCCGAGCAATAGCCGACTTTGTACCTCAAGCCTAGACGGCACGCCGGATAAATAGCACCGGCCCTCGTGGTACCATCTTCCCCATATGGAACCGCAAAGGTGTGAGCATAAGTCAGATAGGCAGCAAGATGAGTGATCTCCCCTAATTCCCAGGGGTCTTCAATCTCAGAACATGCTTCTATGCTTCGGCCACGTGGAGTGAAAGCCTGCTTATCAAGCTTGGTGTAATGCTCCCGTCCGATGCCCAGCCTAGCAAAGCAGTTTCGATAATAATATGGGCCCCCATAGAAATACCGGAGCAGCTATAGCTGAAACACGGCGGGCAACAATAGTACGATGATCTTGCCCGCTCGATGCAAGGTCCCGCCAAGCTAATATCAAGAACCGGTAGCAATAGGCCAGCCGGTAGTTGCCATTGCCATCAGTCATACATCGGTGGGTGTCTTCAAGTACAACTTCTTCATAAGGTTCCCCACGGATCGGAAGGCCGGAGATCATGTGGAAACCCCAAAGGTCTAAGGTCGTTTCGCCATCGGCGTCGCAAAGATGTTCCATCTCCCGTTAAACCGTTCGCTGCACCCTGGACGAACCCCTCGTGATGTGGGTAAGAATATAGTGCAGCGGCCACGGCGCCTACGCAGCCAATCCGCTGCAACCTCCGGCTGAAATTTGCCAAAATATACTCTAGCCACTCGCACGCCCCCATCCGGGGCTGATGAGACTGAGGGATAGAGAGTTGCCCGTACCAACTGGGGATATTCTGAGAAAGAATGTCATCCAACATACATCTGCCATCGTATCCCTCTTGGGCAAAGGAGGTGCTGCATGGGGCTAGAAACAGCCCGGTAGTAAAGCCATCGGGGATAGGGCGGCACGGAGCGTTATATGTCCACTTGCTCGGCGCGAAGTTCAACTCTTTGATATGCTCGGCGTAAAACCGCCGAACAAGCCTAGAAACACCGTGGAGGGCTGGAGTTGGTGTCTCGGCATCTCCATGGGAAATGAAGCATTGGAGTAGGAGACAGTCCCCTTCATGATGTCTCTATCACGTAAGATGGCTCGTTCCAGCCGAACTCGTTCTTGAGCAGTCAAATGATCATCCCTACTGCTTGAGGACGCGCGATGCTCGCGAAGAAATAATAAGAGAGCCTCATCTGAAGGCCAATGAGCGGGATATGATGATGACCGTTCAAACTTGAAGCAGTTCCTGCGACATGTGACAAGTCGCTCGTCCACAAATTCAGAAGCCGGGTCAGCATCAAGAGGACCACGGGCCGGACGTCGAAGCTCAAGATTCCCTAGGAGAGAAGCATCTAGGCAACTCGGACCGGGCATGGGCTCTTCGGTGCATTTACCCCGCCCACGACCTGTGCCATGAGGCATCCCCCTAGCTGCACCTCGTGGAGCACGAGCACCCCTCTTCATCCTCTAGCATAAAGAATAGAAGCAAGTAAAAAAAAATCCGCAATAAAAAAAGAGAAAAAAAAGGGAAACGGGGGACACAAAATGAGAAAAGTCGAGATAGATAAACTCGCAATATTCATTGAAGAAAAAGTAGAAAAGAATCAGACATCAAGCGCAAGAATGGTTCCCGCAAGGATGTACATGAAGAAGGACCCAAAATCCGTGCACGGGACACTCCCCTCCGACGTTGTCTATGGGAAATCTCCCGTGGGGGGCAATTGTTAACCCCGCCAAAAAAAAAGAGGAGAAGGTGAGGGTGATTGTGGCCATGTAATACCCTAGACCTAATAGGCCAGCGAGAATGATAAACATGATTACAGTTTGTGTATATGTACAAAGAAACGCAGCATGTGCTAAATCAAGTAAATCTGGGTAGTGCAAATCAGCATGGCATTACCAAAAGAAAAGCTGCGAAATTCATGATGAAGTGAAAAGATGATAGATCCGACCGCAGGCATGGACAACAAAAAAAACGTGTGCATGGATCAGAAAATTATCCACTCATAGACGCAACGGCGCCTAGCCCGCCCGAAAATAAAACAAATCAAAGCCATGAGGTGATTAATAATTGTCATTAGTTTATTAAGCCGATCGACCATGATCCTCCGAAGAGGTGGTCGACGGCACATGTCATCTTCTGATAGGCCGAACGCCAATGATCCTCCAATGGAGGGGTCGACGACTGCCTCTTTCAATTATTATCTTTTTAAAGTCAATCGGCCATGGTTCCCTGGGGGGGTGGTCGATGACAAGTGTCGTCTTCTTCCAAGTCGAACGCCGACGGTCCTCCGATCGAGGGGTCAACGACGACCGTATCCATTTACTAAGTCATGTCATGAACTCGCCGGGCTCGTCTATTTTAGTTCTTGAACCCACTACACATGTTATACGGTCAAACGATTCAAAAGAGATCTCCGGTAGTCCCTCGTCCTGTCAGGGCAGTAAAAAAAAAAACAACAACACGCATCCACACATGTATATGCAATATCACAGAATCTGTCCAGCAATATGCTCAAGTAGGTCTAATATCATACCCATCCCCTACTATCATCTGGTGTCTCAACGCGGACGAGAGTGAAGAAGGGGGGAAGAGGTTCACCTAGAAGCAGCGCGCGCCGCCGATAGCTCTGAAGCCAGGACCTCTGAAGCCAGGACCGACAAGGGAGAGCCCTCCTTGCATATCAAAGAAAATAAGAAGAAAAAAAAAAGAAGCCACTCTTCCGGGGGACGGATGAGAAGCAGTTGAGAAAAAATAAAAAGAACGGTCTACCAAAAAAAAAACAGAAGAAGAGGTGGAAGTCCATACCTGAAACCAAGAGGATTTCCTGCGCCAACGAGCCTAACGAGTGGGAGAGCTGGACTCTGGAAGGGCGCTCTCTTGTAGAGAAACAGAAAGCCTGCGAGAGGCAGAGTGAGAGGGGAGTTTAACAGACCTGAATCGAAAAGAGACAGCAAAGAGGAATGAGGGGATGGGCAATCTCTAAGCAAAACGAAGGAAGAGAAGGAAATATCGGAGAAAATCACAGACTAGGATAAACCGACCAGCGCCATGGCCCTAGTCTAAAAAAAAGAAGAAAAAAAGAAGAAAAAAAGGAGTGAAGGTACGTCGGAAGACGGATGGAGCTGGGGAAGCAAGCAAGAAAGGCGAGACCGTAAACACCTGGGGGAACACCGTAGTGGGTCAACGGAGAAGATGCACAATGGACCAATGTCCCGACGGCGCCGTTGGACCACGCTCACCACGTCCGGCGACCAAGGCCGGCGACGAAGCCGGTGTCCTCCCCTACGTCGACCGATGGATGAAGACGGGGTACGGGTAACAAGCGCGCCGGCACGGTCTTCTCGCCAGAAGTGCGGAGAAGTCCGCAGCTCGCACAGAGCCACCAGCGGAGCATAGAGAGTAACGGACCAGTCGAATCAATAAAATCTATAAGATAACGGCGAGGGGAGCCGCGTCGGGCCAGCTCTGAAACAAAAAAGGGGGGCGGGGGACTCACCGCGTAGAAGAGGAACTCGCCTAGGGGAAGCCCGCAGAACCGCGCAGAAGCCTTGCAGAAATACCGGTCCGAAGGAAGAAGGAGAAGGAGCTACCGCGAGGCCGCGTGAGGAGGGAGCTCCCTTCGCCGCTGGACGCCGCTGAACGGGGCCTCGCACGAGGCCGGAGCCGTGCGGAGAAGAAGCTCCCTTCACCGCCGGAGCCACGCGAGGAAGAAGACCCCCTCCCTAAGCGCCGGACGCCGTCGAGGCCACCGCCGTCCTGCGCACCTGCGCCTAGCTGCCTGCCGCAGGAGACACGGCGCTGGAGGTGCCGAAGGAAAGCTTGCTCGGCGACGACGAGTCCGGGAGGGAGCTGCCGGCCAGACGAAGGGGGTTCCTCCCGCCGTCGCCGAGCACCGCCCGCCGCGCTGCCCTCGGACACCTCTGCACGGCGCCTGGTCGCGCTGTCGGGGTCGAATGCCAGGGGGCGGAATGACCAAGCTGCCCCCCCTTCGCGAAGCTTCTCCACCGAGAGCCTTGTCGCGCCCGCACTCTGCCGGATGTGGGGTTTGGCCAGTCGAGCAAGGCAATTTTGACCAAAGTCAAAATCGAGTGGTTCGGCAGGTTAACGCGAGGCCATAACCTTCTTAATTAAAAAAAATGTGTGCGGGATAAACCTCCAGGCTCGCTGGCGATGTGCGCCTTAGGTCCATGACATTTTGACTTAGTCAAAACCGAATGGGAATACCAACTTAGCCAAAAAAAAAAAATAATACGTGTGGATGTAACAGCATGCCAATTTCGACCATTTGTCAGGATTAAAAGGAACGTCAGGAGGGAAGAAGGAGATCAAAAAAAAAGAGAGAAGAAAAAAAAGGAGGAAGAGAAAAGAAGATAAAAAAGGAGAGGATGATGTCCGGTGGCAAAAAAAAAAAAGAAAAGAAAGAGGGAGGCAGAAAAAAAAAGGAAGGAAGAAAAGAGAAAATGAAGGGATAATAAAAAAAGAGATGGTTTCGTTAACGAAGATAAAAGAAAAAAATGAGAGAAAGAAGAGAAAAGAAGATAAAAAAAGAGAGGATGATGTCCGTAGCGAAAAAAAAAGGAGGAAGAAAAAAAAAGGAAGAAATAAAAATAAGTGATGATGTCCGTTAGAGGAGAAAAAGAAGAAGAAAAGTGTATATAAAAAAAGAGAAAAAAAAGAGAAAAAATAAAATTGAGAGAAAGAGAAAAAAAATGAAAATGAAATCAGCGAAAAAAAAAAGAAAAAAAAAGAGAGAAGAAGAAAAAAGAGGAAGAGAAAAAAATGTAGAATGGAAAAAGTCAAGAAAGAAAAAGAAATGAAAAATATGTAGAAGAAATAAACATTGAGTTATGTCATGTGTTAAAGAAGAATTTTTATCTTTCATCTTATATCAAATGGGCCATTAACTTGGATCTCATTGGGCCGAACTTTCTTCTTAAACTATCCAAGTTTGTTGGAATTTTTTTTGTAGAGAGATTAGGATCCCTCTAATAAGCTCCAAATGGGCTTAACTAATGTTGATTTATCCATTGGACCCATACACATACATGTGGGCCTCTATTTTGGCCATTTGGGCCTCAAATTCTCAAAAGGAGAAGGCCCAAAATCTGTCTCAAATGGGACATCCGAAAATCCCCTTGTAAAATGATTTGAGGGATATTTTGTGTAATTAGCCACCCCAACCCTCCATAAAGGTGACCAAAGCCCAAAATGCCCCCACCTTTTTCCCTCACACCTACCATAAAGCAAAAGGCATAATCAAATATTTCCAAAGTTACCCTCCCCTCTCCTCACACCCTCAAAACGAAGGAGAAGTTGGGGCATTTTGTGGACCAAAATACCCCCCTCTTTTGGCATATAAAAACCCATGAATTCCTCTTGGAGAGGAGAGAGGCAACATTCTCCAAGGCATTCCTACGCAAAGCACAAGCTCCCCCCTTTTTGTCCCATCGCCCAAGAGAGTGTGAGGAGGAAGAGAGGCCAAGGTCCCATTTTTTCATGGAATTGGCTAAGTCCCAAGGTACACCATGGGGTCAATCATATCATCTCACATCATGATTGATGTGGGACGAGGCGGGACGGACCGGCGACGTGGCGCTACAGGAGGCCTTCGGGAGGCGCAAAAGACCTAGAAATGCATAAAACAAGCAAAACCGGACTTAAACCGGTCAAAACGGGCCCCAAAATACGTCGAACCATGCCCGAACCACTCAAAACGGGCCTGAACCGGCCCCAAAATCACTTGAACCGGCCTGAACCGGCCCCAAACAGCTTGAACCGGCCGGTTTAAGGCCCAAACCGGCCTCTGGAGGGTCAAACCGGGACGAACCGGCCCTGAACCGGCCTGAACCGGCGGTCAGGCCGGCCTGGGAGGCGAACCGGCGGCTTGGCTCGATGGCGGGCGGACCGGGCGGGCGGGAGGCGCGAACCGGTGCGCCGGCCGGCCGGGCGGAGGCGAACCGGGGCCGGTTCGCCCGGCCGCGACGCGGGGGGTGTCGTGGCCGCCGGCGGTTGGCGGCGGGCGGGGAGACGCGGCCGGCGCCGTTGGCGCCGCGTACCCCCGCCGGGGTGTCGTCGACCGCGAGCATCCGCTCGCGAGGCTCCCGGGGCCGCGGCCGCGGCTTCGACCGCGGGGACCGGAGGCGGAGGCGGAGGCGGCGCGCAGCCGGCGGAGGCCGCCGTCCGCCGGAGGAGAAGGGGAGCCGGTGGGGCTCCATCGCC
The DNA here is from genome assembly GCA_036172225.1 of Cryptocoryne crispatula var. balansae. Lineage (NCBI taxonomy): Eukaryota > Viridiplantae > Streptophyta > Magnoliopsida > Alismatales > Araceae > Cryptocoryne > Cryptocoryne crispatula. Next base: position 25,942,756 of record CM069934.1, on the reverse strand, counting down.
GCCGTCGCCGCCGGCGCACGGGGGTGGGGGACCCGAGCGCGGGGGTTCGCGCGCGAGTTGTCCGCGGCGGCCGCGGCGGGCGGAAGATGCAGGCGCCGGGAGCGGCGCCGGGCATCGTCTTCGCCGCCGCCGGAGGGGGAGGGGGCCTCCAACGGAGCCGTCGGCGCCGTCGTCGTCGTCCTCTAGCCTCCTGAGGACGAATGGGGGGTGAGACCACCTGAGCCCTAGCGGGTGCGCGCACGGACAGAGCCGCAGACGCGGCTCTTCTTCCTCCTCCTGTCTTCTCCGTCTAACAGGGGCCCAAATGGGAGCAAGAAGGTGGATGGAGGTACTCCGGGGATCGCCGGAGGCGGGGGTGGACGGAGGGGTGGAGATCGACGCTGTCGAAGATGTCGAAACGGACGTAAACGGGGGTGAACGGAGTCGGTAAGGGTCGAACTCGCACCGGTGAAGGGGGAAGGGGAAGGAATGGCTCGGAGGCCGCTGGACGGAGAAGAAAGAGAAGGCAGCCACGCCGGTGGGGCGCGAAGAGACCGGTCTGCACCGGAGGTGGAGGTGGGGGACGTCCATCGTGGAGGGGTGAAGAGGAAGGGGCGCCGCCCGGACAAGGGCAGCCCCTAGGGTTCCAAAAATTGGACAATAAACTCTCTCTCTCTCATTCAACAAGTGGCCCTCTTAAATAGAGAAGCCTATTACAAACAAGACACCATAAATGACTAATTACATACATGTCCTCTTGAGGACCCAAATAAAAAGAAAAGACCACAAATAAAACTGAAATATTTACAAACAAGTCCAAATGGACGTAAATGCAAATAAACCCCAAAATGGACCGGACCGGGTCCCCATCAATGATAGCATGTGAAGATCACATCATCTCACACCATGATAGCATGTGAAACATCAAGCAATCAATGGCCTATTAGGCAAGGACGAATATCATTCATTTCATCAAGGCCCATTAAGACTCTCAAAGCCCAATTGGCCATCATCCATGTGGATCAAGATCATGTGACCTCATTTCAAATAAATCAAGTTCAATTAACTAAGGCCCTAAGGAGAGAAATCACTCATTAAAGCCCATTAAGGCTTTCAAGGCCCAATTGGTCATCTTCAAATGAAGTGCAAGACCATGTGCTCCAATTTCAAATGAACCAAGTCCAATCAATTAAGGCCCAATTAGGCCTTGACCAACATGAACAAGAGACCGATCCAAGGCCCATTAAGGTGGGACTTAGGCCCATTAAGGTCTACAAGGCCCAATCAACTATTTTTAAAGGAAGCTCAATGTCATGTGGCTCCATTCCAAGCACATCAAACTCGGTCCACTAAGACCCAATCCGGTCTTAACCGAGATGAACGTGAGATCGGCTCGAGGCCCGTTAACGTGGAAGGTGGGCCCATTAAGTCTATGATGATCAAAGTTCCAATTGAACCAACATAAACAAAAATCCAACTCCGCTATGGAAGAGGAAACCCCAACGGTTCAAAAAAGAAAACCCCCAACGGTTCAAAAAAGAACACCCCCAATGGTTGGTGGAGGAAAGAGAAGACTCCCAACGGACCATCAAGGCCCGTCAGCTCGGTTAATCCCCGATCGGGAGATACCGACTCGCGGATGAGAGAGAAACCCCCAACGGACCATGAAGACCCACCGATTCGGTCAATCCCCGATCGGGAGGTACCAGTCAGTGGATGAGAGAGAAAGCCCCAACGGCTCACCTAAAAAAAAAAAAGAATCTCAAATTTCATCAACTCGGCTCGCTCCCAAAACGGGCAATGCCGACAAAAAGTCCAAGACTCATTAATCCGGTTAATCCCCGATCGGGAAAATACCGGGTAATGGATGAAAAAACCCAAATTCATCAACTCGGCTCGCTCCCAAACGAGCAATGCCGACGACAAAAAGTCCAAGACCCATTAATCCGGTTAATCCCCGTTCGGGAAAATACCGGGTAATGGATGAAAAACGCAAATTCATCAACTCGGCTCGCTCCCAAACGAGCAATGCCGACGACAAAAAGTCCAAGACCCATTAATCTGGTTAATCCCCGTTCGGGAAAATACCGGGTAATGGATGAAAACCCCAAATTCATCAACTCGGCTCGCTCCCAAACGAGCAATGCCGACGACAAAAAGTCCAAGACCCATTAATCCGGTTAATCCCCGATCGGGAAAATACCGGGTAATGGATGAAAAAAACCTCAAATTCACCAACTCGGCTCGCTCCCAAACGAGCAATGCCGACAAACAAAGTCCAAGGTCCATTAATCCGGTTAATCCCCGATCGGGAAAATACCGGGTAATGGATGAAAAACCCCAAATTCACCAACTCGGCTCGCTCCCAAACGAGCAATGCCGACGAACAAATTTCAAGGCCCATTAGTCCGGTTAATCCCCGATCGGGAAATACCGGGTAATGGATGAAAATTCCAAGCCCCATTAATCCGGTTAATCCCCGATCGGAAAATACCGGGTAATAGATGAAAATCTCCAACGCCCATCGGTCCGACCAATCCCTAAAAGGAAATGCCGGTCACGGGTATCACGTCGAAGACCTAGCAAGTCGGTTAATCCCCGATCGGGAAAATACCGCTTGTTGGATGTGGAATCACAAAGCATTGGATCAAAAAAGGAGAAGACCGCGAGGCTAGATTCAAGGCGTATGCCGCCTTCTGTACCGACCTAATCCCAAAAAAGAAGTAGAGGGAAGTAGAAAGAAGACATGAAAAAAAGGAAATAATGGGAGAGGGGAGGCAGTGCCGATACTCCTGCTTGTTGTTTCATTATTTACATTCAAAAAAAAAAGCAAACACATATTTTCTTCCTTGCATTTGTCCCGTCTTGAATGTGTTACCATCGCGGTTAATCAGGGGTTACTGCGCCACCGCTCAGTGTAATTAACATCGAATCCATTCGTGGATTGATGGAGAGAGGTCAAACCATAATTTAAAGAACCCACACCATAACCTCGCTATGTTATTTATAATAACTCTAATAATCATCAAATTAAATTTTTTTTTTATATACCGAAAGAGGTAGAGCGAGAATCTTGTCATCATCGTTGTTGAGGATTTTCGCGCCAAAACGATAAGTGAGGGAAAAAGTTGTCGCACCCGCGTAATATAATATTTTATTTTATCCCTCAAATAATTTTCACCAAAGATTAACCACAATTTCCGCCGCAAAAAAAAGAGTTTTAAAAAATAAATAAAAAAAGATGGAGCGGTGTAAGATAACAATAAAATAATAACGACGATAATCGCGAGGTTTGTACAATGCCACATCACATAGAGAAATGGTCAATGTCTTCCGCTTGAATTCCACATGATACATCACATTGAGCCTGTCTTGAATATGTTGCTGAGGTAAACTTTGGTAGGTATTACATACCAAATCTTCCACAGAAACAATCTGATTTTGAGAGGACATAAAGCCGACCAAATATACCTCCACTATGGCTTAACAACTCCTCCCAACACTAATCTGGTACAAGGGGATCTCACCAAGAATGTGGCACTCCCATTAAGAGACCACAAAACTTCAACGAGCTGAGAAGAAGTGCAAGAGAGCTACTTTTGGCAATCAAGCAGCATCCTTCTAAGACAAAGATCATTTGTCATCCACAGGGTCATTTGTTGACATAGAGGATACCCTCACCTCCTTATCGGATGCTAAGTTATACAAAAGGGGAAAATGGACTATTAACTTCATGTCACCGGCCCATCTGTCCTTCCAAAAGCAAGTTTTCCTGCCATCATCCACAAATATAAAGAAGGATGCACAAAATAAATCCCAATTTTGTAAAATGCACTTCTAGATCCATGACGATCTGCTACAGGATCTAAAGCCATGCAACCAACCTCCATTAACTAGCACCCCATACTTAGAGAAAACAATCCTGCACCAAAGAGAGTCACTCCCTTGGTTTAAGTCTCCAAAATCCACTTTGGTAAGGAGAGCCTTATTAACACTTTCTAATGGAAGCAAGCCAACTCCACCCTCCTCTCTACTTTTACAAATATGATTTCAACTAATTAGATGAAAACCTCTACCTCCCTTCGCTTGCCAGAAAACATTAGCTATCAAGCTCACTAGTTTGTAACGCACCCCCTTTGGGAATGTTTAGGATGGAGAAGAAGCATAATGGAAGGCTTTCCAACACATTCATAGACATAATACACCTCCCACTAGCCAATAAAATATTACATTTCCATCCTTGCAACCTTTTGTCAATTTTAACCATAACAGGTTGCCACTCTTTAAGTTTAGTGACCTTATCAAACAAAGGCAACCCGAGGTACTTAATAAGAAAAGAAGTCACGACATCTCAAATATCTGCCTCAGGCACTCTCTCTAAGAGTCACTGGCATTCACCCTAATCAGTTCATATTTCTCCTTGTTAATATTGAGCCCCGTGACGACTGCTTCCAGGAGACAAAAGAATTCTGAGATTAAGGCACTTGATCACATCCACTGAAGAGAAATAGTAGTGTCATCAACAAACTATAGATGAGATATAGGTTTCCTGTTAAAGCCCACCTTAATTCCTTCAATTGGACCAGCCTGCTCAACCTTGGCCCAAAGTAGACTCAGAACTTCTCCCAGCGGGACAAACAGTAGAGGGGACAGAGGATCCCCCTGCCTAAGACCCCTAGAGCAGCTAAAGAAGCTGAAAGACCAGCCATTCAGATGGGCAGAACTTTTTGCTGAAGTAACAAAACATCTAATCCAATCAACCCAAATGCTGTTTAACTCCATTAATTGCATAACTCTGAATAGGCAATTCCAATCAGCCCAGCCAAATGCATTTTCAAAATCTAGCTTGAGAGATAAACACTCTTTTCATCAATTTCTGATCATTCTGATGTTTATGTGCTACCATAAAATCATCAAAAAAATATTCCTCCCATGAATGAAAGTTGATTGAGCTGTATTAATCAGCAACTGAATCTATTTGCTTAACCTAGCAGCCAACACTTACAGAGATAATTTTGTACCCACAATTGTGCAAATTGATGGATCTAAGGTCTTTTTAATATTCACAACGTTCTCCTTTTTGGGTGTCCTGTGCGGCACATTCTATTAATCTCATATTAGAGGATATAAGTAAAGAGGAGAGTGTATCCACCCTTGTCGGGCAGGCGCAGACGATCACATCATTCATTTATTTGCATCCCCGTCTGCTACATATTATGAGATCACACACAGGAGGGCATGATCTTGTTAAGCCTGGTCCGACTCATTTTGCTACGAATTTCATTGCATTGGAGAGTTTACACCGGCACAGGCATGCATTGGTTAGGTTCACACAGTCCGAGGAGTATTATAACTATATGGTGGACAACCTGCATGACAAGAAAGATCAGCTGAAAATTCTTGTCAAGTCTGAGAAGCAGATCACTGACAAGAGGTTTTAGGATTGCCTACTACTTGGCAATCATTAAGCCACTGGTAGTTGTCTTGAGGTTGGTAGACTCAGATGATAGGGATCAGATGGGCACGTTGTACGATGCCATGGACCGAGCAAAATTGAAAATAAAAAGAGAAAAATCCCAGAGGTTACACAAAGTGGTGGAAAATCATAGATAACCGATGGGACAAGACTTTGCACCACGATGTCCATGCTGCAGGTTAGTAGATTCAAAAAATATTTTTGCTCACCTACTTTAAGTTTATTCAATAATTATCTTATTCATAATGTTAACTATTAAATTCTTGCAGGATATTTTTTGAACCCCCGCATCCAATATGGAGGACGAGTCTTTGAACGACAACGAGGTGATGCGGGGTACACTACCCGGTATTCAAATGTCTCGCCGATCTCGAGCGGGGACAGATGTAGGCTGAGATAGAAGTAAGTTAGAGTTTATTCAATACTTTGGAGTAGCTAATTATTAGACAACTAATGATTTTTTTAAAAAAAATCAGATACAGAAGTATAAGATGAGGGTCGGCGTATACTCAAATGCTGATCTGAAATATTCGTGCGACAAAGTGTCACCTGGTATACTAATAGCTTGATGAAGATTTTATTTTCTTTTCATATAAGTTATGAAAGATGATAAGCTAATTGTTTACCTTTTCTCTTTTCTTTTTTTTTCAGCTGAGTGGTGGGTTCAGATGAACACCAGGAGTGGATGGAATCCACTTGCTGCCATCGGTATCAGGATACTCAGCCAGAGCACCAGTTCCTCCCTATCATGAGAGGAATCGAGTACATTGACAACCCAGTACGTACGAAAAGCGAGGAACAAGTTGACCTCAGATCGGTGAAGAAGCCGGTCTTCCGTCATTACAATATGAGGTACAACGCGTTAAGAATATCAAGGATCGACAAAAGATCAGTGAGGAGCGATTTGCACGATTCGCAGGTGGTCCATACGAGCGAGGCATACCTCCGCCACACCACCACCTGAGGAGGTGGACATGGATCAGATATTCCAGGAGGAACATGCATTTGCCTCCTGGATAAGCGGACAGCAGGCGCCGGGGATCACGTACGGTGAGCTTTGATCCCGATGACTGCGTAGGCCGAGAGTTGGATGGTGTTGAGCGAGGAGGATGCTCCAATTCCACCTCCACCTACTTCTCGTGCTCGGCGGGGCCTTCTTCTCGCGACGGGCTGGAGCGACCACTGCGACTTGGCCTTGACTCAGGTCCCAACCGCCGCTACCCGGCCGTTCGTAGTCCCGAGAGAAAACGAAAACTAAAGCGATCGCACGAAAAATGGGCAAATTTGCAAGTTAAAAAAATCTTTGGATTGCGGTACTTGAGAGATGGTCAAGAGGTGAAGAGGAAGGGTTAGAGATCGGGCGTCCACGCGAGCCCCGGACGACAAGACGCAGCTCCTTCTCACTCCTCGGTTGATGATGACGAGGAATGTATACCGACGACGCGACCATCGACAGCGAGCTCACAATACGATTCACCACGGCATCCAAAGCCGTATTACACGCTGGATGAGCAGACACCGCAGCATTATTTTATGGAGCCACAGTATCCAACATTTGGCGAGGCTCACCAGCAGTGGATTCTTCCACCACCACCACTAGCTCCACCAGAGTCTACTTACGTCCCGATCGTCCCGCAGTCCGATCCATACGACCTTGGTAGCATGGCATCGGCATTATTTTCATATGGATATGGTCCCAGACAATATACAAGACTGAGCACAATGGAGGAGCATCGACAACAGCAGGGAGAGGAGGAAGACCAATATCTATGGTAGTAGATTGATATGATGTAAATTCTTATTTTTTATATTTTCATGATGTATCAACTAATTGATTTTTGAATCAATGGAATATGTACTTAACTTCAAGTGGAGATCATTAGTAATTATTCAATGTGGTCCTATGGATGAATGCTAATCTTATTTTTAAATTTTTTTCTAACTCATTTCCTATATTTTAAGAATTTTTCTGATTTTTTTGAAAAAAAAAACGAACTAGGCCGATTCCTGGATCGATTCCCTTCCTAGGAATCGGCCGATTCCTGGAATCAGAATCGGTCCCAACCGATTCCGATTTCAATTCCGATTCCGGAATCCTTGCCTTAGAACCGATATGTGCCACCTAATCCCTCACACCCTTCAGGAAGTTTTTCACTCTCGTTTTTTGCCTAATGAAGCACAACCCAACAATTTCACCCATACTAAGAATGCCATTGTCAAACAAAGCCCTAACCATGGATTGCAAAATCGCCAGAATCATATTGGAATCGGCCAATTCCGAAATCAGATTGGTTAATTCCGATCCGATTATTGGCCGAAGGACCAATTCTCCCGGGAATTCTGGAGGAATCAATCCGAATATGTTGAATTGGTCAAAATCGATTCGTCAATTCCGACCGATTTATAATTAGGGATGTTGATCAGCCCAATAGGTACTTGGATCATGAGCTGTGTGAGTGGACTTGTGTTTAGATGGATCCAATTAGGTTATGAATAATAACCCCATTATGAGAGGGTGGCGCAAGTAGGTTTGGGTTTACTAGAAATTGGGCTTTGTTTCAACTCTCACTCAAACTCCTTTTGTTATAAATTAACCTCTGCTTTTCTCCCTTTGGAGTGTGAAGGGTTCACTCTCTCCCTCACTTTCTTTCTCTTAGCCGCAGGCCCACAGATGTTACTAAGGAGGATCATCCTCCTATTGGTCTTCTTCGTCCATAGGCTGCAAGGAGAGGTGGCCCTCCCCCTTCCTCTTCTTTGTTGTTTTGGGTGCTCCCGGAGCTGCAAGGACCTAAGAGCATAAAAGCCAAATGCATTCAAACAAAGCATATTGAAGGAAAGCATTAAAAGGCAAATAAGCGATGGAATGACAAGGTACACATAGGGACTAAGAGATCACAGGTTAAAATCCTCCCATTTTCTGCCATGGATTTTAAGTCAAGTTCATGAATAGTGTATCAAGCTGCTATTATGACAGAGTGCCCCCCCCCACTCTATTACCCAAGTGCATTTGACCATAGTTGCAGTGCAGGAAACTCTCTCTATTGCTTCATTTTTTACACTCTTGCTTCATTTATTGCATCTTCTCTTTTTCTCAAAAGTGTTAGTTCTTAAGATCATAAGGTATGAACCCAAGGATCATGGGATTGGAATTGGGTCTTAGATCGGCTAGTACTTATTCCAATTTGATCCAAATCAGATCAACATGCCGATTCTATGGGAGGAAAGCCAATCCATAATTGGTCCGGACCAATTCTTCAAAAACCAAAAAAACATTAAAAAATTCTAGAAGCAACTTTCCAATGAGATTCCGGTCATACTTACTTTTTAGGGCCAGAAGTCTACTTTTTAGGGCCAGAAGTCGCAGCAGCAGTGGCACAAGGATGCCATTGGCAGCTTGTGCCAAGCTGGTCCTACAATCATTTTTAACCAAAAGGGTGGAGAAGACATTGCTTCGCCACAGGGGCACTGCAGCCCCCTCATCAACCGATTCCAGCAAGGAGTCACCATAATCGACTGATTCAAGCAAAATTGGTCCCAATCCAAACCAATTTGGTCTATTCCAACTGATTGCAGCAAGAAATCTGGAGTGGATCAGTCTCCCCCCTCAATCAGGTCGGCATATGCTGATCCAATGTCAGAATCAGCAATTCTGATTTAGATCAGCCGATTCTGTGAACCATGCCTAAACCGCATTAGTCATTTATGTTTCTTGCTTCATTTCCTACTTTGTTTCTCATGTTGGTAATTTTTTAACTTGGGCCTACTGACTCATCTTTGGTCAATTGTAACACCACATTTATGGTATAACCTTTGGCATTGGCTAGGTTGTGGTGAGTCGGATGAATTTATCCTAGAAAATTAATAAAATAAAAGTTAAGCAATAGAAACTCCCAGGCACAAGTGCATAAAAGTTGTGACTATAGAGTTAATGCTGAAAAAAGAGAAGAACAGTAAATCTTGGGGATGCATGAATGCAAATTAATTTGTTATATAGGGATAAAGATAAAAGGTAATGACTACCATCTAAGCATGTAGACACAACTGGAACTTGTAAGGCCAAGAAGATCACCAGGCTTCAGATCACGGTGGATAATTCCATGGGCATGTAAGCACTCCATAGCCCGTGATATATCCAGGGCAAATCCGACAGCCACACGTACGTCCAGGCACCTAGGCCTCAAGTTCAGCAAGTATTTACGCAAGGAACCCCCTAACAGCAGCTCTGTCACAACCACCATCACAGGTTCCTTGCAAGCGCCAATAAACTGTCACATTACAATGTTTCCAAGCCACGGTGACCATATTGACAAAGAATACACGTTGGATTAGACGAGACTACCAGCCAAATAGGAAAGAAAAAGTTTCAGGCCTAAGAAGAGGAAGCGAACCTTGACCAAGTTCTTGTGTTGAACTCTGGATAACATTGCCACCTCTCTCGCAAACCTTGCTTCCCTCTTTGTTTTGTCTTCTGGGGTCTCCCCTTTGTGCATGATCTTGATAGCCACATTCTGATTTCGGTATCTGTTAAGAGCAAGTATAAATAAAATAAAGAGGAAATGCTGCTTGAAATCTACGGACTGTGGGGCAAATTCAAGTCTAGATCAACTAAAACAGTTGAGAACCACCACATACTTTCCCTCATACACCTTGGCATGAGCTCCCTCCCCGATCCTTGGGCCAACGAGCAGGTCCTTGGGGTCTATAAGCCACTTGGAATCTAATTTGAACTCGGTGATGGTAGAGAAGAAGTCGCCGCCAGGCTCCATATCTAGCGCACGGGAAGGGGATCTAGCATTTATCCATCTTCGCAGCACAAGCAAACAACACAAGTAGGATCCAGGACAGGCATAGGAAGCACAAAAAGAATCTTTCTTGTTTTGGATTGGCTGGACAATGCTAGACGTTCTCTATCCGCTCTTCGATGGCAGAAGCGGATATAACAGGTAAGATTTTGGGTCAGTGCTCTGATCTGCTCTTATCCCAATCGAAATAGCAGAACAAATGGGAACGTTGTGCTTTCCGGCGAGGCGCTCAGCATCACAAAGCGGAGGAAGAGCAGCAGCAGTAGAGAAAGGGCAGCCCGCAGCAGCCGAACAATAACATGTATATCTACCCAAGAAGTAGAACAGGTAGCAGCAACTCTAGGATGAGGATATGGCGGCGGCGGCGGCAGGACTACTACACTACGCCACAACAAGGAGTCGGTAAAACATATTCCTGGCAGCGCCCATATCCGACCGACGCAGCCGGTGCTCTCCTGCCGTGTCTCTCTCCTCCTCCCTTGCCAGCGCCAGTATCAAGATCATCAGCAGCAGTATCAAGTGCAGCATACAGCCATAGGCCAACAGCAATCCCTCCCACCCGCAAGAAAACGGAGCACAAAGAGAGAAAGGTGGGGAATTGCCGCTGTCTTACCGAACGCGATAGAAAGAGGTGAGGGAGATCCAGCAGAAGGGAGAGAGGAACCCTGCGGCAGGAGCATGAGCAATGAGAACAACAGTAGCATTAAATTATTGCGCAGTCCGTGTCCCTTCTTACTCGTGTTTCATCGGGCGGCGGTGAAACTTTATTACACGGTAAATCTTTGTCCCGCTCTCTGACCGTTATCTGCCGTATCCTTTTTCCTTAACACTTTCCTCTTTCTCGTTTTCACACGGTCTCTCGGACCGTTATCTGCCGGTCAGAGTCAACGTTCACCTCGGATGTGTCCGTTTGGCGGACATAAAAGGGTGTGCGTAGGTGAACCGTTAAAAGATACCTAAATAGAACCAAATTGGGTAAACCGATTAAACTGGGCTATACCTATACATCTTTTGCTATATGATGATAAGGGCGAAACCTTGATCACCGATTTTTAGAGAAAGAATCAATCTTGAAGTTGGTCAATTGGTCAATGACTTAATAATTTTTCATAGAAAAAAACTATCTTGCTGCTGGAAGAGTAAAATCACCAAAGTAATGTCTAAATTCAACCGTTAATGAAGCAAACATTAAAGATTCCACAACAATAAAATGGGGTTATTACTGTATTATTAACATATATAATATTTTTATAGTGTATAATAAAATAGTATTTATCTTAATCATTTATATTTTAAATATATTATAGTTATTAAAATAGTTTTTCATCTCGAATCAAATCAAACTAAATTAACCTGGTTTAGTTTATGATCCATGTTTGAATTGGTTTGATTTTAGAAAAAAATGATCTAAGATTAGATCAAATTGAGGGAGACGAGGAAAAAGTGAAAATCTACTTATCTATACATGGGTAAAAACATAATTTTTTCAGTATTTATATGCATATGTGCTTTTAAGATATTTTTACATAGGAATTATTATAATATACATTTTTTAAATATATTTCTATGATACTACAAAAATTTTAAATGTCATTATAATATTATTAAATCATAAACTCTGTATGTTATTTAAATATTTTAAAATATTGTCAGAAAAAATGTTTTGACTAGAGGGTTCGTTTGGTTACCGGTAAACATAAATTTTGACGATATCTTTTTCTCTGTAATCACTTTTCTGTGAAAATCGAAAACCTGATTGTTTATTTGGTTTTTTGTAAATTAATCTCCCCAAGGCATGTATGCCTGTGTACATCACCCCTTCACAAAATATTATAATAAATTTTTATTCTCTAGAACTTTAACGCTAATCATTATTCAAAATTCATAATGTGACAACTACTATATTTTTAAGTCATTTTTAAAAATAAAATTATCTTGTAAAATTATAGTTTAAAATAAAAATAAAAATTTTAATTATATTGTCTGAAACTATTTAGGCATAAAATATAAAATATAATAGATTGGATGAGTATAACAATAGTGCATTTGATTGAGAAAAAAACAAAAAAGTAATAAAAATATTTGTAGTATAATAATTTTTAATAAATATAATTATAATATCTCATTTGATTGAAATTATCTGGTTTTTCGCAAAATATTTTTAGATCATTTTAACTCTTAAAAAGATTGCTGTGATGTTGATGTATAAAGAACAAGGTACAATGACGCTGAGCTTTATCTTTCATGTATACATGTATATATATATATTAAAAGCTATTTTGTACCTATATGTATATCATTCGTATATTTAAATTTTAGTTGATATGATAAAATATAAAATTAAATATATTATTTTAAATAGTAAAATTAAAACAACAATTTTAACTTTTTGGAATGTCATTGACCAAAAAAATCATTTTGAGCTGTTCACCGAAAATGACATCCCGAGGATTTTCTCGGATGTCAAAATGTTATGATATTTTACTTGCAATCAAATAGATGAAACGCTAGACATTTTTCGAAAATGTGCACATGCAACAGTTTTTACAAGGATCTAAACAAACCGTTAATGCTGGCAATCAACGTCATAAGTATATTATAATTTCATATTTATATATATTGATTAATATAATTTATTAAAATTCAAAATATAAATTTAAAAACATAATAAATGTTGTAGTTAAATTTTTTTTAGTACATGATCAAAATCTCTCTCTCTAATATTATCTTTGTCTCTGTGCTTTCTCTTACATCCCTCTTTTCACTTTAAAAAGTGAGGACGTTTTTTAAAAATATCAAAAAAAACTTGAACAATGCCACTCTGTGTATCTTAGGTTGAAATATGTATTTTTTAAAAATCAATTTATTTTAACCATGTAAATTTTATTAATACATATGTATAAATACAAAATATAATTATTTTTGATATGTAAAATCTCTATAATTTAAAAGAAGCTAAAATTTTTATGTATTAAAGTACCAACTAGTTTAAGAATAATAATTAATAACATAAAATCAATTTTACGAGCTTAAATATCTATAAAATATGCAATCATTATAAGTTTTTATTTCATATGTTCAAGATAGTTTTAATGAGTTTTTTAATAAATTAAATGTTAAAATATTATGAAATAAAACATATGTATTTTTTTCGTTCGAAAATTTCTAGAAGCTTTCTGTCACTGATATCATGCGGAGAGTGTTATTTTATACGTGGTAAATTCATGAAAATGCAGTTTCAGAACACCTTAAATCAAATTACATTGTCATAGAGCAGAATCACTAGTAGGATTGGTGGGATTATTATTCATAGGTCAGAAAATAGATGCAATTGATTGCAGAATACTATTTTTGAGCAGGTAGCTCAACGTAGGGCTGTTCACTCTTCGGTTTAACCCGAAAAATCAAACCAAATCAGTATTTTGGTTCGGTTTGGTTTGAACAATCGATCAATTTGATTTGGTTTCTATGACCCTTCAAACTAAACCAAACCGGTAAACCGAATAACCCGAATTGGATTAAATATTTTAGTTTAAGTTATATATGAGATAGCATTTATGCATCTTTTCTTATAAAATTAAATTTGTTTCGATAATTTTTAAGGCAAAATTAATGTAACGTATAAACATATACACAAATTTTTAATAGAATATGATTTAAAACAAACAAAATAAAATTATATCTTGATATATCTACTAACCTTAGTAAAATATAGTTTGAACCGAATTAAACCAAATCAAACAAACTAATTTAATTCGATTTGATTTGGTTTAACAGATAATTTAATTTTGTTTGATTTAAGAAAAAATACTTGAAAGTCAGACCAAACCAAATCATCAACGGCCGAGGCATCCGAGCACTCACGACCTCCAGCTGGAGGTTACGACCAGATTGGCACGGTGTCCACGGCGGCAAGCCTCACTGACAGCAACTACGGGTTGCTCAAGCTTCTTAACTGACTACCGCGCACAACGGTCCCTTTCAGGACTTGTTTTGGTATAAAAGACGAATTTAATTTATCTTTAAATTTCGTAAATAAAGTTAAGTATATCTCTAAATTAAACTGATTTTAACTAGGAGTGAGCAGAGTTCCACCCGATCCAATTTAGATTATCTTTCTAAATCAAATCGATTCCTTAAATCGAACTGAATCAAAACGATTTCAATTCATTTGGTTCAATTTAAACTGAAAATAAATAAAAATATTTAAATAATTAATCTTGACACACATATTGATTTTAAGTTAAAAATAATCAAAATAAATAATATTTTATTATAAGAATAAAATAAATATTTTTATTAATACTATAATAAATTTTTTAATTAAATCAATTTGAACAATTTGATTTAGTTTAAATCAATTTGAAAAACTCTTAAATTGAACTAAATCGAAATGAATTGAACAAGTTAGTTCAATTTGATTTTTCAGTTTGAACCGTTTAATGCTCACCCCTATTCTCAACGAACCTTGAGCCCCTTTGGTACAAGATTAGTTAAGGGATAAATCTGGTTTATCTCCTAACAAATATGGTCCCTGATGACCTGTTTGGTACCATAAAATTTTGGGGATGAATCTAGGTTATCTCCTAAAATTTGAGGATAACCCAAGTTATCCCCGTACCAAACAGCCAAGTTATTCCCGTATATAAGGTGTTGTTTGGTATGGAGATAATTTGGGGATAAATCTGGATTATTCCCAAAAATTAGGAGATAACCCAGATTTATTTTCAAAATTTTATGGTGCCAAAGAGGCTCTAAGACTTTATTTGGTATGAAAATAAAAATAAACTTGATTTATCCTCGAACTCTATTTTGTTTTGCAATTAAAATAAAACTTAACTTAGATTAACTTAATTTGATTTAGTCTAAAGTCAAAGATAAGATTCTATATAAATCATCCCATATATTACATGATTTTTCTAAAAAGATGGCATTCGAGGATATGAAACTCTTCTGACCAACAGCAACTGCTTCCTTCCCTTGCGATGCCCTCAATGGCTCCTCACCAACCGTCTCCGGATCAACCACAATGGGACCTCCGTTGGAGATAGAATGTTAGTGCCATTCATTGTTGCAAATCTTACGGGGGTGTTTGGTTGCATGATAACGGAGTTTTTATTTTTAATTTTTAAAAATTATAAGAAATTTTGTTAAAAAAGATGTTTGACAATCTAGACAATCTTATGTTTTGAAAATGATTTCTTCTTAAACAAAAAAAAGAAAATCCCATCTCTTTCTTTTTTTCGTGTGGTCCCCCACTTTATTTGGTCATGAATAATAGTTACTCTTTTTTGTTATCACATCCCTCCAAACATGATAACTTTACGTCATGAGTTAGTTCACTTTTTATTTTAATATAATTTTTTATCATAAAAATGTACAAAAAATATCATGCAACCAAACACCCCCATTAAAATTGGACAACATTTTCTTTTTTTTATTCTTTCTCTTCTCACCTAATACGAAAAGGTGGGGGTGAGCCATGTAAGACCCATTTTCCTTAAATTGTAAGGTTGTTGAATAGAATTAAAGAGTAAATAACTCAATCTACATTAAGATTTGATTATACTTTTTTATAAACACCATAGATAGTGCCAAAATATATGATTGCGTAAATTATTTTAAAAAATATGTTATGTTTGATACATTATATCATAAATGATTTTTTGATTATAATATTACATTCAATAAATATTTATGTATTTATAATAAAATTAATTTTAAATTTATCTTTAGTTCTACCAAACATATGACAGTGTTATCTTTGAAGCTTAACAAAACTAAAACCAAACACAACAATGTGGAGATGGTCACAAAAAATGGCTTATTCTTAGACTCTTTATTTCTATCCTGTACCCTAATAAGGTGTTTTGTTGCATGATAACTTTTTTTTGCTATGTAATAAACCTTGTTAAAAGAGGTATTTGACAACCATGAAAATTTTAGATTTTTAAAGTGATTTTCTTTTTAGACAAAAAAAGATGGTCTCGCCTCTTTTTTTTATCTTGTGGTCCTTCATTTTATTTGATCATATATGATAGTTACTCTTTTTGTCATCACATCCTTCCAAAGGTAATAATTTTATGCCGTTGGTTAGTTGAAAGTGTATTTTAGTATAATTTTTTATCATAAAATGTATAAAAAATATTGTGCAACCAAGGGACACAGATTGTCCGTTTGGAGTCTTGGATCTTCAGACATGATGAGAAATAATGTTTGGCAATTGCATGGTTAGTCATGGTTTGTAATTTCAATACTAATTTCACCTCTAATTATTGAGTATGATTGACGTAGTCACATTTATTTAAGTATATACAAAAATATGTGGATAGTTACCACACATATATTTATATATATCATAACACTTACGCTGTATATATAATAAAACTATAAATATATTTATATTTTGATTCTACATAATATATAATAAATCACAAGTTGAGAATGATAATGCCTTGTTCCATAAAATGATAATGAGTAATTTGTACAATGATCTGGGGAAACTTAAACGAGGAACGGTCATGGTTTAGTTGACTTTTATTTGGAGTCCTTTTTTTAACCAAAATTGATTGGAACAACTCGACTTTAAATTGAATTGAATAGTTACCCGTTTAACATATATTATTTATTTATAAAAACTAAATTAAATTAAGAAAATCAATATTAATATTAAGAATAATTATTTATTCATGATAAAAGTATATGTTTATATTATTTTTTTTATTTTTTATAATAATATAAATTTAAAATTAATATAATATATATTGGGTCAATCCATTTATGGGTCTGATTTTGTTTAGGGAGAGATTGAACTGAATCAAATTTATAATGGTATTAGTTCGATTTGATTCAAAAAATTGAATAGTCAGATTTTTAACCACACCAGTAATTTCACTTAGGTTTGGTTTGATTTACCGATTTTCTAGCACATAAACACCCTACCTGAGAAATAGATATATAAAATGTGTGATGGTCAAAAGTAGAGATGAGATTATTTTATGGGAAAATCGATCAGTGACCCGTTTAAGTAAATTGGTTTAACAGTAAATTCGTGACTAAGTATTCACTAATATCAAATTTATTTCCAAAACTTTTTTTGAAGTTGGGTCCATTTCGTCCAGAACCCTCGCAATTATGTTAGAAGCTCCGGGTGCAAATGAGTAGGGCTGAGTCTAAATAATATGTTATTCGAGTTCTGACTTATTTATTTTACAATAATTTGAATTTGAGTTTGAACATTTACAAATATATTAAATTTTTATTCAAGTTTAGTTCATTAATTAATCGAGGCAAACTCGAGCTTGAGCTTGAATAATAGCTCAACTCAAGTTTAGTCCGCGTTCAAATTCAAACTCGATACGAATTTGTTTATAAAACTCAAAATCTATTCAACATCATGTATAAGACTCTAACTTTAGCTTGTTTTATAAAATTTGATATAAATTTGAAGTCAAATAATTGACATATATCAGATGTTTGAGTGATAATATATAAATACTAATATATAATTTGATTTTTAAAATAAATATTTGATCGATTATTTAATAGAGTTACTCGCGATCAAGTTGTGTGTCAGTGTGTTTAAGCCTTACTCATTTAATGAGTTGAGTTTTAATTTTAGTTCAAACTTGTTTGTTTAACATAATAAATAAGTCAAGTCAAAATTTTATCTAAGTAGAGTTTTTAAGTGACCTATGAGACTATGAGTGTATTGGTTCGTTTGTAGTTTGCACCCCTCTCAAATGAGTTTGAATCACCTCATATGCCCAAAGGAGGGAACTTACTCTATCTCCAATAAGCAGTTTCTACCTTGTCACCTCCACTTATGATGTTCCATTAAATTCTTCTTAGAATGAGAAGGTGGATAATGTGGATTAATAAATTATTTTGTTGTTACTAAACCATTCGTATAATTATTAACATTTCAACTTACTAAAATGTTCATATAGTTACTATCTCTAGATTCACTCACGTTGGTGTATAGTTACTATGCCACTCATATAGTTACTAATCTTCTCATTTATTAAACTGCTCATATAATTATTAAGAAGGGACATATACTTACTAAAGTAGGCATATACTTACTAAGGCCCTCCCTCGATAACTTTATATCTGATAGAAATATATGCCCTACAAGCCAATCATATATGATATGATTCGACATTTCTAGAAATATCTTATTCAATTAATTAGGCAAATCTTCATTATAAGCTCTTATTAGAAGCGAATATCATAATGAAGTCCTTGATCAAATACAATGATGATTAAATCATGATGAGATCATGATAATGAGATTGATCATCTAGAGGTATTTGATCTAAATGTTCCTAGTCATAGGATACTTGAGACGGGACATCAAGGATCCGAATAGACTAGTGTACGTGACGCCTTCTCATGTGATGAGGACGACCGATCTCATTGGTCATTAGTGTGGAGACACTGAGATACACATACAGGTGCTCATTAGTTGAATGAGTTCACTGAACTGACCGAATTAGAAACCCTGAATGGTATCTTACCGAACTGTCTATAAGGGTTTTCTATCATCATGGTTGCATGGTTGGACCTTTGACCTGAGTCGCCAAAGATGCCTTGTTGGGTGGAACTTGTGCTTTGACCATTGACTTATGGATCACAATTTAGATGGTCCTATATAGCGATGGATCGGGTACAAGGAAATCCGATGGAGGTAATTGAGCGGACAACAAGGGATCGTCCACTCTCGGTAAGTGAGAGTGAATGTCCTATGGGATAGTACTCTAAATCTCTGGCCAGGGTAGATAGGATAATTGGAAAAGGAGTTTTCCAATTGATCCAATTCCGAGTACAGGATCCTATAGAGTCGGTACACTAAGGAGTTGACAGTCGATGCCGTACTCCTTTCCGACCGGGACATTGGATGGATGAGGGTTTATATCCATGTGGTAACTGATGATGGAAATGCTCAATGGAGATGAGATTATCCCCATAGCCATTTGGGATCATGGGATGTGGCTTGTACCCTTCATGATCGGTAGGCCGATTAATCTGTTATCGGATAACGGATTTAATTAAATTAAATAGAATTGTTCTATTTTATTTAGGCCTCAACCAAATAGGCTATTGGGCCTAGTGGGTCACACACAAAAGGACTTATCCACAAGTACAGGGGCAATGATGTAATTTATAGAGATTTTGGGTTTTTATGAAAAATTCCATAATTCTCTATAAATACTAATGGTTTCAGCCAAAACCCATCAAGCCAAGGGTGAAAACCACGTCCCAAGTCTCCTCCCTACCTCCTCCTCTCTTTAGAAGGTTTCCATGGTCGATGGAGCTCCGTTCGGGAAGAGTTCTCGAGGCCGGCGCGAAGGGAGAACCTGCTGTGGATGAAGTTCGTGTGGATACTGCTGGAGACCGGACACTTGAACGGTTTGAAGAGCTTGAGAAGCTCATCTCCTTTTTCTCCATGGGATTATATGAATCCCTATCAGGTATATTCGAACCCGATTTGATCGGTTTTCGGTTTTCGTCGTTCGGTTCTTATTGAGACGGATTCTAAAGGAACCCATAGGAATCGTCGCTTACGCTGCACCAAATTTTAATGGACGATTCCTTACAATATCCCCCTTAGTAATTATATGCCACATCTCGATAAATAAATGCACTCTCAATAACTATATGTCCTCAATAACTAAACACCCCTTTTATAACTATATACCCCGCCTTATTATCTAAATGTCCCCCCTCAATAGCTATATGTCCCCTTAGTAATGGGGGTGTAAAGAAATCAATACACTTAGATAAGTAGTTCGAAACTTGGCTTGATAAAAACTTGATTCAATTTGTTTTGTTAATTGAACAAGCTTGAACATACTTTTATTTGACTCGATAAGCTCGCGAGTAACACGATTAAATATTTTACTGAACATAAAATTTTAAGATTTAAATTTTAAGTATTGATAGTTATATATTTTTACTTAAATATACTAAATAATTTAAAATTTGAATTTAAAATTAGATCAATTTCATAAATAAAGTTAAATTTAGAGTTTCACATATGACTTCTAATTGATTTTGGATTTTATAAACAAGTTTGTATCTAATTTAAGTTTGAATGTTGAATGAAACTTGAGTTTAGTTCTCACTTTAGCTCGAGTTCAACTCGATTAATAAATGAACTAAACTTGAACAAATGTTCAACATACTCGTTAAAACTCGAGCTCGAACTCAAATTCGTGTAAAATAAATGAGTCAAGAACATCATATTAATTACTTGGCTCGGTTGGGCTCGTTTGCACCCCAAAGTAACTATATGACATGTCTTAATAACTATAACTCTATAAGACCTCCTTAATAACTCGATGTCCCTTGGTAGCTATACGTTCCCTCCTCAGTAACTATACGTCCCTTTCGGTGACTATATTTCTCTTGGTAACTACATGCCATGTCTTAGTCACTATACGTCCTCCATCACTAATTATATATCTTCGGTGACTATATAACTATATATTCACTTCAATAATTATGTCCATTTCAATAACTATATGTCACGTCTTAGTAACTTATGGCTCTTTTAGTACCCTGTTAACATTATTAGAGTGCGATAGTGTTTATGAGAAGCTAACAACATTTGTAACAAATCATCCATTCTCCACCTCATCTTCGAAATCTATGTAGCATTTTAAGTTAGATGTGCCAAGTGACGCCTTCTAGTTGAAGATAGAGAGAGTTCTCTTTTCAGACGAGTAAGATCATCCGAATTTCTCTCCAATTCTCCGCATACTTATGGGGTGTTTGGTTGCATGATAATTGGGGTTTTTATTTTAATTTTTAAAAATTGTAAGAAAACTTGTTAAAAGATGTGTTTGACAATCATGACAATTTTATGTTTTGAAAGTGATTTTCTTCTTAAACAAAAAAGAGGGTCTCACCTCTTTCTTTTTTTCTTGTGGTCCCCCACTTTATTTGGTCATGTGCGGTGATTACTCTTTTTTGTAATCACATCCCTCCAGACATGATAATTTTATGTCATGAGTTGGTTCACTTTTTATTTTAATACAATTTTTTATCATGAAAGTGTACAAAAAATTATCATGCAACCAAACACCCCATTAGCAGTCATTTGGATCCGTAGAAAAGTTAAAACGTTGAAAATCATTTTCTGTGATCAGATTTTCAATTAAAAATAAAATTAAATATGTTATTTGGTATTTGAAAAATGATTCTCTATAGATATTTTTATCTTTTTGTTATAAAATTTTTAATACTTAATTTTTTAGAAGATACTTTGAATCTTACGAATAAAGTTTTATAGTCTACAATATTCTTAAAAAATAAATTAATTCACTATTTGGTTAGGTGTATTTTATTTTTCTTAAAATCATAGTTTAATTTATTATTTTATTTTTTAATTGTTCTAAAATTAATTTAACTATTTATTTATTTTTAAATTATTTTTTAAACTTAATTTTAATTTTAATTTAATTATAGTTTTTAATGATATAAATTTTAAATAAAATGACTTTTTATAAGTAGTAGTTATGGTGTTGTCATTTCAAAAATAAATTTATCATAGTATTATTTGAAATAAAACTTTTTCGTGAAATGTCCGATGGCTTCGGAAAATGGCATATAAAAAGAGACTGCGGATGTCAAAATTCACCGTTTAAAAGTGTCAACAAATTATATTTTACGTTGACTCTCATTTTCATGTTGTGGGAGGTTTCCGGTAAAAGATGATGCAGGCGACATATTTTACAGGCAACCAAATAGGCTATTAACTAGGGGTGGACACAAAATAGTTTAAACCGAAAAACTAAATCAAATCAGTCTATTTGATTAGGTTTGATTCAATTCAGATCCTCTTTCGATTTAGTTAGATTTAGAAAATTTCTAAACCATTTAAACTAAACTAAATCGTTTAAATCGAATTAATCAAAAAATATAAAAAATATTATAATATTAATATAAATATAGTATTTTTATAAAATTTATAATAAAATAATATTTATTTTTATTATTTTTAACTTAAAAATTAGTATATATGTGTAAAAAATAATTAATTTAAATATTTTATTTATTTTTGATTTAAATATTTTTGATTGAACTTATTCGATTTAATTCAGTTCGATCTGAGAGAATGGTTCGATTTAATTTAATTTAGAAAAAAATGATCTAAACGGAATCAAATCGAACATGCCCACCCCTACCCTTAACCCCCGACCGTTTCTTTATCCGGGCAGGTTCGCTAAAACCCTAGACGAAACTGAGAAGAAAGCGCGACGTCGGTGACCATTTAGCGGAGTGAACGCCCGGTCCCGCGGCGGCGATCAGCCGACGGAGTGAAGAGCGAGCTCACAGCGGCAACAACGTCCTCTGGCATCAGTAAGTCCGGCGAGACTCGACTCTTTCCTCCCCTCCCTAGGCAGTTGTCTCCCTCTCCCTCCTGCTATGATGACGACACTAAGTGTCTTTGCTCCCTCGGCTACCTCTTCCCCTCCCTTGGCTCCCTCATGGCGTTGTTCTCAGGAGAGCGCTTGTGTTCTGGGACCGGGAATGCTGATTGCTGAGAGGTCGGAGGGACATTTGGTCAAGGGCGGGCCTCGGGCATCAACACCGGTCAAGTGTGGTGTAGATCAGCTGATGCTGGCGAGGATTGTGTTGGAGTCTGGTAGAGAGGGGCATTGGAAGCTGAGATGCGCCGTGCGAAAGAGGGGCAGGGGGAGCAGGACTATTGACAATGACTGCAAGATACCAACTTGATATCAGAAAAGGGATCACAAGATTACCGGGGATCAGAAAAGACCATTGAGAGATGGTCTTCCTTCTTTCTCAGACCCCTCTTCGCCGATGCCAACTTCTTCAGTTAGCTGTCTTCCAGGAACTGCCGATCCTGAAGCACGCTGGAAGTTGATCATTTCCTTGTGTGAATGATGATTTGAAAACTTGATATGGACGCATTAGATAAACAAGAACTGTCATTAAAATCTTGGAGCAATCATCCTGTAGACAAAGCGTACACTGTGCCATTTTGATAGAAAAATTTCCAGGTTTCCTATTGTAAGGGTAGCAGATCTGTTCAACGCAATGTGCTATAATTTATATAACAGAAATCACATCTGTGATCCTGATCAAGATGACAAAATAAAAATGAGCTTAAGTTGTCAGTTTCATAGTTTGTAATGTGCTAGTACTTTATGCAGTCCGGATGTATTTGGTATTGTCCCAGACAAGCTCTCTTTATAAGGTCAAAATCCATTCGAAAGTGGTAGATCTGCCATGGGAGTATGGGCTATAGTTGATCCGGTTCTGCAGGCCATGGATCAGTCCCTGGCCAGCTTGATCTTGAATTGGCTTGAATGGGTTGGGTTGGCAGATTCCATGCAGGAATCAGCCAATCTAGAACCAGTTCTGGACTTAAGAGCAATGGGCTGACCCAGCCTTGAATTGGCTGATCCAACTTTGAATTGGCTAGGATCAGCCAATCGCAGTGCTTCTGTTCGATTTCTTGCCAATCCCAGCTTCTACCAGTTTGGGAATATTGACCAATCCTATCCTGATGGGAACTGGGATTGGACCTGGTCGACCTTAGGTCAAATCTTGAGATTCTGAAATAGCTAGAAGCCCTAAGCAATCCTGAGTTTTTTTTCACTGCAATAATCAATTATTATGGTATGCATATGAATGATGGTATTGGTATGCATTAAGGGATATGAACATCCGAAAGCAAGTTGCTAATGTTTCTTCCATCTATTCTTGGATTGCTAAATGTTTGGCCATTCCACGATTCTAACATTGTCTCTTATGATTGTGTATAAAATACTTCAAAGGAGAAGTATTCATTTGATTGTAGCTTGTTCAAATTCTCATGTAATTTACTTCATTCTAGGGCTGTAAAGGATCCATATATTATCCGGATCCAATTCGGATTTGTATCCAAATAATCGGACATTATCCAATTAACTTGATCCATTGGATTCCGAATTCAGTTTTGGATATTATCTGAATAACATTTGGAGTGGATTCAAAATTGTAAGATCTGCTCTGATTTGAACCGTTTCATCTTACATCCTACGGGCACCGATAAACCCTAACTAACATACCTCAATGGGTACCCTAGCTTACCCATACCCACACTTGTCCTCATCCCACGCAGTCATGCATTGCTGCAGCCTGTAGAGATTGCCCCTGACAGAGTTGCGGCCAGTCACCTCCAGCCTCCTCACTGTCATTGAGACCCTCGGCTAGGGCTTAGCTTCCAGTCAGTTGCCAGCCCCCATCGTCACAGTTGTGGTCAGTCGTTGTCACCTCCAGCATCAGCCGTTCCTAGTTCTCCTTTTTAGTTGCCTACTCGCAAGCTTCCCTGGTTCCTATGCACAGCAGCACATCAAAATCAACCCGACACCGGATGCCCTTCCTCATGGTTGTGGCCAGCCACCTCCAGCATTGTTGATGAGGTCCATGGCATCCTCTGGGCAGTAGACGGCGTGGTTGAAGTGGAGGTAGCGGCTGTAGGCTGCAGGGTCCTCGAAGGTGCAGAGAGGCATGCCAGCAAGGAAGCAATCATCAACGGTGACGAGTACACCCTCATAACATCTCAGTGGCACCTTTCAAGTAAGGTTGGAGATGGAGAGGTTAGGAGCATGTGAGATTTACAAAATTAAGATCAGTAAAATTAACAGTAAAATGTCCTGGTATTCTAGTTTGTTCGTTGGCATTAATGTCTTAAATTAGGCTGATTTAATATCAAGATCGAAGTAGACAGCCTTGATCGATCATAGATCTAGTTAGATGAATACATATTCTAGGTGAAGTGGATATTATCTACGTCCACTCCATATCTGAGATTTAATATTTGCTCCACATCTGAATTATAAGTAGAGCGGATATCTGATATCCGAAGTTTCATCTGAAGTGGTTTCAGAAATCTCATATCTGCACAGTATTTGCTCTGTTTTCAGCCCTACTTCATTCTTGTAGTCCATCTCTTCTTGAATATTCTTTTACTTCATTTTTATAAATTAATTCTACGTACAGCTTTTGGATCAAATTTGACAGTAGAAGAAATTAGTAAAGTCATATCTACTAGATGGAGTTTGAAACCTACAAATGTGGCCTTAAGATATATCATTCCCAAGCAACAATCATGTTCTATTCTTATCGTGAATGATGAAGATCTAGTTAATCCACCGAAAATAATCTTTTTTGGGAAAGAGAATCATAAATATAGGGATAGCAATATGCCCTTGTGAGTTGTGAAGTATCAAAAAAGTTGGTTAGCTCTCTCATAGTTGCCAAAATTTTTTATTTCTCTTTATACCTGCCAAGTTGAATATCATATTATCAAGCATGACCGGGCAAATAAGTTGCAAACAAGTAGGTACTTGAACATAAGCATTGTTTATTCGATTTATTGCATTGGTATGTTGATGCAATCCATGTTTACATCATGAGAAGGGTTATTGACCTTGAAGTGATAGATGAAGGTCGATTCAAGTGGTTCTTTATATGTTTTTATGCATGTTAAGCCAGCTTTGAGTGTGGATGTAGTATGTTACTATTTCTTGATGGTATTTTTTGAAAGATAAGTATAATGGAATTCTATTAAATGCAACTGCATTGAATAGAGTTAAGGAGCTATTCCCATCATCATATGTTGTAACATTGAAAATAAAGACAATTGGATGTGATTTCTCTCTTGGTTGGGAAAAGCTATATCACCATTTCTTAGAGTTACATTTATATCTCCTGGATGTAAATGATTGATTGATACTATTAGAAATATATTTTCAAATTCTTGTAGCACCTTTTCTTTACATCGTTTAAATGTTAACCTTGCAAAACAAGATAGAGAAAAGTATAGAGGATTCATAGAAAATGAATTATTAGCTATGTTTGACAAGGTAATGTATGCTTACACTATAAAAGAACTCAAGAAAGCAATACACGCTATGCGTGCCATTTCACTTGAAATAGAGAATTGAGCAAGAGATATTAATCTTAGTTTTGAACTAATGCATATTTCATAACTGATAGTTTCGGGAAGATGTATAATGTATTTAAATAATGTCAAATTATTCTAACACAGGTGTTAGAGGAGAGATATCTTCCTATATTTCATGTGGTCAATTAAATACAAATGAAAATAATAAATATGAGTGTCAAAAGAAAAGAGAGAAAATTTTCATGGACGACATTTTTATGTTTGACAATTGATGCAAGGGTTAAATTTTAGTGGACAATTCTCATGGTTATATTGTTGATATTTTTGATGGTATTTTTTGAAGTGATGGCAACAATATGGACGGTAGTAAATCTTCAAATTGTCATAAAGTCATGTAAAGGAGGATAGATGCTTAAGTTTCTAAACTAACATATTTGTGCCTTAATTCATATAATATAAAGGAATACAGGAGATTATTGATCAGTTTGTTATACAGTATGTGTTTACGAGCAAAGCTACGAGGTGTGTATTGTTCTGACCTATGATATGAGTAAACCTGGAGTGGAATTTGAAGATATTGAAGTGAGATTTTCTTTGATTAAAAAAGATAAGGAAGGAGTACAAATAAAAAATTCTTTACAAAAATCATAGAAGTTGATTAAGTAATTTACACATGTTATATGTGTAAGCACCCTGTCATAAATAGTAGAATAGGTGTGACATTTTTTTATTCATTCCTTTATATATCATATTTATTGTTGCTTGTAATTTCTTTTAATGTTTTAGCCATGACTAGCGATTCTTCAATTCCAACTATGCCATGCCCTTTTGGACATGGCTCTTGTGTGGTTAGAGTAAGCCAAGATGAAAGGAACCCAGGAAGAAAGTTCTATAAATGCAAGGTAAAACTTTTATTGGTTTTACTTATAACATTAAAACATATATGCTTATTATTGTTCGTTCTAACTGCATGCTTTCGTAAATAGGTTGTGGAATGTACGCTTTTCATGTGGTGTGATGAGTTGATCAATTTTGTTGAACCATCTTCATCTTGTTGTTGTGCAAGCACCGATTACATTCGTCGTCTCGAGGAACACATAGTTTTGCTTGAAACGAAGGTAAGACAACAAAAGATGGCGCTGAAAAAGGTGAAAATGGTTGCTAAAAAATTATTAATTATATTAGAGGAGGAGGAGGAGGAGGAGGAGGAGGAGGAGGAGGAGGTGGAGGAGGAGGATGATTATTGTGATCTTTCTTCCAAGTTATGAGTTTCTTTGGGATGTTGATGACAACGAGGACATTATGTTTTTTTTTTTTGCAGTGTTTCGTACTTTCCAGTAGTTCATGTATTGTATTTCTAAATGACTTGAGATGTCTTATGGATTGTGATGTATCATGTCTAATTCTGTTGAAATGTCATGTGATATTTACGAAAGATTGTGGTTTATCGCGTGATAGTATGTTTTCTCCACTAACAAGAGTGGTTCATCAAAATTCAAGTTATCAGGTGTTGCACCGTGCTTGTATTTATGCTTTGTTTGCAAGATTGCCTTTCATAAAAAATGCTTACATGCTAGTAATAAGATCGTGGTTCCTCCTTGCGTTGATGAACAGGTTAAATAAATATAATTGTTTTTATTTTTGCTTATTTTGTCTTGTGGCAAATAATGTCTTTCCTGTAAAAGTTGTATCATTTACAACTCGTAACACGTGAATAATTATTATTATGTAAATTGTAAAGTGAAGGTATTTCCAAGAAATATGATTTTTAGTGATCGCATTTGAGGAAAATGAATTATAAATAACTAGATAGTGGATTATGCCATCATTTTGTTTAAAAGTTGTTCCTTGAGAAATGATTTCTATGTAGTTTCGCTCGGTTGGCACGACCTTGCGTCTGGGCCAGACGCAAGGTATGGGCTCCGCTTCCTGGCGGCGTCAGAGCCAAGTATCTCATGGGGGGGTGTTCAGTGAGGTTCGAACCTCCGCTGCCCGCGGCGTCGGTGGCCATTAGGTCAACGCATAATAAAAAAAAAGAAAAAATTTCTATACTTTTTTTATTTCTCGTGGATCTAAATGTAAGAAAAATATTTGCTGAATTATCACCCTCTTTTTAGTCACATTATCCCTTCGGTCATCCCTCTCTCCGGGGCGCACGCTCGCGCAGAAAAACATCCAGATGACTCTGTTAGAGCTTTACGGGTTTCTGTTAAAGGTAGGGGAGAAAATAGCGTAACCTCATCTTGAAAAGTCGTTTCTCTTGGAATTGAACTAAAAATGACAATATATTGGAAAAAACAGTTCTTTTGTTAAATTAAAAATCTGGCTGGATCATAAAGAGGGTCCATTGAACCGAAACTTTTTTGATTTCGTCATAATTTATCTTGAAAATTACGATAATTTCTTAGGATAAATAAAGCAGAAAAAGAATAGCCACTTTTATTAAAGAATATGCCTAGGGGTAACTTTTGTTTTGGGGTAGGTTTATATAGTGTGTCAAGTAGTCGTATCAAATTTATGTTTAAACTTGTTACTAGCTTCAATGTAACTGTCTAATGTGAATATCAAATTTGGAATCATATTATTTTTAATATCCTAACAACACAGCCATTTGATACTTTCTTGACAAGCTTATCTTTATAATTAATTGCTTATTCGGTAAAATACTAAATTTGAACAATTGAACCACGGTTACAAACCGATCTGTTTCGATAACGAAATCTCTTGTGTACGACTCTAGTTATAATATTTTGATTTTAATTTATTAATTAATCGCAGTGTATTGATTTTTTTAATGGAACCATAGCGATAATTTAAAATTTTTAAAATCAAGTTAATAAATAACAAGCAACTACTAAATTTTGAAATGATTCATTAAATTTTCATCTTTACCTTTTTATCACTTTATATATATATCATATATTATAACTTATTTATTTATTTTATATTAATATTTTTTTATTATATGTACTAAAATTTTATTAAAAATAAAATAAAATAAATAAATCAACATATTTTAATTTCAATGAACTATCGGAACGTTTTATTTTTATTCTGACATAAGATACATTAATAGATTTCAAATCTATTACTTTTTATCAAATTCAAATTAAAAATTGAGATTGTTTACACCATTAATCAAAACTCAACCAGAAGTGTATATTTTTATAATTTTACAAGTTTTAAGATCTAACAAAAAATAAGCACGACAGAAAGAGTTATTTATATATATTATTGTTTGATATCTCTTTAAAAGTCTTCGTGGGGGCGAGCCAGAGGAAGAAAATAAATGGGACTCCGGGAATCGAACACCCCATTGGCCAGAACTTCGATGTGGCCCCAAATCACGTAGTCTTGACACGCATACGGAACGGCTGTGCTAGGGTTTCCGTCTTACAGGGCGCGGGGCACAGAGTTCTCCCTCTCCTCGGCCGCGCTCCACCCCGCTCTTCTTCGGGCTCATCCTTCGCTTCCGTCGCCTGGTCCAGCTGCAAAGGGAAGGCAAGGTCCCCTCCAGTCGTATCGCTCAAATCCACGGGAAAGTCCTTCGTTTTGTGGTCCATGTGGATGGCTGGATCCGTTTGATGCTCTTGATTCTCTGGACTGGAGAGAGTGCTATTCTTTGGAAATCACTTTATGTGGAAGATAATCTGACGTATAGCCACATATTCTGCTTTGGTTGATAGTCACTAGAAGAAATCGCGCATGGCAGGATATTTACCAGCAGAATCAAGCTATGGAACACCTGAAAGCAGACGCCATGGTTCTTTTCATGATGGAGGAGACCCTGCATATGGTTCCCGATGGTATTTCACTAGAAAGGAAATTGAAGAAAATTCTCCTTCCAGGAGAGATGGCATCGATCTGAAGAAAGAGACGTATCTTCGTAAATCTTATTGCACCTTTCTTCAGGACTTGGGGATGAGACTTAAAGTGTAAGTTTTTACAGATATGCTAGATGCTTTATCATCTCCTTGGAGAAATTTCCGGACGTTATATGCCACTAGATGTAAATCTTTGCATCGGTCTTATTTAAAATGTTGTTCTTAAATTCTTTTCAAAATTTTCAGTGTTTTCTAAATTATTGAATTCTTATTCTTGGTTATTAGTTGCTAGTCTTCATGTTTTTATACACTCTGGCAGTATTTATGTTCACATATACTTGGTGATTTGCGTTATGTCGAGAGTTGAGTAAATTCATGTGCTTCATCCTATGTGTGAACTTAAATTCATCTAGACATGAGGGGGGTGAGTTAAACGCTATACATGGGTTCATAATTTGTGTTTCTCGTAGAATCACTTTTTTTCTTTTGTCGATGCAACCATGACTATGACTTTTTGGTTTTCTTTTACATATATGTAAACATGACTTGATTGTATCTGTTTTTTTTTTAAAAAACTCGTCAAAATACCAAAATTTTCATTAAGTAAAGCGAAAGTGCAAGGGTAAAAACCAACAGACCTCACTCCCTCAATTACCAAGCTCGCAAGAGAGAATGGGAATTACATAAGCAAACACGTAGAACTAAGAAGCTACCCCTGAAAATTGCATCGTCCAGACAGTCACCTAAGTGAGCAAAAGTTCATTCTGTGACGTATATTGACGTCATGTGTAGAATCATTCTTGGATGCTTAATGCTCAACAATGATTCATTTCTCTTTGGTGTGCCAAATAGCCACATCATAGCCATTACAACTAACTCTTACAATTTAAACTCTTTCAAATAAAGAGCAAAGACAAAATATTGGTGGGTTCCGCCCACAATATTTTTTGTACTTTGATCATAACCTTCCAAAGAGAGTTGATGATCTCACAATAGAGAAAATAATGGTCAAAGAACCTATTGAGATGCCTTCTGGTTGCAAGTCTCTGCCTGCATATCTTCCATAAGAAAAGTTTGGTCTTGATGGGATCGACAACCCCAGATAAGTGAGTATCTTGGGATTATCATGCCTCCCAAAGTTTGTTTTGTCAAAGTGGACTTCACAGTGTAAATGGTTTTGTTAGAAGGAAACCATATCAAGGAATCTTCTTTATTCTCAATGCACATGCAGTTATTCAACAACTACAATATGTTGGAAAACTCATGTATTTTCTCATGTTAAGACCTCTCCTAAGTGAAAGACACCACTTAGTATTGGCATCTTAGTTACAGCTAACTCTGACTTGTGAATTACGACATAAGCTGTACATAGTTGGGAACAAACAATGAGCGGTGTATGACCTACCCACCTATCATCCCAAAGAGATGTTCTTACGCCATTCTCCAAAGCAATGGCAGAAAAAGAGTATAAAAGTTCCCAATTACTCAAAATACCCTTCTATCATAATTGTCAAGGCAACAGGCACCCAACACAACAAAGGGTGCCAAATCCAGTTAGGTGTCGCCTAAGTGGTAGCGATAGATGTTTAGGTATATATGTTTATATATACGTGTATATACATATATATTATAAATATATATAATTAGATATTAATACTATATATTTATGTATACATCTAAACATATCTACATAAATACAATTATATTTGTATGCTATAATTGAATATGTGTGTTTGTGTGTGCATACATGTAACTATGATTTTGTTTTTGTAATTATGTATGTATTGGGTTTATGTTTCATTGGAAAAGATTAATTTTAAATAAGAGGGAAAAGAGGGTTAAGAGAGAATGTTATAAGTTTTAAGTATACAATATATATTTACAAGCACAAATCTTAACCATATGTAATAGTACGTGTGATAGTGAAATATATTTACACTATCATTAAATGAGCACTCACGAATTATGGATCCACCTGTGTGGTTAGGTCGTGGGGGTCAAGGGGACAACGTCTCTTGTGTGGGGGGTGTAAGCCAGGATTGTTGTATCGGAATTGAGAGCCGGGTTGACTAGTGTCGTTCCAATTCGGATCGGATCTAAGATTGTATCAGTTTTTTGAGAGGATTCTCGATTCAGAATCGGTATGGATCTATTTTTTATTTTTATTTTTTTGTAAAATCATGATAAATCTTAAAAATGTAAGAGTACCTAAAAAATAAAAAAATAACATGTAACACATTCATGCGCCTATCACTCTTTATGAGACATATTACGACATATGGATATAAAGCAACACCAATATGAATTCAAATAAATATAGAAAATTGTACCATTCATATGAAAAAATGATGTTTTCTCATCACCACCATTTATGGTATTGGCCCTCATGGTTTTCATATTTCTGGTTTTCTTGAATGCTCCACTGAAATTGGTCAATCATGATTGACCTGTTTTATATGAAAATAATGACTTGACCATTTGACTAAAATCATATACATTGTTTGATGTTGGAGGTGTAGGTGAGGATGAATAACATGGCTCAAAGTTTGAAGTGGGTTCTCGATAATTTGCTACCGTGTACTCATCAAAGAATTTATTTGATCAATTATACGTATCATAGTTGTCAAGGTGGACGCCTAGGCGTCCCCTTCGCCTAAGCGCCAAGACGCCTTTGCTCGGGCGCCTTTTGGGGAGCCTAAAAAGGCGCTCAAGGCTTCCGCCTAGGTGTCCTAGGTATTTTTACATGATTAAAAGAATAATTTTGGAGATTTTCCCTTGATACCCCCCATTAGAGACACCTATTTAATGATAGTTTGTACATATTAATATATTTTATTATCACTTATGTTATCATATATATTTAAAATTTATGATTATAAACATATATTATATATTTAAAATTTGTAATGTTCTCTTTTAGCTCTCTTCTTCCTCTCTCTCTCTCTCACTTAATTTATCAAGATTAACTCCTTATCTAAAAATAAATATCCACACTTTTATGATTACATATTTAAGATCACTTATACTATTACATACTTTTTTTCTTTCGGCCGATTCTGCAATCCATGCCTTTACAACAATTCTTTTTGTTCTGCCGCACCTCACCCCCTCTCTTTGTTATGCTGCAGCCCCCTAGACCCCTCCTTCCTCCTCCCTACAACCGGCCACCCTTGTAGCTGTCCCCCTTCCATTTGTTCTGCTGCACCCCAGACCACCTCCCTCTCCCTCCCTATGACTGCCCACCACCACAACACCCCCACCCCCGCAGCAGCCCCCCTTTGGCTTCTGCCACCCACACCCCATCTTGCAGCAGCGCTCCATATTCGTCTCTCCCCCTCCCTATGACCGCAAGAAGTTTGCTGCGCACTCACCCCCGCACAAGCCTCTCTTTGGGCCAAGGATCGCGGAATCGAAATCGGAATCAGTTGGACCGATCCGATTCAGATTCCCAGGAATCGGTCGGAATTGGCCGATTCTGATTCCCCCTGTGTGCTGTCATCTGGGCTCACAGGATGCCTGACCTCCAGCTTTTTTCTCTTCATCTCTTCAGCCATCTCTGAAGTACTAGAACCTAAAGATTTTTTTACTTTGCAAATCCGCCTATTTTTCTTGTAGTCACTTTTATTTTCGTTTTTCCTGGACTATGAATGGGCTGTGTAGCGGCGGCTGGGACCGGAGCTGGAGCTAAAACTGGAGGTGGCTTAAATGGAGTTGTTCGGTCGGAAATCACCGAGTTTAACCACGCTCGGAGTCGTCGGAAACGCGTAAGAATGGGCGTACGAAGTTTTCAGCGAAAAAATCTTACCAATAACCTTCTACGGATCAAGGAAGAGGTTGAATCGAGGCCGATCAGAGCTTGAATCGGCGGAATCCCGTGAAGAAGTAGCCTGGAATCGCCGTCGGAATTGCCGGAATCGCTGCTAGAATCGCACCGGAATCGGCGCACAGAGCTGGGATCGACCTCGAAATCGCTGGAATTTTTGATTTCGAGGGTTGAAATTGCCCACAATCGCCGGAAGGAGCGCCTCGCCGCTGC
Source organism: Cryptocoryne crispatula var. balansae (assembly GCA_036172225.1). Taxonomy (NCBI): domain Eukaryota; kingdom Viridiplantae; phylum Streptophyta; class Magnoliopsida; order Alismatales; family Araceae; genus Cryptocoryne; species Cryptocoryne crispatula. The sequence continues at coordinate 25,908,714 of CM069934.1, read as the reverse complement.
TGGATCGCCGGAATCGACCGCAACAGTCGATTCTGGCTCTTTTAGGGCCGAAATCGGTTCGATTCCTGGTCCAGAAACGAATCGGACCGGCCAGACCGGTCTTCTGTGGAATTAGTCAGGATCGACCGATTCTAGACAGAATCACCGGAATGGATCGATTCTGACCGATTCTGACCTCTATGGAATTCCTGTTGGAATCGGCCCTTCCGCATGGCCACCGATCCGATTCCAGAATCGGCCGATTCTGATCCGATTCCGGTGATTCAACAATCAATGCTTTGGGCTCTTCTACACCCCTACCCCAAAACAGCCCCTCGACCACCTCCCTCCCCCTCCTTGCGACTGCCCTCCCCTATTGCACCCCCATTTCTGCAACAACTATTATTCCCCTGCCATGTTTGTTCTACCGCACACCCACCCTTACACAAGTCCCCGTTTGGGCTCTGCCGCACACCCCCCTTGTGACCGGCCTCCTCTGTGACGCCCCTACCCTCATAGCATCCGTTATTCCGCACCCTCCATGTTTGTTCTGCCACACACCCACCCTTGCACAAGTCCCTCTTCCCTGCACTGCGACACCCCCTCCCCCTCTTCCTCCCCCTCCCCTACATCCCTTTCATCCGTGTGCCCCCTTCTTTGGTCGGCCGCACCCCCACCCCCACAGCAACCCCACAGATCCCCTCTTCTACTTCAGCCCCCAGGTGTCGCATATGCCCTCTTTCGCACCACCCCTTCTTCTGCCACAGCCCAATTCTCTCATGCTCCCCGTGATGATGACGATAGACGTTCGGATGACGCGAAGACAAGGAAAAAAATAGAGGTTGCAGAGGTGACGACGAGGATCGGATTGTTGATACCTACTCATTGCGTTCGTCACTGCCACCGATTGGCCCCTTCTTGCGTGAGGAAGTCATACCGCACACAGACATTCGTCTCCTCGTGACTATCTTTCATGCTTCCGTCTCTGCATCTCTCTTGAAAATAAAACAAGTACTTCCTTATTCCAATTTTAAAAGAGTTTTAAGATGGTTGTGGCGTTTTAAAAAAAAGAGTTAAAAAACTTAACCAAACACCTTACCTTTTATTTTTAAAATTTATGTTAAAAAGAGAGAAAAAATAATAACCAAACACCCTATTACCTAGGCTGACTGGGTGGCCTAGGTGTACCACATGTTAAAGAACACAATTTATTCTTATCCCCCGCAAGGACGCTGCTCCTGACATCTATGACTTGACCGCACAGGTCGATATGTGAATTATGGGTGCCAATTTAATGTTGGTGCAGTTATATTAAAAAATTTCATCATCACTTATATTATTTATATAGGTTTAAGATTTTTTAATTATACAAATATGCTAAAAATACTTATAATACTCCTTCTCTACCCACTCTCTCTTCCTTCACTTGGTCTGTCAAACCTCTCTCTTTCCCAAAAATGTATATATCTACAGACACATGTACGTACAAGAATTTTCAGATCTGTATCAGCTCTTGGATCAGCCATGGTTGATCTCAATCTGGATTGGGATCGGATCAACTGGGCTAGCTGATCTGAGGTAAGAAAAGGTGATCCAGAATTGACCTGGATTGGTTCTTCCAAAACTTGTAAAAAACAACAGAAAAAAAATCAGAAGAAACAGTACAATCAATATCTCCTGTGATTTTGGCCTGATTCAGCATGGTTCTGGATCCGATCACCCCTGATGTGGCTGAAAGGGGGTGGAGGCAGCCACTCCCTGCATTTCCTTGCACTAAACAGACATGGAAGAAGAGTGTTACCAGGTCCTGCAGACCCGGTAAGCGTTGGATCTGTTATTTTAAGTTGTGGATCCCTGCTTATTGGGCCTTGGGTAGATATGTTTTTGAGACCCGATAAGCAGGAAGCCACAACTTAAAATATCGGATCCCAGGCTTGCAAACCCCATTATCCTTCTCTTACCTGCTCGTTTAGGGCAGGAAAACAAAGGGGTGAGTGCTGCTGCCTACTGAGCAATCCACCCTGGATTGGCACCTGCCGATCCAATATGGTGGGTGGGTGGGGAATGCTCCCAGAAAGAACTACCACGGGATTGGGCTTTAATCTGCTGGATCGGCCAATTCCGGTCTGATCTACCCTGATTGGAGTTGTATGGGTCTGCTATCGGGAGATAGTGAAGGGGTGCTACTGTCACCACGGGCGGGAAGACAGTTGTATCTGGTCTATCACTAGATCTGGTGACATTACGTTGCTGGTTCCATGCATGTTGGGTATAGGGACTCGATAATGCATTATCCCATTATTTTTGAACCGGATATGTTGGTCTTTTTCCTGCCAGTTTGGGCAGTGGTGCTGCCCCTTCTCCATCTCCCAGTGGCGATCTGACACTGATTGTTGGATTGGTCAGGGATGGACTGTTGGTACACCCTGGGTATTTTTACTTTTTCTTGTTTTTCTGGGTTTTGTAAGAACAGATCCGAGCTGATCACAGATTGTTTTATCTTCTCTCATATTAGTCGAGCCGATATATCCTATCTGAATCAGGATCGACCTTTGTCAATCCTGCTTGGAATTCCTTGCCATCTATATCTGTTATTTTTTTTAAATTATATTTGAATTGACAGCCTAATTTTTTGTTGTGAATTCATGTGCTTAGGTAATTCAATTTCTCTTTAGTTGCTTTTCATTTATATCAGGTTGATCTTGACAGTTCTTTAGGCCATTTGCCTTGGAACATACATGATTTACATGTTTTTTGTTACTTGAGTTAATGGTTGCAAAAGCCTTGATACAAGAAAAAAATAGTGCACCTGCTTAGGCAACTTAATTCTTGATATGAGCTAGTTGTATGATATGAAAAATCTGGCAAGACTTTGTGTTGTTGGCATGTGATATTCCATGCACAACCAGGAGTGCAACTTCTCAGGTGAAATTGCCAAACTGTGCAGAGGTCATCCTAGTTCTGGTCAGTGTAAGAATGTACTTGGCCTTTTATAGAAGTTTAGTACGCACCTGAGGGTTACAAATATCTGTACTTTTTAAAGCTTTCCTCGTGCTACCTCATCTTTCTGACAGATGTTATTTTCTCTAGTCCACAGGTAACAATAGCTACGGCAATAATATTTTGCCATCGTTTTTTCCTTCGGCAATCTCATGCAAAAAATGACAGGAGGGTATGCATTGCCTACTTTATATTTTTATTATTTCTAGTTGTTAATGCACTTTTCATCATTCTGAGGAAGCGTATAATCAAATTCTTTTGCAAGTTTCAAGTTTTGTTGTTTATTTTCTTCTTAATTGTTTGCTTCAGCATGTTTTTTCTTAAGAAACATGATTATTTTTAAGTGTTTTTTTGCCTACACTTCAAGTCACTTTAAGTACCACAGTATTTTGATTGGGAAGAAAGACCATAGATCGCGGAATCAGCCGATTCGGATCGGAATCTGCCGATTCCTGGATCGGATCGGCCATTGCCAATCCGATTCTTGGCTGAAGAACCGATCCGGAAAAAAGTTCCGGCAGAATCGGTTGGGATCGGCCGGATCGGTCGGAATCGGTCTGGAATCGGATCGGCCGAATCGGTCGGGATCGGAATCGGAATTGGATCAATTTTTTTATTTTTTTGCTATTCCAGTCGGATCGACCGGGATCAGCCAGAATCGGTCCGAATCGGCCGGAATCGGATCAGAATCGGAATCGGATCATTTTTTTTTGCTTTTTTTTACCGATTCTGGATCAATTTTCTTCCATTGGATCGGTCGGAATCGGTCGATCCGATCCGGATCGGATCGGTACCCACCAATCCCGATTCCGATCCTGATCCTGCGATCCTTGAGAAAGATTCATCTAGCATAGAAGAGTCTCTGAGTCAGTGATTGCGGGATCAGAATCGGTGGGTCCTAATCTAGATCAATTGATCCGACTGATTTTTTGGGAAGAAAATCAATTCGAACTGGTTTAGATTGGACATTTTTTAATTAAAAAAATCAGGAAAAATAGGAATAAATTATTAAAATTTAGTAGACATGTAGAAAAAATGCTGTTGAAGTGGTAGCTTTCACTCAATTAAATATCGGTTTAATTGTTTTTTGAGAACTATGCAATCTTTTGAACAAAGCATCGTCTAGGAGTTGTGTCAAATGTGATTGACGAAATGTCTCCTCTCTTGACGTTGCATCATCAATGGGTTGGGTTGATTGTGACTGACGACATATTGGATTCCTGGTTCTAGAGCCTCATGCTCTCCTCCTCTCTTCATCTTCTTGTTGTGACAATTTGCTACCATGCATATCTTTTCTTAGTCTTTCATCTTTATTGTTAGATGATGTGGATGTATCATGTTCAGCTTGTGCTTTACTTTTACCTGTTTGGCCCGGCTGTGTATCTCTTCTTCTTAGAAGCTCTGAGTGTACGTCTTCTCGTTGCTCAATCTAGATTTTCCTCTGTGATGTTGTTCCTATGAGGTAGTCCCTCATAGCTTCACTATTTTTTCTTGACACCTTGTCATATTTTTTAATATTTCTGCCCACTCCACCTATGTGCTGTTTCAAACAAAATATACTGCAATTTATTTGTTTTCCACACTGTTTGCATTGTACCATTTTCTTTTCCGCATCCTCCGAAGTGTCATGTTCCTACCCAATATCACAGAGAGCAGATGCATCAACACCATGTTCTTGGTCAGCCATTGCTCTAAACTTTGCAACATTAACACATTAAAAATTATTAGTCCGATCAGTTGATCACAAAATTACAGGGTTAATCAGTTAAGGGATGGTGGGGGGGGAGAGGGCAGGGGGAACAACTCCTTAAGTGGCTACTCATAGTCACCCGAGCTCACACAGTCATCCTTTGGGTGACTAATTAGGGGGGGGGAGAAAGGGGCAGGGTTCTCGAGGGGGGTGAGCACCTTATGGGGTTGCTTATAGTCCCATACAGTCATTTAAGGGGGGACCTGCTGAGGATCGCTGCTGTGGGATCAGCAGAGAATTGTCGGAGGGGGACTAGCTGAAAGGAATTGGTCAGGGTTGGGCGTGATCCAGCTGATATCAGCCTTGTCAGGGTGATATCGGTTTGGAATTGGGCCCGATTTTGGGAGATCCACGGATCTTAAGGGGTCCTGGCAGAATCAACAGATTCTGATCTGATATTGCGTAATCGGTTCTTGGCCGATTCTAGTGATTCAAACTAATTGTGCTAGGAACCCAGTTTGGATCGGTCCTCTAGGCTAAAATCGGATTGTGACCAACCTATTCGATCTGGTCAATTCTTCAGTCAATTCTCTGAGCGTGTAGACTCTTTGTTATTTGAAGTTGTAGAACCATCTCTCTCTATGCAGTGAACAATGTGGAGATGCTAGCTTCAACTTTAAAAGGAATTTTTACTTTTCAACTGAGGATGTAAATTCTACCAAGGCTCAAAGTTTTATAATTCATTTTTCATGTTTCTGTTAAATTGTCATCACTTGCCATTTCTTTTCCATCATCTGATTCAAGGATTTCACTTTGAAAGAATCATTATTTGTTCCAAGGAAGTTGTCTTACAGGTCTGATGAAGCTTAACATTCCAGAGTGGGAAGGATATTTGTTCTTTCTTGTCTTTACTCAAATCTACGAGTCTTATATTCTTCTGAGACGAGCTAAATACTTTCTAGGAATGCTTTACAAATGAAAATTTATTTTTCATTTCTAGTTCTTGTTGCAGCCTCTTGTTCCATGCGTTCTTTCTAACATAAACGATCCCTTTCTATAGGAGGTTTGTCAGAAAGTACTTGGCAGTTCCGACTGATCCAGAGTTGCATCTTTGCTATCAGGCTGAAATGGGATTCTTGCTTACAAGTACAGTAATAGTTTGTAAAAGTATTACTATAGGCTTGCGGGTCTGCGTTTCTGATAAGGACTTCATTCATATCTGAAACTTAGAACCTTTGAGCCAGCTGCTCTTTCGACTGAACCAGCCTCTTTTTTGACTGGGCTGTGCCCATCTGAAGGTGAACCATGATCTGAACCAGAAGCCATTGAGCCCCACTTCTTTCAATGTCGACCAGTCTGAACAGGAAAACCGGCAAATGGTTCGGTTGGACTTCCTCTTAACCGATGTGAACCTGCATCTTCTTCCTTGGGGTTGTGGTGGAAACAAGGTCTTAGGAAACCAGGTAGAGGAGCCGATGATTAAAAGTGGTCTTGCGTGGGGGTTTGGGCCTAGCTCTCTACAAGTTCTGGAATCTAGTATGGCCATGATTGTCTCTGGGGGTGATCCAGTTAATCCTTTGGTTTCATGTGGGCCTTTTGGGAGATTTGTTCTTCTTTGGTTCTGGAACCCATCCAGATATAATTCAGGTTGATTCGCCGGGCTCCTATTTTGCTTGTAAGGGATCCAATAAGCAGTCTAGTCCGTGTGAACGGGATTTTAATTCTTTTGAGTGGCTCTGACCTGAGGTTTACCGACCATGTTTGCATTTTGGATGTATGCCCGAAGATCTAGGGATGAGGCTGCGGTTTTACTTTTTTGGTAGAGAAACCGTGGTGAGACTGTTTTTTCTCAAACTTAAGCTCATTATTGTTCCTGCAGAAGCTGAACTGGAAATTGCTGCTAATTTTTTATTTAAACTTCATTGCTCTGGTTGCTTCTGGAAGAAATAAGAAGGGAGGTGACATTATTATACACACATGTTGAAATTTTTATCTTGGAATATTCGTGGTATCCTAGGAAAAGAGAAGAAAAAGGAAATTGACCCGTATAGTCAATCATGAACAAATTGATATTATTGCACTTCAAGAGACTAAAAATGACTTCTCTAAAGACAAGGGTGAAGATTTTATGTGTGGGTAAATTGTATAATTTTCTTTTCATGCGGACTGATGGTAAAAGTGGTGATTGCAGTTTTGTGGAATGTTGTTTTGTTTGAGGGATCTCTATTTTTCTGCAACAAGCATTTCTTAGTCAGCTTTTGTTCGAAAAATAGAGATCTATGCTTTTATTTTGTTTCTGCCTATGCCCTCCTTGTGGATGGCGATGGAGAGACCTTCAATGACTTAAAGGATCAACTATGTCTTGCTTCCAATGATATTTGGTGTATTTGTGGCAACTTCAACTGTGTAAAGTTTCCTGCTGACAGAGCTAGTCAGAATTCTCTTACTGGTGGAATGGATCGCATCAATGGTTGGGTCTATGACTTAATCTTGATTGTGATTTCAGATATAGGTTTGCAATTTACTTGGATCAAATGTTGATGGGGAACAGAATTGATGAACAGAAATCGAGGCTAATAACCCACAAAACTAAAATTCTGACTCCCACAAATTAGTTCTAGGTCTTTCAATTTTTAGAGTGATCTAATTAAGAAAAATTCCACTTAAGTTGCTTTCTCTTTTAATGAATCAGAAAGGAGGAAGAAGAATGAGGGAGAACTGCCAGTTTTGAAAATCTTGAAAGATTTCGAAAATCGGTTCTAACAGCTAACGCCACTGATTTTAGTTATCTGGATTAGGTTCACTCTAATGTGCTCGCCACTGACCAACAGCAATTAAAAAAGAGCTAGGACCTAAACCGCACCAGGCATGGCATCACGATTTAGATAATAGGAAAACAGAATTAAAACCATGCAAGGAAGAGAAGACAGAAAGTACCTCCACACCGGAGTGTGGGGAAGACAGTCTTCTGCTGAGAGATAGGTATTCCTCTTTCAAATACAACAAATTATCAAATAAGTACAAAACGACTGATGACCCACACCTCACAGGGTGGTAAAAAGGTCTACACAATCATTCAGAGTAATACCATATCTTCAGGTTGACGGAAAACCAATAATCTGCACCTGCTTGGCTTTTCAGCATCAATCTTGTTCTTCCAACGATGTTTATCAACAATTATGATAGGCTCAGAAAACAATTCCTCACAGCCTAAAGAATCAGAGGACCAGAATTCTCTAGATCGATCCCTGTATAGACTAAGCTCAATACCGGCAACTTAAAGAAGCTACCAAGCATAGTTGTCAAGGCGACAAGGCGCCCAAGGCGTTGAAGGGTACCGATTCCGCTTAGGCGACAAGGCGGCCGCTTAGGCGTCGCCTAGGCGGTCAAGGCGGTATTCAAGGAAGGCTGAGTCGGGAGGTTGTTATATATAAACAAAACATAAATATAATTATATTTGTTATGTTATAATTGAATATGAGTGTTTTATCAATGCACATAAGTAAATATGATGTGTGTGAAAGAGAAGAAAGTTAAATAAATTTTTATAAAATTTAAGTATATAACTTATTTATGATTATAAAATTTATATATGTGCAATAGTATAAGTGATGGTAAATCTTAAGTATGTATGATAGTATAAGTGATAATACAATATATTAATATATTCAAACTATCATTAAATAAGTGTCCCTTGTGAGGGGTATCAAGGGAGAAAAACTCCTCAAAAACTTTTTTTTTAATGATGTAAAAATACCCAAGGCGCCTTGCTTGGGCGCCTTGGGCGCCTAGGCTGGCGCCTTGGCGAGCGCCTTGGGCGTCTTTTTGGCCCCAGACAAGGCGCCCTTGGAAAGGCGCCTTGCCGCCTAGGCGGCGCCTAGGCGCCGCCTAGGCGGGCGCCTTGACAACTATGCTACCAAGGCTCAGGGAAATCAATGGTCAGCATCAGTTTCCGTTTTGAAAATGTAGGTGGAATCACAGTTATCCGCCATTCACTCTAGCTATTAACTGTTGCCAGAAACTGAGTATATTTCTGAAATCGAAACTGCTGTATATTGGTTGACTGGAAGTAACCGCAACAGGAAATAATTGCCAAAAGGAACCAGAAATCAACTAAATGTGACTGGAAGTGGACCAGTCTCGGCGATCCCCATAAGTTCCAACAGTAACAGTCCACAAGACTCGCAGCAGATCAACAAGAACAATAGCATGAATAGACTATGACTGGAATATTGACCAGTCGCACTTCAGATAACTTGTCAAATGCAACAGCAAAATCCAGATTCGGAGGAACTCAAATCTGACTGGAAGAGGGACCAGTACATCAGTCCGATAAGCATCAGAAGTCAACAAAACAAGTAAGCAGATTTGAGGGATGCAAACGTGAACTGGAAGAATGGACCAGTACACCTCAGAACTTGAATCCGCAATAGAACAATATCTCAAACCGGACACCTTCGGTCCGAATAATTGAAACCAACAATGAAAAATCAGACAGATACGAGTAATCAGAAGACTGTCAGTTTTCGGAATGAAGAACTACGATGGATCAGGACGCAATTTCTTAACAACAGTATAGCCCACTGTTTCAAGATCAGAAGTAGCTATGCGCAGCTAACTCAGATCCGAAAGACTACCAACGACTTCCATTTTGATCCAAAGATCAAGCAGTATCTGTTCGAGAACATATCTTCTAGCAGCACAGATCCGCAGATCCAGAGAGATGAAGGAGGACGAACTCAAAGAAATAGCAACATCCTTTCAATACACATAGTTAAGGGATCGAGAGGTCTAACCATACTTTAAGACGCGGATCCCTTCGTCATCGGCCAAGAGCCTCAGATGAGCTAGATTTAACAAACTCTGCGGACGAAGATCAGCATTTCTTTAACCAACAAAAGGCAACAACGAATGTTCTGCGTTCAGCAAGGAAGAAGAACTTCGGCTACCAGTAATGTTGATCCCAAAGCTCCGCACAGCAGTAACAATAAGGGAGGGAGTTCAGGCGAATGAAGAAGAGTCGCCAGAACCAGATCCGGAAGAAGGTGAAGAAGACGAGCTATCTTCAAGAGGAAGAAGAGAAAAGGAGAGGACGAGCTATCCTCCAGGAGTAGAAGAGGTAGGAACCCGTAGAGATCGGAAGAGTGATCCTACGGAGATGGAGCTCAAGACAAACCAGTAGATCCAGGAAGGAGGAATCGAACTCTCCAAAGGCGCACTCCATTTACTCCATTGGAGGAGGGAGATCGGGAGGAAGACGTCCGCGCTAGGGTTCGCCGTCGGGAGGAGCTCGAGAGCGCGAGCCAACCGCTCGCCTGTTGGAGAGAGAGGAACCCTCGCGAGGGTTTAAGTCGGCCTGTAGAGAGGACTCAAGGGCAAAACCGAGAGAGAAATTTCAACGGATTTCAATTTCAATGTATCATGCGTCGAGTGGGAGGGCTCGGTCCTTTATATAGGATCCTCCCCTCTATTTACACAGAAATTCAGAAAACAACAAACAAATGAAAAAAATAGGTAAGAAATTTCTAAAATGTCTAAAAATTATGTAGACACCTTAGAAAAATACATCCTGACTAAACAAAATAGAGGTAACTATCTCCAAGCCATATGGAACCCAAATTTCTCCTGCGTCGACCATATACTTGACTGAACCGAGGCCAAAGTCTAGTGTCCCCACTAAATGTTGTGTCAAAATCCAAACTATATATATTTTTTGTCTCCACTAAATGGGTTCAAGCTGGTGCTCCCAAGGGGTTTCACTTTCACTTTCTTTGTACTGTATCGTTCCTATCGGATCACTGTCCCATTTGGGTTTCTTGCAGCAAAGAAATCATGTTGTAGCATAGAAGATTCAGATTTGAGATGAGCTGGCTCAAGGAGCCTTTGTTCTATAAATTGTAGAATCGGCCGCTCCGGATCGGGAATTGGCCAAAATCGGAATCGAACTTCTGATTTTTTTATAAAAAGCCGAATTGGCCATAATTGGAATTGGAAGCGGAATCAGATTTTTTTAAAAAACCCAATTATAGATTGGGATTTCTTCTGGAGGATTGGCTGATCTGATCCAATCACCCACCGATCCGGGTACCAATTCAGATCCGGCGATCATTCAATTTGTTCAAAGAGATGTTCTGTGATGGGTGCCATCAAGAAATTACTGAAGCTAGTGTGACTTTGACATGGGTTAAGAAGATCAAAAGCCTAAAGCGCACATTGAAAAGATGGGCAGCAAATGTAAGAAAAAATAGGAGTGAGAATGGTAGAGCTCTTTTGTCCAGAAAAACTCAAATGACAATAGATTTTTAACTGAGGCTGAGATTGAGGATTGGCTCCTTGCAAAGAAAGGCTATAACAAATGGTGTGATTTAGAAGTCAAGTGGATGCAACAGTCCAAGGAGTTATGGTTGAAGGCGGGTGGCAAAAGTACCAGGTACTTTCATTTGCAAGGTTCTCTGAGGTAGAAAAGAAATCTCTTGGAGTCCTTAGTGGTAGGGGTGTAAACGGAATCCGATATTTCGATTTGATTTTGATAAAAATTAATGGGTTTGGAGCTTGTTTTTGTATCCTATAAGTTATCGGAATCGGAATCGGAATCGGATATTCCGCTAGCTTATCGGAATCGGAATCAGTTGATTGCGTTTACGTTAATCTGATTTTGATAAAAAAATTATATATAAATAAAATTAAATAAAATAAAGTTAAATAAAATATAAAATATAATATATTTAAAAAAAGAATGGTTCTTTTAAAGGCTTTAAAAGAACAGTAGAACACAATACTGATATGGGTACACACCAAGAATAAATAGCGAATATGAAGAAGTTGAGTACCAAACGAGGGCATTTGATTCCTACAAATAATGTACCCAGGCACCTTCTTCAGATAAGGATGATGAGGAAGAATTAATTCCATTCACTCAACAAGGTGTGGGAGGTTCGAAGGAGGTGGAGGAGAGGGTGTTTCTAGTAGTTTATGTATGAGTGGAGCAGGTGTAGAAATTTGAGTGAGAGGTAGCATTCTAGTGGGATGACTCAAATATGGAATCTGATGGGATTCTTTGATGAGTACGTCACAACACATTATCTAGAACCTACTTTAGATTTCGAGTCTTATCATCCATTGTCACCTCCAGTGGCCGGAGGAGATAGTGTACATGATTTTAGCTAAATGGTTCAATTACTATTTTCATATGGATATGGCCTGATCATGAGTTTGTGGACCATTCAAGACTATGAGGGACAATTTTGTTCATAGTGGTGATAAGGTATATTTTTAGTTGTATACTTGTATTTGAGTTGCACTTGTATCATCTTTTTTGTTATATTTTAATTTGGATTTCTACTTATACAGTTATACCATCTCTTTTATTTAATAGAATTAATGTTAAATTGTTAATAGTATGAGAACCGAAAAACCCGCTAGTATCATAAGAGAATTTTATTTTATGATATCAGTTTTGTTGACAACATAACAAAATTTTTTAGGATTTCCTGATTTTTTAAATTTTTAAATTTTTTGATTTTTTTTAAATTTTGTATTTAAGACAAATTAAAAAAAGACTTATTTGGACCAATTCCAAATCGGTTTTTGCTCTAGAGAATCAGTCAAGGTTGGACCGATCCGATCGAAATGGGATTGGTACCCACCGATCTTAACTCCGATGCTGATCATGTGATTCTTGTTAGTGTGGCATCATCTAATATTCTTGGGTTCAACTGTTATATATGGTCCTCTATGAAACCTCATGGGATGTACTTGACTCGACTTGAGCCTTAGTCCCGAATTACTTGGGGTCGCTCATGTGAATTATCTTTTTCCACTTATGTAGATTTTGAGTTACTTCTTCAGAGATATTTAAATTATCTAAATCATATTAAATTACTTTTTTTCGAGTTAACCTAGGTCTATCAAGTCCTTTTTTATTTTTTTTATTTTAATATTTTTTTTATTTTTTTATTGAAGCCTTCTTATCTTTATGTTTAGTATATTCAAATCATCTCAATATCCCTTTTTTCAATTTATCTATGATGGTCGCTACTTCTATATATATTTTTTAATATATTCATTTCTTGACCACTTATTGACATTCTCATTTCAACAACACTAATTTTAGAAGTATAATTTTTTATTGTTCAACATTCACTACCATACAACATTGTAGGTCTTATGCTTGTACGATAATTTTTTTTCTTTCAACTTAAGTAGAATCTTACGATCACGTAGAACCTCTATAGCCAATCTCCACTTCATCCAACCTATTTTAATTTTATGATTAACATTTTCATCACATTCTATATCTTTTTGAATAATTGATTCAAGATATTTGAATTTTTTGAGACAATATTACTCCATCCAAACTAACACCATCGTCTACTTCTCTTTGATTTGCATTAAATGTGTAATGCATTTATTGTATTTTAGTTCTACTTATCTTAAAACTGTTAGTCTTTACAGTATTTTTCTATACTTCTAACTTTTTATTCACTTATCATTGTGTCTCATCTATCAATACAATATCGTTTGCAAATGTTATACACTAAGATATATCATCTTGTATGGTTTTCGTTAATTCATATATAACTAATATAAAAAAACAAAGACTTATTGAAGTCCCTTGATGTGAACCTATTGAAATAAGAAAATCTCTTATTTCTCTTCCAAGTGTGCATATGCTAGTGGTTGCTTAGTCATATATGTCTTTTGTCGTATGTATATACCTAACAAACATCATCTGTCATTTCAACACTCATCACAAAACTTCTCTTGGAATTGTATCATAGGTCTTTCTTCAACTCAATAAACTTTATATGTAAGTCTTTTTTTCATATTTCGATATTTTTCTATCAAACTTCTAGTAAAAAATAACTTCAATTGTAAATCGGCCATACATAAATCCAAATAGGATAATTGAAATATTTGTACAATTTCGCAATCGCCGCTCAATAACTCTTTCTCATAATTTCATAGTATGACTCATGAGTTTGATCTCTTTATAATTTGCACAATCTTGTATATCTCATTTTTTCTTAAAAATAGGCATTATGATGTTTTATCTCTATTCATTCAACGAATTTTGTTATAAAGTTGAGTTAACAATTCCACCCTTAAATCTTCCAAATATTTCTACACTTCAATAGGAATGTTATCTTCGCCACATACATTGTTTTTATCATCTTCAATGCTTCTTCAACTTCAAAAATTGGATTTGTTTCATATAATTTAAATTAAACTGTCACTTTCCCTATGTTGTTTATATTTTTAGTAAAGTTGTAATTAAAAAGAGTATCAAAATAAATTTTTTTATCTTTATTTGATATTGTCATCTTTGATCAAAATTTTTCTTTCTTTATTCTTGATGCATCTGACTTAATTAAGATCTTGAGATTTTCTCTCTCATCCTTGCTAATTTATAAATATTTTTTTGTCTTTTTAGTTGCAAGTTTCTCGTACATATATTTAAAAACGTCATCTCTTGTTCATCTAATAATCATTTTTATTTTTTTTCTCTATGTTGTACTGTTCATAAGTTTCTTTGATATCACACTTGAGCAATTTTTATACCAATCTCTTTTATTCTTTATCATTTTTTTGTACTTATTTTTTATACTAATTAATTTTATTCTTTATTGTTTTTTGTATTTCTTCATTCTTCCACCAACTCTTTTTCTAGGTGGATCACGTGCTTTAGACTTTCCAAATACTTTTTTAGCATTATCTTTAATGTTTATAGTCATGCTTATTCATAGAGCATTAATGTTTACGTCTGACTCTCAATCATGTATCTTAAGAAGTTTATTTTTAAATATTTGTTGTTTCATCTCTTTTAACTTACACTATTTTATTGTAGGAGACACCTTTCTTTTAAATGTGTTTTAATTTTAACATTTAAAATCACTAACCTCTGATGACTTGTTAAAGTTTCACTCGGAATAATTTTATGTTGGCTTGTTAAACCTCATGGGATTTATAAATAAAAGAATATTTTGGCTCATTTTACTTGTTTTCTTGTTGTCATTGCAGTCTATGGAAAATCAGATTTCATCTAGATGTACTTTAGCTCATGGAAGAAGTGATTGTTGGATTGGATCCATGTTGGCTGATCTAGTCAGATTTTGCTTAAACTGATTCTGAAGTCCCCAATTCTTAGCTGACCTGACTTGCATCAGTCAAGACTCCTATGTAGTAAGAGACACCAGATGCCTGAGGTGAGTAGCAAATATGGTTGGTGGAAGTGTGTGGGGGGCAACATGGTCAGGGAACTTACCTGCCCTGCTCTAAGGACCCAGATGCAGCTGGTGACACCCTTCGAGCTTCCATAAAGGGTGAATGGTCTCTCATTTCTCGTAGATGATGTCAGGTTAATGGTTTGTTATTTCCGGCAGATGACGGTCTCTCTTGTCATAGCCATCTACATGTTCAGTGGTAGGGATGGAATTATCGTGATGGAGCTTCGAAAGGATAGATGTGCGGCGTGCTTTAGCAGACGTCATTGGGCAGCTGAGTGTGGGAATAGCATCTTATTCCAGCTGTCTCAAGTGGGTCACAAAGGTCATTTCTGCAAGTGGTGGAGTAGAGTTCCTGGTGATCCAGTTGCGAGGTGGCACCTTTTTAGATCTTCCTTGCGAGGCTTGAACCTGTGCCTGCCTGAGGTCCTGAGATTTGGGAAGTAGTGCGTCTTTTGGTGTCTAGTGGATCTTCTGAGATTGGGAAACCTGTTCCTGCCATATTCAGTGTCTAGTGGGGTTCTGAGGCAACCATTGGGATTGGCTAGGAGGTTGTCTTCTTCTTGCAAAGGTGAATGGCTTTAGATCTACTGATGACGTGGACTATTGTCTGGTCATTAATGGAGCATCGTGGACGGAGGGAGACTACGAGTTGTGGATCGCAGGAGTCTTTTTCAATTCCCGTATGGTTAATAATTTGACTTTCGGTAGTTGGAGTTCAATGATATGAAATCATTGGTTTGTGGACCTGTCGGGAAGGTGATGTTGGACAGAGCAGAAAGCCATCAAGACATGTAAATACCAGGCTAACCAGCAATGTGATCTTCCAAATGAGACAGCCCAGCAATTTGATCTTTTAAATGAGGCAGCTTCAAACTGGTCTTGACCCAGTTTTGGGTCTCCCTGGATCAGACTTGACCTTCAGGACTGGCTGACGTGGGCTGAACCGTACTGGATAGGGCTGAATTAGTTAAACCGTCCTGGACCTGTGTGCAAGATTGAAGGAGTTGGTGAATGATCCGAGGTTGGGGTTTAATCCTTTCCAGTCCCACATTTTAGGCTTGAGGTAGAAGTGTGGTCTCTAATACTCTGGGCTAAATGTCTGCTTTCCCCTAATTCACCACCGGGGTGTGCTTGACCATGAGTTCTCAGCACCTCATTGCCTCAGACCACACATGGTTGGGACTGGGGGGAAGGTTAAGTTAGTGAGGTCAGGGTGGGTTTGTTCCCATTAATCTAAAAACAAAAACTGTCATGGACTAGTTGAACGAAGATTTCTCTTGTGAAACACAAAATCTTAATTATCCACCTTTCAAAATAAAAAGTTATAATGAACCCACTTAAAATAAGTGATTTTTCGAGAAATTACTATCGTATTTTGATGTTTTACCAAAGATCTCAATGTCTGACCTCTAATTATTTCAGAGGTTAGACATCAATTAAGCCAAAACAAATGAGGCAAACATAACTCAAACTGTCTATGTTTACAAATCTATGAATGAAGCAGAGGTCAACGGTCTATTAAAACCAATCGAATTCAGCCCTAATTGATTTATGGGGAGTTTAGTACCAAGACATGTTGGCTGCATTTGACTTTTGAGCTATTTTGATCTCTCAAGTCATGCTAATACTTAAAAACAATTGGTTGTACTCAGGCAAGGATTGCCATATCGGATCTTGGCTTCATGTCGGAAGGGTGAAAAGGAGATATCGCGATATTTTATGAAAATCTTGAAAGATTGGATCTCAGATTTCATTTATGTTGGGTATATTTTACCTAAAAATATACATAAGAAAAAAACAAAAGAAAAACCTAAAACTAAGCCAAAATATAGGATTTAAGGGAGTATATGGTCTGATTCAACCCCATTGTGGGTTGAATTGGCACCGTATTCCGCTGCCGAGGCAGTGCTACCGCCTGGAGCGAGAAGCTGTCTTCCCCACCTGAGGTCATACCGGGTCCAGGGCCTGTTAAGTGACCAGATCCAGTGATATCACATATCTTGTCACTTAATGCACCGGATATGTGTTATATCAGGTTAACTGGACTGATACGACCTAAGTGACTTGCTCCATTTCTGCCCGATAGGGCAGGGAAGACCGGAACGGCCGGCCATGGCAGTTCTGGCCAGCTGTGGCTGTTGCCAGCATTGAGACCACCATTCTGGTTCTTGTGGGGCTTGCAAGACCAAGAATCTCATGATATTCTTGCGAGATCTCGCAAGATTCTCGCCAAATGGATAACCATGCTCCCAGGCTGTATCATCATTGATCTTTTGAATGATTTATCCTCAGTATCTTTTATTCTACTTATGAGTACTGTATTTTTTTTAAAGATTCTCGATAAATGTTAAAAATTTTTCGTTTTTTGAAGATGAAATGTTGATGGATTACAACTTCCATGCAGACAATTGCAACGGTGTGCATGTTTCTTGCTGGGAAGGTTGAAGAGACTCCTCGCTCCCTTAACAATGTCATCCTTGTTTCCTACGAAATCATTAACAAAAAGGACCCTGCTGCTAGTCAGAGAATCAAGCAGAAGGTTCCTCGTGTTTATTTTGTTTGTCTTGTTTAGTTATTTTTTGGGAGTCTTGGAGAAAATCCTGGAATGTATATAATACATGCTTTTTTCTTGATTTATGCTTGTGATAATATTATTTAGTAATGATGAGAATGTTTTAAAGCTGCCAAATCATTCTTCTCTGTGATGTATGCTTGCAAATTTTGAAGCAATAAATTTGTAATTTTCAGGTCTAACCACATTTATGTATCTATAAGATAGTTTTGTTTGTTGGAATTTTATAGTCTCTCCGCATGTATTGAACGTTTTTTTTACGTTTCTCATTTTCTAGGAAGTGTATGAACAGCAAAAGGAGCTCATTTTGCTCGGGGAAAGAGTTGTTCTTGCCACACTTGGTTTTGATCTCAATGTTCACCATCCATACAAGCCCCTTGTTGAAGCTATCAAGAAATTTAAAGTTGCACAGAATGCGCTTGCACAAGTTGCATGGAATTTTGTGAACGATGGGTATATTTTCTTCATTGAAAATAGTTCTTTACATATTTATCATATGGTTAGGTATATTTTCTTCATTGAAATAGTCCTTTACACCCATGTGAGGGCTATGCAGGCTGCGGACTTCTCTCTGCCTGCAGTATAAGTCTCATCACATTGCAGCAGGTGCCATATTTCTTGCCGCCAAATTTCTTAAGGTTAAGCTGCCATCTGATGGCGAGAAGGTTTGGTGGCAAGAATTTGATGTCACACCACGACAGCTGGAAGGTTCTCTTGTTTGATATTCTTTTTCTTCTGCAGCGTTTTTTGCACAAGTCAGGCAAATTGTTTATTTGCTAGTTCTGGTTTCTCGCAGATGTTAGCAACCAAATGTTGGAACTGTATGAGCAAAATCGTACTGTCCAAGCCTCCAATGGAAGTGAAGTTGAAGAGAGTAGCAGCAATATTGCTACTCGCCCTCCAAAGACGCCACATAATGAGGAAACTATACCAACGAGCAGTCGACCTCATATTGGCGGTGGGACAGATGCCAAACAAAAGACTTTAATGGCATCTCCTGCGAGATCATTGGCTGAGACACCATACAGTGATAACCGAAATGCACCCAACGAACCAGGGAGTGGTGAAACTGTAAGTGGGATTTCCGTTTGGGACACACACGTAGACACCGACGTCAAGGACTCCCGGTCCCTTATTCATAACAGGGGAAAAGAAGCAGAGGCTTCAATCAAGGCTGATTCTCACATGGAGATACGGACAGATGATGGAGAAGCTGAAAAGGGTGTCACTACTGAATTTGTGGAGGGAAGAGATGAAGGCTCATCTTGCCCACCCAATAGCAGTTCTATCCGGCACTTGAGAGACAAGGAAACATCCAAGGGACACTGTATTCCTGATGTTATTAAAAAGATTGACAAGGACAAGGTGAAAGCTGCATTGGAGAAGAGGAAGAAATTCCGTGGCAATGTGCCTAAAAATTCTAATTTGATTGACGAAGATGATCTCATCGAGAGAGAGCTTGAAAATGGTATCGAGCTGGCAGCTGAAGACGAGAGAAATAGGCCAGATAGCAGGAAGATCTGGCCCAGGACATCTTCTCATAGGCAAGAAACCGATGATTGGAGCTCTGAGAAGAAGGATGGTGCTGGAGATAAAAGAAAGCGGTCTGCATTTGATGAGGAACACACACGGGGTAAGACTCATGCCAAGTCTTATGACCGGCAGAACGGGGTCGTTCTTGATCCAAGCTCTGAAAATGTGGAAGATGGAGAATTGTCGTCACTGGATTGCCAAGTGCCATATCCATCATTAATGGATGGACGCAATGGGAAGGTGCCAGACAGCGGCCTACAGTCTGATCATCCTCATATCTCAAGAGATCCGGCTAAGAACGGGCGAGCTGACTATGTTGAGAGGGATCCTAAAAGGCACAGGCAAGAGGCTCATGTATGAAGTACTTGTGGTTTGCTTGTGACATGATGTCTCACGACTGATGATCATGAGTGGTTTCTTCAAGCCTTGAAGAAGTGAGCAAGTTTCATGTTAGAGGATGACTGTTATGTACAATGTACTTGGGAGACTAAATCCCGCTTGCTCCAAATGCCTGACCTGCGGATGGCGCTTCTTTCCGGTTCCATGTCAGACTACTCAACGCTTAATGGAGGACCAGAGACGCTATATTTTCACACGGGTTACCTTTCCCTCCAGTGAACAATTGTAATAACGTCTTGAATATTCTGTCTTGGGATGAAGTACTCTGTTCTCCTAAAAAAGAAAAAAGAGAGAGAGATGCTGAGTAATGAATTTTTGATTACGATATGATTTTCATGTTGGGGGTTATCTTCGGTGTGTGCGAACGCTCTCGCGTTGCCATTATGCAGCGGCCAACGTCTGTCTTTGAGGGCTCATGGTGATGGCTTTCTCTATTCTGTTTGAATTTACTAGTATATGAGTACATTAATACCCTCTGCTGTTATATTTTGTATTGGTATTTTTATAATATTATATAATTTATTTATATTTACTATAAATATGTATTCTAGGAGGGTATTAGGTTGCCCATAAGATTTTTAGCAATGTTGAGTAATAAATTTGTGATCAGATGATTTTTTTTTTTTTTTTGGTCATGGTGGCCCAGTGGCCCGAACCCCGCTGGCGCCGCGGGTGGCGAGGGTTCGACCCCCCGGTCGAACCCCACAGATCGTCCCCCCTTGGGGACGCCCGGCTCGAACAGCCGCCGGGAGGCGTCGCGCTCGAAGCGCCGACCTGCGCCCCCAGGCGCAGGCCCCCGTACCAGTCGAGCCACGCTCGACCGGTGTGATCAGATGATGCCCAGGAATAATGAACACTTTATTTATATTATATTATATTCATTTATATTATATTAATTAATTTATATTATATTTATATTTAATTTTAATATTTTTGTATGCTGATCTGTTCCATGTTGAAATACAACTTGTTATTAAGGGCGGTATTTCCTTCTCTAGATATGCGTCTCAAACTGAAGTCATGAAACAAGTAGTCTAGATTAAAATTGGAGCGAACTCAATTGGCAGAAAATTCATTTTAGTTATTCCGAAACAATAAGAACTTTTTATAGTATAGATCTGCTCTTAGAAATTCAATAAATACTTTCAATATTCAATGAATATTGTTAAATAATTTTAATTTTCAACTATTCAAATATTTTCTTTTACCAAATTCAACACCAGCCGGGATTAGCTAACATGTCTTAAATTGAACTTAAAAAATAATTATTTCTATTCAACCATCTTTTTCTTAGCTGATTCACTTTAATCATTAATTATATATTTAAGCTACCAAGTAATCACATGATACCCCATCTAAGTTTCTTTTTTATCCAGGAATAGTAACCCATCCATAAAAAGTCTTGAGAGAGTTTCCCAAAATAATTGACTTATCTATCTTAATATTATTAATCATAATAAATTATTTTTTATATAACAAAAACCACCTTCACAAATTTTGAATACTAATTTATTAAGAATCAATAGGGTTGAAGTTTGAAAGGACAGCTTCAACATGGATGAATCAAAATACATGTAAGATCTAAGTCACAATTTGTGTTGATTGTTTTAATTCCCAAAATGACACATTCTCTAAGCACCTTATATTCTTCTTGCTCATCAATGATAATCACGATACAAGGAATCTTGTCATATATTTTATCACGTCCCGGGCCAGAGGCGAAATCACCCGATGACATAACAGGAGCAAGAAAAGCATATGAAACTAGTATAGTCTGGAGAAATAGATACAAGCCGACACAACTAAACAATTATATATGTATACAATAACACTATTTGACAACTCCTCCATTTACATGAAAGAGAACCATACTAGAGATTACAACATTTGTCTAATGCAAGTATATATACAAGAGTGAACCTGCACAAAATAAATCCCTAGCCACTACGATACTCCACTCTTACTCTTGGTGATTCGACAATAACTCTGAACTCTTAGATCTTGAAAAATAAATAGGTGTGAATTATAAAGAAATTTGTGATCCAATAAGTATTCTCTCTCACTTACTAGTTTACCAAAATGTCAATACATACATAATATTTATTACACATTGCAACAACAAATATTAATCATTATGGTTCAAATAAAAATTTCATCACATAAACATCTAAAGAATCAAATTGGAGTATCACATAATTATTCAAATAATCATGCAATAATTTATATATCTTTTATCTTATTTATTAAGTTTCTCTTGATTTTTCTTTTTCATACAATCAATTGAAAAGATCTATCATTCTTCTTTCTACTTTCAAAACAGAAACTTCAACCAGAAAGTAACATACAATAAGATGTACATTGTTGTTAACTAACACTGAGTACGTCTAGGTAATGACATATGAGGTGATTAACCGTAATACCTAGGATCAACGAATACACCAGGTTCAGATGATATCTGATATCCTGTTGCCCTTGGATGTTCATATATACTATGAAGTTCAGATTAAAAATCATATTCAAATTTCCCTACTCAATTTAGATCTTTCATATACAAATTCAAGTTTCAGATTCTATTTATGCATATCAAACATGTAATAATGACACATTATATATATTTAGAATCAAATTCTATATCGCATTCATAGTCATACAAATATACCTACAAATGATAATATGATGTAATGCCTAAACAAATATTTATAAATTTATATTGAATATCAACGGTAACCAAGCAAACATAAGAATCAAATCGGAACATATAATATAATTAGATTCCAATAAATGTCAAACGTAACTCATGCTTCACTAATTCCAATTCAACAAAATTTAACATAATTAAATCACTTAGTCTATTACCTATAATAACACTTAACAAGAACTATTTAAAAAATATGTCATCATTCTAACTAATAGTATCATGACCATAGTTCTAACTAAAAACATAATGACAACATTAACCAGTGAACAATTTAACTAAATACAAACTTTAAATTTACTAACTTAAGTCTCTTTAACTATTAAAAGACTACAAATCTGTTCATTTAAATTTGAGTTTGGATCTCCTCAGTCCCTAGGTGAAGAGAATAGTCTCAATCTCCAATAAAAAATGATCACGACCTCATGTCACTTAAGTGGTAGTTCAAATAACAAGTTTAGTGTGAACCGCTACTAAAAAAGGCTGAACCACTATCGACGTCTTATTTACTCTCTACCCATTGATAGCGAGTTGTATTAAGTTCGGTAGTGAGTCAGCAAGATGTCGGTAGCGATTCGGCAACAGTTCACTGGCTCATTAACTCGTTACCGATGGAGTTGAACTGTTACCGACGTCTTACTAACTCGCTATCTATCACTTAAGTGATTAGAATCGTGACTTTTTTTGATTAGGGACTAAGACTATTCCCTCCACGCGGGGATTGAAGTGATCCGAACTCTTTAAATTTTTAACTATCATGCATGCAATAATCAAATTATCTATTTTTAGAGCAATAATTCAATATTTTAGCCGTTGAGAAGACCTACCTCAATAATTTGAGATTCGTTCAAGAAGATCCCTTAATTTGTATGCCCTTGCTCTTGTCCCATCTCATCTTTAGTTCTTTCTGCAGCAACAAAGAAAAGAACAAAACAAAACAAAGCAAACAAATGAGACCGAAAGTAGGAGATAAAAGACTGTGAAGGAAGGAAAAATAAATAAATAAAAATAATAATGAGAGGGGTCTTCTTCTTGTAGCCAAACAGAGAGATGGAGAGGGAGGGTAAGAGAAGGGAAAAATATGGATAGAACATTACGTACGCACGGGGGGAAACAATGGCGGAGGGAGGGATTTGGAAGAGAAAATGAGAGACAGATAATAGAGAGGAGAAAGAGAGAGATCTGAAAGAGTAAGGACATACGTTGATGAGAGAAAAGGAAAAGAGAGAGCTAAGAAAAGAGTGAGACAAAGAGGAGAAGAGAGAGTGAGACCAGGGAGCGGGTAAAATGAGTCTCCAGATTTCTTTAGCTGGGGCTTGAGCGGAGAAAAGGAGATGACGTGAGGGGGAAAGAGTAGTAGAGCACTACGTTGGGGCTTCCCGTCTCCTCCTGTCGATGGAGCACCAGGGAGAGAGAGAGAGAGAGAGGAAATGAGGGGGGGGGGGGGAGTAAAAGGAATGCGGTGAGGAAAAATGAAAGAAAAAAAATATTAATTTTTTTACAGGAGTCACATTTTGTCACATTTGGATATGTTTGCAAAGTGGATAATTATCTCTTCAACTAGGTGACATCTCTTTTTGGAAGGCTGGTGAGTTCTCCCATCTCTTGTTTAGCTCTTAAATTTCTTACCTTTGAAGTCTCCGTTTAGGTATTTCTTATTAACGTTATGTCCCCAGCCTTTATTACAACGAGATCAATTGTTTTGTTTTTTTGTTCCAACGATTAAAAATTGTTTTTGTCCACTTGCGTTATCAAAAATTAATGTCCTGTTTGGTAACACTATTAAGTATCTCTATCACTATTAATTTTAAAATTGATATTGATATGAATCATTAAGAGGTGTTTAGTTAGTTGTATCAATTTTAAAATTTGCAATGCAAATAAAGTATATTATGTAATATAAGTGTCAACTTGTATTAATTTTGATATTGATACTCCAACATTTGAAAATATTAATATCAATATTGATATAGTACCAAAAATGAAAATCCAACCAAACTGGACATAAAGTTTTGTTTGGTAACACTACTGAATGTCTCTATCACTATCAATTTTAAGATTGATATTGGTAGTAACCACTTAGAAATATTTGACTAATAATATCAATTTTGATATGATACTTTACGCCCTATTTGGTAACATTATTAGGTACTTCTGTCATTATCAATTTTAAAATTGATATTGATAGAAATTATTAAGAGGTGTTTGATTAATTGTATCAATTTTAAAATTCGTGATGCAAACAAAACATATTATGTAATACAAGTGTCAACTTGTATTACTTTTGATATCGATACTTCAACATTTGAAAATATTAGTATCAATATTAATATAGTACTAAAAATGAAACTCTAACCAAACTTCACATTAAGTTCTAGAAATATAAATATCAATACCAATACAATATCATTTTTAATACACTGACCAAAACGACCATAAAATATTGTTTAATAACATTATTAGACAATTCTATTACTAATAATGTTAAAATTGATATCGACAACAATTATCAAGAGATGTTTGATCGATAACATCAATTTTAAAATCGATAATACAAACAAAATACGTTATATGATACAAATATTAATTCGTATCAATTTCGATATTGATATTCTAATCAACAAGTCATAAATCACGGTCAAAATATGAAGAACATTTTTTTGGTCAGAACACGATAAGACACGTATTTCTAGTTAATCAAAAGAATAATTCACAAAAACTAAGGAGTCTGCTTGGTCGTGTTGTTCCGAGCATAAGGAAAATCTAATACCGCTGCCGGTGAAAATCACACACTGTTCATGTTCGATAACGCACTGTTAAGTACGAAAATCATTTGTTATTGCTAATATAGAATATGCTTACATATTACCTAATCTTGTCCTGTTGCATATTTTTTATTTATAGGAGATAAGTGGTTCTTATTTTTTACTTTGATTAAAATTGAGCTCATATAATCCTAATTTTACTTTGATTTTTTGTTATTTATCAGAATAGGTGACAAATTTAATAAGTTGTGAAATGTAAAAATAACCAGTGAATCTCATATAACTATAAAATTTTAATTTAATAATTTTATTTATTTTTAACACGTTGTTTGCCTTTGTGCTCATGTTTTGTCAATGTTTGTTTTATTACAAAAATACTTTTTATAGATACGTATTGAATTTCATCGAAATCAACAAAAATGGTTACAGAGTTGATTGTCATTCTCGTGAGTTATCGAAATATTTGATCCTGATATCATATATATGATACAAATCCATTAATTTTTTATGGCAATCAGACCAGAAATTTAAAATTTAAAATTTCATTCCACACCTATCGACAAAACTCGTGAAGATCTTTGAGTAGGTCTATACCCAAAAATCTTAGAAATTTAAAAATAACTAAGAGTACTAATTTAGAATCCTTGTAAAATTCAGATTCTATTTTCAGATTCCACTGACGTTATATAGATACTATTTAGATGCGGTGAATTCATTGAAATACATGACGATAGTCCAAGAGCACACTGAATCAAATTCGATCATCATAAAGCGAAATTTCAGTAATAAGATTACTAGAATTATCTTTTTATAGGTCAGAAAACAGGTGTCTACACGCTTGACAGTTTTCAGTGTTCGAACTTCCTAACCGAACAAAAGGAAGAAGAAAAAGAAAAAGATCTTTCTAACCGAACACAATGTTGCATTAAGCTGCTTGGTTTATGGATGAATCGGGTTTATTAAAAAAATAGAGATAAATTAGGTTTATTTCTAAATTAAATTTATGCTGAGCAGACCATGCAGACTAAGGAACCATTCATCTTGTCTTAGCCTGCATGCAACTATTTTTGATGCCAGTTTCGTGCATGTGATGAAGTGTCAAACTTTATAATATTGCAAAAGGTGAAATGCAAAGAGGAACAAATGCTAATGGGGTGTTTGGTTGCATGATAATGAAGGTTTTTATTTTAATTTTTAAAAATTGTAAGAAAACTTGTTAAAAGAGATGTTTGGTAACCATGACAATTTTATGTTTTAAAAGTGATTTTCTTCTTAAACAAAAAAAGAGGGTCTCACCTCTTTCTTTTTTCTCGTGGTCCCCCACTTTGTTTGGTCATGTGTGGTAGTTACTCTTTTTTGTAATCACATCCCTCCAAACATGATAATTTTATGTCATGAGTTGGTTCACTTTTTATTTTAATACAATTTTTTATCATGAAAGTGTACAAAAAAATTATCATGCAACCAAACACCCCATAAGCAATGATTGCCTGTTTGCGGTCATACTGGTTAGAGATAATTTTTGTAATATTTCAGTTTGTAAATATGTTAAAATAACTACTAACAATTTCAGTTGATTAATTTTTAGTCATTGAGTTAGAAAACTCTAAAGTTAAATATACTAACCTGATCGAGAATAGGTGACTTGTTAATTAGGAGTGTTGCAAATTACCGCGATTGTTAGATATTGGATCATTACATATGCTATTTGTTCAAAAAAAAAAAACAAAAAAACAAAAGGAAGAAGAAAAAGAAAAAGATCTTTCTAACCGAACACAATGTTGCATTTTAAGCTGCTTGGTTTATGGATGAATCGGGTTTATTAAAAAAATAGAGATAAATTAGGTTTATTTCTAAATTAAATTTATGCTGAGCAGACCATGCAGACTAAGGAACCATTCATCTTGTCTTAGCCTGCATGCAACTATTTTTGATGCCAGTTTCGTGCATGTGATGAAGTGTCAAACTTTATAATATTGCAAAAGGTGAAATGCAAAGAGGAACAAATGCTAATGGGGTGTTTGGTTGCATGATAATGAAGGTTTTTATTTTAATTTTTAAAAATTGTAAGAAAACTTGTTAAAAGAGATGTTTGGTAACCATGACAATTTTATGTTTTAAAAGTGATTTTCTTCTTAAACAAAAAAAGAGGGTCTCACCTCTTTCTTTTTTCTCGTGGTCCCCCACTTTGTTTGGTCATGTGTGGTAGTTACTCTTTTTTGTAATCACATCCCTCCAAACATGATAATTTTATGTCATGAGTTGGTTCACTTTTTATTTTAATACAATTTTTTATCATGAAAGTGTACAAAAAAATTATCATGCAACCAAACACCCCATAAGCAATGATTGCCTGTTTGCGGTCATACTGGTTAGAGATAATTTTTGTAATATTTCAGTTTGTAAATATGTTAAAATAACTACTAACAATTTCAGTTGATTAATTTTTAGTCATTGAGTTAGAAAACTCTAAAGTTAAATATACTAACCTGATCGAGAATAGGTGACTTGTTAATTAGGAGTGTTGCAAATTACCGCGATTGTTAGATATTGGATCATTACATATGCTATTTGTTCAAAAAAAAAAAACAAAAAAACAAAAGGAAGAAGAAAAAGAAAAAGATCTTTCTAACCGAACACAATGTTGCATTAAGCTGCTTGGTTTATGGATGAATCGGGTTTATTAAAAAAATAGAGATAAATTAGGTTTATTTCTAAATTAAATTTATGCTGAGCAGACCATGCAGACTAAGGAACCATTCATCTTGTCTTAGCCTGCATGCAACTATTTTTGATGCCAGTTTCGTGCATGTGATGAAGTGTCAAACTTTATAATATTGCAAAAGGTGAAATGCAAAGAGGAACAAATGCTAATGGGGTGTTTGGTTGCATGATAATGAAGGTTTTTATTTTAATTTTTAAAAATTGTAAGAAAACTTGTTAAAAGAGATGTTTGGTAACCATGACAATTTTATGTTTTAAAAGTGATTTTCTTCTTAAACAAAAAAGAGGGTCTCACCTCTTTCTTTTTTCTCGTGGTCCCCCACTTTGTTTGGTCATGTGTGGTAGTTACTCTTTTTTGTAATCACATCCCTCCAAACATGATAATTTTATGTCATGAGTTGGTTCACTTTTTATTTTAATACAATTTTTTATCATGAAAGTGTACAAAAAAATTATCATGCAACCAAACACCCCATAAGCAATGATTGCCTGTTTGCGGTCATACTGGTTAGAGATAATTTTTGTAATATTTCAGTTTGTAAATATGTTAAAATAACTACTAACAATTTCAGTTGATTAATTTTTAGTCATTGAGTTAGAAAACTCTAAAGTTAAATATACTAACCTGATCGAGAATAGGTGACTTGTTAATTAGGAGTGTTGCAAATTACCGCGATTGTTAGATATTGGATCATTACATATGCTATTTGAGCCACAGCAACATGATTGTTGGGTCATATAATATCGGAGTCATAAGCCAATGAAAAATTTGTTGACCGTTAATTTTGGATATGCCATATGTGATGTGTGTGATTTTACATCAAATTTTTAAGAGAGAAAGATTGTAACATCCAAATTCATGAATACATAATTAAAAGATTAAATCAACCGACTATCAAGTATTCCGGTCAAATATTTTATGAAAATTGAGTTGAAAAGAACTCGAAAGTTAATTGTATTTTGTCAAGAGCAGTGCGATTATTAGACCGCTTAACTAATTTAATTGTTTCGAATTTTACTAAAATCGTTGAGTACGATTGATATAGCCACATTTATTCAAGCATATGCATAAATGAGTTATACCTAAATATGGGCATATATAGCCAGTAACACATAGTTTTAATTATATGAAAACAATTATGCTATATATACGATAACAATATAAACACACATGTAATTTGATTCTACCTGATAGCCTATTTATAATAAATGATCAGAAATCGATGATGATAATGTTATGTTCCATAAAATGATAATATAGTATCGTGTACAGAGATATATTCCACACAACTCTGATGGGTGTAGAAGAGAGTGGATTTGGAAGAAGATGAGAGAACAAAAAGGAGAAACCGAGAGGTGAACATATATATATATAGGTTCCCTTCCCACGCAATGGGGAACACCACTCACCTGCCGAGGGAGGCTCTTCTACTTCCACCACCCAGGGAGGATATGATGTCTCCAGCTCAAGCCCGGACCTACTGTAGCCGGTGGTGACTTTGGAGCATGTGGTCAATGTGAAACACTACTATGCCCTGACAAAAGAAAGAAAGGAAGAAAGAAAGGAAAAAGGTGAACATAGAAAAGTAGTAGGGACACGTACAGATAAAAGGGTAAAGAAAGTGAAAGACAGTAGCCACTTTTGTTAAAGAATATGTATCGGAATAAAATTTGGTTTAGGTCAATTTTGTAGTGTATCGAATACTTGTACTGTCCTTGCCTCCTAACGGATGGAGTGGACACGATTGCCCGGTTGTGGGTGGCACCTGGCGTGCTTGAACGGGTGCCTATCTCCAAAAAAACTTGCATCGATACTACATATAGCTAGTATTCTCTAGCATCAATTTTACTAGTGATGCATCCAATGTAAATGCAAAAATTGATATTTTATTATTTTCAACATCTTAACCGGATAGCCCTTTGGTAACTCTTTGACAATCTTTCCTTTATTCCTTGGCAACCTTACTTGTAGAATTAGTTATTTATTCGGTTAAATACTGATTTCTAACCAAGGTTACAAACAAATCTAATTAAGTTTGTTATTGAAATAAAAATTGTACATCAAAATATTTATTTCATTTTAAAAAATTATATATTTTAATACAGAAATAAGATATTTTCTATTTCAATTGACTTACATTAATAATTTTCAATAAGTCTTTATCTTCTTACGTCAACACGAATGAATTAACGAAGACACTACGAGATGACATACCTTGGTATGTGATATTTGTATTATATTGATAGATGAGACACAAGAATGAGTGAATAGGAACTTAGAATTGTGGCACAATACTTTAGAAACTAAGAGTTTCAAGTTAAGTAGAAATAAAATAGAATATATTTATATTATAAATTTAACAAAAATCAAAGAGAAGTGGGTAAGAGTGTTAGATTGGGTATGCTCGTATTATCTCAAAAAACTTAGTTAAAGTATCTTGGATCAATTATTCAAAAGGTTGGAGATGTAACGAAGGTGTTAATTCTAGAATTAAAACATGTTGGATGAAGTAGAGATTGACTACATGGGCTTTATGTGATCACAAGATTCCACTAAATTTAAAAATCATACTACTATAATACCTATAATGTTGTACGGTAATAAATGTTAGACAATAAAAATTATATTTATAAAATAAACGTTACTAAAATGAGAATGTTAAAATAGATGAGTTATCGTACCATAATAGATAAAATAGGAATTGGATACATGTAGATAAAATGTAGGAGTAGCAACCATTGTAAACAAATTGAAAGAAAATATTAACATGATTTAGATATATTAAACATATATCTAATGAGCCTCTAATTAGAAAGTATAAACTATTAAAACAACATTTAACAAAAAAATGATGTGATGTATCTAAATTAAGATAGAGAAAGATAATTTAATATGATTATGATAGTTTAAATATTTTTGAAGAAGTAACTCAAACTTGACATAAGTAGTGAAAAAAAGAATCCATAGGGTTGATCTTAAATGTTTCGGGACTAAGGCACAAGTTGAGTTAAATATTAGAGTCAAAATGAAATTGGATAATGTCCGTTTCTAATACCACTTTGACACCAAGTCTACTTTTATAAATTTTCGTCAATCTCACTCCATTTCGGAGAACTGATATTAGAGCTAGGGGTTTTACATTTACTTTTAAATACTTGAAATACCATTCTATTTGTTGGTCACAAGTTGCCATGCCTTATTCGCCTCTATTACGTCTCCTCTTTTCTTTTGTTCTCAAGTTACTTGTATTAACTATCATCCTATATGATATCACTTTCACTTTTTGTCAACCAGCGCCTCACACGATTTTTTGTCTCCCTAACCTTCCTGCTATCTCATTGTTGTAGAAGACAAACGAGGAGGGAAAGGAGAGAACATATTACCTTCATTGTTAGACGAAGGAAGATCAAGGGAGATAGACGTACGTGTTGTGCCGCCTTCAATATTGCAAAGATGGAGCTAGAATCGTCACCTTCGTCGTGGAACCAGATCCATTGCCTTCACCACGAGATAGAGTTGAAGTAGGGATGTCAACGGGTCGGATACTGGTCGAATAATAGTATTATTCGTATCTGTATCTTATAAAAAAAGGTGTATCTATTTGTTGTTCGTTAACTATTGGTATCAAGTGTATCTACGAACCGCATTGTTCTATCCGCTTAAAAACGGTTTACGGTCAAATAACGGATGGTTATCGAATATATAAAGAGATAACATATGTATCATACAACCCAGCAAAATAAGAAGTAAAGATAATTTTATCGATAGAAATACACATAAAAAATATATATTATAATTAAAAGTATCTATTTATAGCAATGTACTAAAAGAAAATTCTTAATATATCTAACACAAAACATGAGATACAAAAAAAATGATTTACATGTCTATAGTAAAAATGATTTTTGATTCTACAGTAAATAATTAGATGCGCAACACACAACATGAGATATAAAAAAATCTTAGTTACATATCCAAAATAATACATGTCCAACATAAAACATGAGATAGTCGATTTGTAGTAAAAGTGAATTATCTTCTAGTGGAACTATAGTATCTCCTATTTTGTGTTATCATCGACCATTCGGTTGATCACATAGTCGATGAGTTTCTCTAGTATCGCAAGTCTCTCAGGATGTCAAATTCGACGGGAGGGGAAGACGCCATTGTCGTGTACGTGGACTACACCGTCAAGAAGCGGAAGAGGAAGAAGACATCGCTGTCAGACGTTAGGGCAAGACTTGTCCAATGTTGAGGTCCTAAGGAGGAGGGTGAATCGGAGAGTTAAGGACAATAAGATTTTCTAGATGAGACATATATATGCTTAGATGCCATAGGTGGTGTTTGATTAGACTTAATCTGAAAATCTTAACTCTTAATTTCACATCTAACCTCTTAATAAGTGGTGAAAAAATGCTGAATTTGAGTAAGAGATAAGTGATTTATGTTATTTGATAAAAAAAATCTGAATTAAAATAAGAGGGGCATGGGCCGGCGGACGCAACAGATCGTATCCCCGGAGCTCCCTCCCCTCCCCTCCCTTCCCGGCGGTCCGCCCCCCCTCCCGCAGACACCCCCTTTCCCCCCGCTCCCCCTTCCTTCCCAGAGCTCCATCTCCGGAGCTCCCCCGCGGCGGCCCGCCCCCCTCCCGCGGACAACCCCCCTCCTCGGCGGACGCCCCCCGTTCCCCCCCCGCTCCCCCTTCCTTCCCGGCGCTCCCCCCGCCTCCGCGGCACCGCCCCCGCCCCCGGAGCTCCCCCCTCCCGCGGACACCCCCCTCCTCGGCGGACGCCCCCCGTTCCCCCCGCTCCCCCTTCCTTCCCGGCGCTCCCCCCGCCTCCGCGGCACCGCCCCCGCCCCCGAGCTCCCACCCCCCTCCGCGGAGCTCCCTCCCCAGAGCTCCCCCCCGCGACGCCCCCCTCCGCGGAGCTCCCCCCGGGGATTTATGTTGTTTGATAAAAAAAATCTGAATTAAAATAAGAGGGGCATGGGCCGGCGGACGCAACAGATCGTATCCCCGGAGCTCCCTCCCCTCCCCTCCCTTCCCGGCGGCCCCCCCCCCCTCCCGCAGACACCCCCTTTCCCCCCGCTCCCCCTTCCTTCCCAGAGCTCCCTCTCCGGAGCTCCCCCCGCGGCGGCCCGCCCCCCCTCCCGCGGACAACCCCCTCCTCGGCGGACGCCACCCCGTTCCCCCCGCTCCCCCTTCCTTCCCGGCGCTCCCCCCGCCTCCGCGGCACCGCCCCCGCCCCCCGGAGCTCCCCCCCTCCCGCGGACACCCCCCCTCCTCGGCGGACGCCCCCCCGTTCCCCCCCGCTCCCCCTTCCTTCCCGGCGCTCCCCACCGCCTCCGCGGCACCGCCCCCGCCCCCCGGAGCTCCCACCCCCCTCCGCGGAGCTCCCTCCCCCGAGCTCCCCCCGCGACGCCCCCCTCCGCGGAGCTCCCCCCCCCCCCCCGCGCGCGGATTTCCCTCCGCGGAGCTCCCCCGCGGCGCCCCCTTCACCCCCTCCGCGGAGCTCCCCCCCCCTTCGCGCGGATTTCCCTCCGCGGAGGGAGCCCGCGGCGCCCCCTTCACCCCCCCCCTCCCCGGAGCTCCCCCCCCCCCCCCCCCCCCCCCCGCGCGGATTTCCCTCCGCGGAGCTCCCCCCGGAGCTCCCCCCCGCGGCGCCGCGGAGCTTCCCCCCGGGGCTCCCTCCCTGGAGCTCCCCCGCGGCGATGGTCACCCGCCGCCACCCGCCTGCTCCTCTGTGCGGCCGGCAGCTCGCCACTTGCGCAAGGTGCGGGGGAGCAACTGCGCGGACGATGAGTAGGAAGAGCAAGATGGCGTGAGCAAGATGGCGTCGCGGGGCAACGTCTGAACCCCAAAAAGCTAGTTCACGGATCTGAATCACTCAGACCATTTTAAGAGATTAGATCTTCTTTCAGACACCACTTCAGTGGTTTTATCAAACATTGTCAAATATCTTATCTCTGACCGAATCAGAGATAAGTGGTTGATTAAGCCCAATCAAACAGGGCCATAGATTGTGAGTTATTGTATTATGTATTAATTAACGAATAAGGATAACGATTTTCGGGTTTGGTTTATGATGTATCCATGACCGCATCTGCTAAGATAACGGTTAATCGGTAAACGAACACGGATAGCTTATTCCAAAAATTTAAACTATCTTTTACCTGCTCGTTAACTAACGAATGTGTCAGATAATCGGATAATCGGTAACCATTGACATCCCCAAGCTAGAGGCGCTATGAGATATTTGGGGATGTACCACAAGGAGGAGTTGGGGATGATGTTCCAGGGTAAGATGGGTTATTAGAATAATAAAAAACACCTAACCATTGATGGGAGACGTCATGACAAAATAGATGTAGTGTTAAGAAAACTTTGATTAATGAATTAGACATTAGATATATTTGGTCAACATATCTAATGTTAAAATTATTTTCTTAAATTGACCTATCACTAATTTTTTTTAATATATTAAAAAATAATTTAATAATTTATATTAAATTTATAAATTTTAAAATAATTCATAAAAATATATTTTTATTACTTTATTTTTATATAATTAATTAATTAATTAATTAATATTAATAAATTTTAATGATATATATTAAAAATTTATCGAATTAAAAAAATAGAAATGTAATCAACAGATTCTAATTCCAATAAGTTATTGGGACATGTTATTTTGATTCATACATCATTAAATTTCAAATCTATTAAAATTTATAGAATTCAAATTAGAATTTGAGATTTTTTACACCCCCTCGTCGGGAAACACAAACAGAAGTGGATATTTTGATAATTTTATAAGTTAGGAAAGATCCTAACAAAAATAAGGACGGCACCTAGGTTTAGTTATAATTTTTTGTATTTCCATTGCCTGAGAGTGAGACATTGGTGTCATAGTAGCTCTTCAGAAGTCTTCGTGCGGCGAGTTAACCTACAGCGGTCGATCTCGTCATTGGCCAGAACTGGGAAGCGGCCCCACGCCACATATCAAGCTGCTCGGTACGCATACGCATCGGGTTTGCTAGGGTTTCGTCTTACAGAGCGCGGTGCCCAGCGCGCCACACCAGCTCCTCCCCTTCCTCGACCGCGCTGTTCCCCGCTCTCCTTCGAGCTCTGCCTCCGTTTCCGTTGCCTGCTCCCGCTCCCGCTCCCAAAGGGAAGGCAAGGTCTCCTCCGGCCCTATCGCTCAAATCAATGGGAAAGTCCTTCGTTTTGTGATCCATGCGGTTGGCTGGATCGGTTTGTTGCCTGGTTGTCGTCTGTCATATCGTCTCGCGTTTCATCGTGTTCGCAGCAATCGGATGACGCATTGTATCTTTCTCTGCCTTTTGGATTTTGGAATGATTTCGAGGCTGGGGGATACGGATGTGAGGTCGTTCGCAGCTTGCTGTTCGGATCCGCGCGTCGGGTGATGTCGGCTGTGTCCCGTCTGTAAAGGCTCTGGCAATACAGAGCACCATCGGCGCCGGTAGCTGCTTCAGAAGCACGATGATCATTTCTGGTCTGTCTCCTTACATGGATTAGTATGGCTATCTCGCTGATTCAACATGTCTTCTGGATGTTTTTTTTTTTTCATTTAACTACAAACTCAAGTGGAGTGACGCTTAGCCTTGAGGTCCTCAGCTCAAGTAAGTTCTGGCTGATTGGTTCGGATTACGTGTTGGGTGCCAGCTGCCAGTTTCCAGAGGAGTTAATTTGGTCATAATCTGGAAGCTCAAGCTAATTGGTTTGTGTTAACTGATGCAGTCCGATCTGTCCAATAGATGAACGCAGTACATGGTCCTTCCTCGTGGAAGTCCAATATTTACTTGAAGATGCATTCTTCTACAAGTCTTGAAACATGGAATCACAAAAGCAATCGCCTTACGGAAGGATGATTTTTCCTGCTTCACGTGGTCTGTGAATATGTTAGGAGGTCAATGGCAGTTGAGCATCTCCATGTATGAAAATCTCCTTGGTGTCTTGGAACGAGCACAAAAGCAAATGACTTTATAGAAGAGATGAAGAGAGAACCCCACTTATCCTAATCTGTCAAAGCTAGCAGTTCTGGAGGTTACCTCACTTGGTTAAGGCCATCTTCTTGGATTTGGATCTCTCACTCGGGCCTGTGCCTACAATCAATATGTTCGAAAGAATCTGTTTATCAACTATGTTCCTTCCCATTAATCCATATAGACATTTTCAATATACCCTTTTTGGGACAATTTTCTCAGAGTTAATGCTTAATTTTGTCTCTATGCTTTTGATTTGCTTTCATCAGAGTAATGGCTACTTAAGAACTTCCTTAGAATATATATATTTATATTTCTATCATTTTCTACTTCACATGGGGCTGAGGGTATCTTGCCAGCTATTGAGGCAAAGCTTGATTCAGTTTCTTCAGGTTTAAAAACTTGTATTGGCTAAATTCTTTAATATATATGCTCTTTATGTTTTTTACTGATTGCAGAAAGTATTGTCAGTTCTACCCAGACCACCCTGTCCTAATATTGGTGTCTACTTGAGTGCTGGCAACAAATTTTCAGATGTGCATTAAATTTTTTATTTTATCTTCTCTAAAAGTGATCGGTAAGTTCCAGAAATGAGTTTCAGTTTCAGATAATAGTTGAATGTGACAACAAAGCGACCAAAGCGACCAAAGTGACCAAGGGTCTATTTACGCTTAAGCGACAAATGGTGTGCTTAAGTGGCGCTTAGGCGATAAGATTAGTTGGGGTTCTGGCGAGTGGTTGGCCCACCAATTACAAAAAAAAATCTTAACAATAAAGCATATATAAATATGAAAGTTAGCTTTTCACTCAAACAATTAATAAATTAATGAGATAAATTGACAAATAAAATTTATATGTAAATAGATAAAGAGAAAATGGCTTACTTTATTCCTGGAAACAAGGAAGAAACCAGAAAATGGGTCTCAATCTCAACACATTCTTCAAACCCATACAAACAAAGAAAAAAGAAACTAGAAATAGGACAGGAGGAATCTACATCAGATTTTGGTCCTATTCTACCCATTTTGGGTCAAATAGGGGGCTGGAATCCACACATTGGTGGTTTGGCCTCTGGTCAGACTGAAACTTGCTCACTCTTGGGCGGGGAAGACACTTGTACCGGGTCCTCTTGACCCTGTACAAGAAAGTCATTGGATTTGTTAATGTCGGGTCCCATGGACCCAACATATCACATATCCAATATCATATTATTGAGTCCAATAGACCCGATAATAACGATCCGGTCACTTAATCTTGCCGTATTGGGTCTAAATGGACCTAATACGACTTTCTTCTCTGCCCGGTAAGGCAGGAAGACTCAAGCGATGGCATTGCCGTCGCCTTGCAGCTGACTTCTGGCACAAAGTCGCCCAAAGCGGTCACTTTTTTGGGCTCTACTAATGCCGACCTCCTCTTTGTCCTTGCGAAACCACTTTACCACATAAGCACCGCATAAGTGGTCGCTTTGACAACAATGTATAGTTGGTGACTTCCAGAAACGAGCTTTGGCTGCAATTGCCCTGTTGTTGCTCAAGAAATGAAACTCATGATCTTAATGAACATGTGTAATAATACTTAATCATTCTTTTCCTTCTGAAAGTGGTTTGTTATTCTTCCATCTAATTTCACCATCAGCCTTAAAATATGCATAGTCCACATTTTTTTCTTTTCATGCAGGTGGCAAAAGCACAAATCACCAAGAAAATGCCAAGATTGACAAATTAAAGAAAGGTGGCCACAGAAAATTCCATCAACAGAGTATTCTAAATACAGTAAAGAAAACAGAAATAACATAACCTTTGAAAAACAGTGTAAATCAATGGCCTTCAAGTGAAGCATTCTTCTCATTGTGTATTGTTGTCAGGGAACCAGTATCTGCGCACACACTTAAACAATGTTGTACTTAAAACTCATACTTGTGATTATTGTCTAGCAAATGGACTTGGACAAGAGGAAAAATCCACTATGTTTTCAGTGTCTGTTTGTTTTGTTTTACTTTATGTTATCACTTTGCCAACTTTGCTGCTGCAATTCATTGTTGATTCCCATGATGCCAAGCTCATGTTTTGTAGTTATTTAATTTTATTTAAGTGCTTAACTTCATCGTTGAATTGTTTGGCATATGTTTGTAATATCGTCTGTAGTATTATCTCTATTTTCCATGGAGTTTTCGTGTTTGCTTCCTTCATAGTGTTATGTTTATTCTCTCTAGCCTTTTCTTATTTGCTTTCTTTTAGATTGTTGGTAGGTCTATTGGATACTTATGGATGTGGTGCAACAATTGCATGTTGATTCTCAATTCAACATGATAGAACGTCAAATAGAATCTATAGGGAACATTATTGGTGACCCAACATGCAATGTTTCGGGTAGAGAATCTGATGGCTTAGCTTCTCATGCATTCGATCTAGAGCATAATCTAAATGGTAACATTCCAGACCCAACAGTTGGAATGACTTTTGAGACAGAGATGGGTGCTTTTGAATATTATAATCAATATGCCCGGAAAGTTGGTTTCAGTGTTCGCTGGGATTGCAAAACTGTAAGTCGAAAAACTGGTGTAACCATTGCACGATTATTTGTATGCAGTAAACAAGGATACCGTGGTGATGGCAAAATCCGTGATCTATTTGCAAAATTTCACCGTGAGGACACAAGATGTGGTTGTCCAGCTTTTATGAAGATTAAACTTGGAAGTGACAATAAATTTCAGATTTCTGATTGTAATACTATTCATAATCATGAGCTTGCTACACCACATTATGTGCATATGTTGAGGTCACAACGACCACGATCGAGTTCTCTATCAGCAGTATCTGGAAAGAGAAAAAGGAGAAAAAAGGATTCATTACCAAATGACAGTGACAATTTGGCGACTGCACCTACAGCAGTGTCTCAGAATATGCAAGTGGACAGTCTTGATGGTACAAATTTGCAGGTTGATTGTAAGAGTTACTTGCAGACAAGGAGAATGAGTGGCCTACAAAAATTTGATGCTGCCGGTCTATTTGAATATTTTAGAAATAAGCAAGCTCAAGATCCATCTCTGTTTTACTCTTTTCAGTTTGATGTGGATGAGCAAATTACTAATATCTTTTGGGCAGACAAAAAAATGAGAGATGATTACATGCATTTTGGGGATATTGTGTGCTTTGATTCCACATACAAAACAAATGATTATGGGCGGCCATTAGCAATATTCTATGGTGTTGACCATCATAAGCATTCCATAATCTTCGGTAGTGCCTTGTTGCATGATGATACTGCTGATTCTTTTAAATGGCTGTTCAAAACATTACTAGAAGCAATGAGTGGGAAAATGCCAGCCACTATACTTACCGACGAAAGCGATGCGTTACTGGAGGCTGTTCAATCTGAATTTCCATATACTTCTCATCGCCTCTGTGTGTGGCATTTGTATCAAAAATCATTGAAGAATCTAGCTCATGTATTCAGTAGCTCCAAGAACTTTGATGATGATTTCAGCAAGTGCATATTTGATGCCGAGCTTGAGGCCGAGTTCATTGAAGGCTGGAACTTGGTGCTAGTGAAATATGGATTATTTGAGAATGCCTGGCTGCAGTGGATGTTTGAAGAACGTGAGAAGTGGGCATTGGTCTATAAGAGGAACATTTTTTGTGCCGACATAAAAAGTACACAGCGCATAGAATGCATGCCCAGGGAACTTAAAAGTTGTCTATTACCTGCTGAGAATATTCTGGCATTCTTTGCACGGTTTGAGAAGTTCTTGGAGAACAAAAGAAATCAAGAGCTTGAGGCTAATTTTAGAATGACACAGAGCCAGCCATATGTTCCTCCTGTCAGCCTGATCAAGCATGCAGCACGTGTCTATACATCATCGATCTTTTATATGTTTATGTCAGAATATGTTGTGGGGCTGGAATGCCTTATCAAGGATGAGCAAGATGATGGCATGACACAGATTTTTACCGTTGAGGATGGAAGGCATCATCACTACATTGTTAGAGTAAACATTAAAGCTGAAGACCTTAGCTGTAGCTGTCAAAAGTTTGATTTTATGGGGATCCTTTGTGGACATATATTGGCATGTATCACCAATGAGTTGAGATCCATCCCGGAGAGGTATATTTTGAGGAGATGGACTAGAACAGCTCGTAGCTCATGTGATCCATCTTCCAACGATGACACGCTTGCAGAAGTTCCAGGGCATCTGTATTGTCGACGTTACAATCTTCTTATTCGTGATTTTGTGCCATTGTTACGGAAGGCAGCTGAGGATGAAGAGCTGTACAATTGTGCCATGAATCACAGATCAGCGATCAACGAGGAGATGGAAAGAATCATTAAGGATAAAACCACATTTGTTCCAGCGAGCGTTTATGGGGACACAACATCTAGAAGCAACCCCAATGAGATTGGAGGGCAAAGTGGTGAGCAGACAATATGGGTTGTTTGATATGGTTATTCTTGGACCCGTTTATAACATTATGTACCATACCGTCTTTTCAATTTTCTCGATTAATCTGTAGATGATTGGAGTCCCATGTAAACTGACACAAAAGGCTTACACTGACACAGTTAATCAACAAAAGAGCTATTGTATTTACTTCATTATATAGCCAGATGACTGCTTATATTTACTACGTTATATACGCAGCATATGAATATCGATGGGGGGAAAATTGGCTCGCTCTACTTGCAGGCGGCAATGTGCTTTATATTCTTGGAGATGTAAGCTGATGGCAATCTTGTTCTGGTGATAACCGAGTGATAAGTTCCTTCGTTTAGAATTTCTCTATAAATCGTGATAAATTATAAATCTTGCTCTATCCAGAGTAATAACAGGACCACACAGGCCTCTTCCTTGTGAATTGGGACACTGAAGAAACACCTCAGAAGATCAGGAACGGTCTGTTGTAAGAGTAAATGGTGTTGACCAAGAATCCTGGCTTGTTGGATCAAGTAATTAATTAATCAATTCGACTAAATCTTCTTCTTCTTGGTGCGCGTTGGATTATATGAGGGTAGATGCCAAGGACAGCCAATCTCCGGCCTGGGTGAGGGTAGATATCAAGGGTAGATGCCAACATAATATTAATTATAAATCATCGTTCTTACTAATAAAAAGTACCAAAAAATTAGACATGATTGCAAGAAGGCTCTGATTTGATAGGCAAGCTTTTAGCATACCCCCTTGAAAAAGGGTGTGAAACAACTCTTAAAGCAGACTAATGGGGGGGGGGGGTGAAACAACCCTAAAAATGTGTGGATGGCCAAGAAGACAAATTGAGATGGAACTCAGGTAAAGATTTTTCTTTCTCGGTGAAAGTTTGCCTACCCGAGGTTAGCGTTTGGAGATTGTGAAGTTACATGGTGGAAGATAGTTTAGTTTGCATCGGTCTCAATGAAGATAAAAATCTTTCTTTTTTTTTGGAAAATCGACGGCTACAAATTGGTGTGTTTTTGTTTGTGGCTCCATCTCCGAAGACATCAATTACCTTTTTTTTTTGCGATATAGGGTCATTGCTTACTTATGGAGGGTGTTATTCCAAAGTTGTAATCTTGAGTGGGAGGAGCCGGTTGATGTACTGAATCTTGGGCTGATGAGCCTCAGCTTTGGTACATGGCCTTGCCGGCTATCTTATGGTCCATTTGGGGAGCGATGAATTTGAGAATTTTTGACAAGCATTTCAACAACTCATCTTCTATCCTTTATTTACTGGAGAGTCGGGTGAAGGACTGGTTTTTCTGCACTTGAGGTCTCCTTGTAAAACAACAATCCAGAATAGATTACCTGCTTGGAGTTCTTACCGTACCTAGCATCTTTCTGGTTTGTTATACGTATTTATTGGTGCACCCTCTGTAAGTGCTGTCATCTTGGTAGTACTTCAGGGTATCATCTTTTATGGTTGTTTCCTCTTTCCTTTTGTAATCTTGCTTTGAATTAATGGATTGTGACTTTCTGTCACCTTAAACAAAACTAACAGGGTCCGTTTACGTAACAAATTGAGTTTTTGTTACAAAAATTTACTTTGGTAATAAAACTTGTAAAAAAATGTTTGATAATCATTACAATAAATATTTTTATGGAGGATTTTTTTAACTTCGCCATGGCTGGGCCTAAACTCAGACGAGAAAGGAGAATGGCTGTGATAGGTGACAATCAATGTAAAACTATCATCACATCACATGATATGGATTCAAATGATATAAATATTGGGACATTCTCACCTTACAATATGTTGCACTGGAGCTTAAGTGTAGCAAAAAATACAATAATGGCGAGGGTGTTCCCTGCATGTGATGCACGATATAAGTGATACGGTGTGGTGTTAAATAAGCAAGGATTCCCACCATGGTATGCCCGGTTGTGATTGCCCGATCTGGTCACTTTTTTGGCCAATGGTTGGCTAGCCCTGGGGTGGGGGCTTTTTAAATGCCCCCAAGTCCCCAAGTGACCTCCCCTTCCCCTCACACCTCCCCCACTCTCTCCTAACTTCTTTCTCACTCTTTAAGTCTGTCTCAAGTGTTCGAATAGTGTTATTTCTCTATCTGAAGTGTTTTAAAATTGATCAATTTTTTATTTGTTTCAAGACTTACTTGAGACCATTTTTTTGTTTGATTATGTTACTAACCCCTTTTTAATTGTTATTTTTAATTTTTAAGCTTTATTCTCATTGTCTTCTCCAAGCCATGACATTTAAACTTTCAACATAACTCGAAATGATCTGACTTAACTATTTGCAATTTGATATCCATGGCAGAGACAAATGTTCAGTATAAGTATTGTGAAAGAATAATGTACATTGGGATTTTTCACTTGACATATCACCTCGTCAAGATGAAAAACAACATTGTCTTGTGCACACGGACTCCACTTGAGATAAGTGCTTAATTTTGTAGACATTTACCGGCAATGGAACAGACAAAGGTAGCTTCAAAGTAGCATAAGGAAACTACCTGGGAAGAATTTCCCATGGAGTTCACATACTTGGGATTGGACAGAAGTGCTCAATGACTCCTCGGGACAAAGGTTTCAATGATAGTACTCAATATTCTTAAAGACAGATGACATGAAACATGTAATGTAGACAAGTCGTAAGTCATTTATGGATAAAGACATGTATCGACGTATCGACTGATTAATGGGTCAATGTTTAGGAAATGAGAGTGGACGCGACAATGGTCGAGGATCGAAAAATGAGGAAGAAGAGGAGATTTATAATGTAATATCTAATTTTTTTAAGTTATATAATATATTTTTCACCTTCCCTTTTCCCCTCTTTTTACCCCCATTGGAGCCTCCTTCACCGTGCCCTAGCCCTCTTCTTACCCCCTCCAAGCGCCGTCGATTTCCCCCCTCCCTCTCTCTCTCGGGTTCTCCCTCGCGACGCCTCCCTCCCACACCCACAGCCGCAGCCGAAGCACCACCTGGTTTTGCTCCCCATCTCCCACGCGTGCTGCCCCGCTGAAGCTCCCCCCCCCTCGGTTTCCACCTGCGCGAAGCTCCCTCCCCCTCCCCGGTTCTGCCTTGGCCGCACAGCCCCCTGGCCACCCAGCTCCCGGCCGTGCAACGGCCAGCGGCCCCTGTCGCCCCCTCCGCCCCCCTGGCGTGTGCACCACCTTGCGCACAGCTGCAGTGCGCAGCTCCTCCCCCCGATATTTCTCTCTCTCTCTCTCCCTGTTTTCTCTCTTCCGCGAACCCCCCTCCGCGGTGCCTTCGCCCCTTGCGCGTGCAGCCCTCGCAGCTCACCCTCCCTCACCTGGATCTGCCTCAGCCGCGCAGCGGCCAGCGCCCAGCCCCTTCGCGCAGCGCCCAGCTCCCCCTGGTCGCCCAGTCCCCCCTGCGCGCGCCGTCAACCTCTGCCCCCCCCCTCCCGGCCGCCCGCAGCCGTCCCCCCTTCCCCTGAGCGCTTGGCTGCGCCGAGTGGCGCTCAGCCACCCTGTGCGGCCGTCCGCCCCCCCCTCAGCCTCGCAACTGTCTCTCCCCTCTTCCCCCCCTCTGGCGCTTAACCGCCCAGCCGCTCCCTTCCCAACCCGGACG
The DNA here is from genome assembly GCA_036172225.1 of Cryptocoryne crispatula var. balansae. Lineage (NCBI taxonomy): Eukaryota > Viridiplantae > Streptophyta > Magnoliopsida > Alismatales > Araceae > Cryptocoryne > Cryptocoryne crispatula. Next base: position 25,865,097 of record CM069934.1, on the reverse strand, counting down.
CCCAGCTACCTCCAGCCCGCGCACCCCCTGTTGCAGCCCGAACCTCCTTGTTGCCGCACTGTTCGGTGCCTCACCACAGCGCATTGACAACGCTCAGCCGCGCAGCAGAGCCCCTCCAGCCCCCTCGAACTCCGCCTCCCCTTTGTGCGCCGCCTCTTCCTCCCGCGTGCGCCAACAGCCGATGCGCCAACAAGTGTCGTCGCACCTCCCCCGGCCTGATTGCTACAGTAAGCAATATCTTATCTTTTATTTAATTTTCACTCCTCCAAATCATTTCTCTTGTATTCTATCCATGTTATATATCTATCTACCATTGAATGTTTGCAACTAGTGTTGATTGAGAGCGAAAATCCTTGTTTAGCCGGTCCAAGCCTTGTATTAGCTCCGGATCGATTTGTCGACGCCTTTCCGGTAGGCATCCCGGACATGTCTATTATCACTAAAATTCTATTGAAAATATTACCATGACTTGTAGATAATAATCAAATAGATAGATGTGTGATTTTAGAAGAGTGAAGTTATCTTTAGTTGTCTATTTTGATTTATTTAGCATGTATTTGCAAGTCAATTAGTGATGATCATATAATTAGCTCTATCATAGTTAATTGGTTGTATTCTTATACGATATGTGCTAAACCTCATTTATTAATTTGTTAACCCTTTATATTACTGTTAGATCGATCAATTCTTTGTTTTAGATAATGTTTAAAGTTGTGAGTTAATCCTATTATATTGAGTTTGGATCAATTATTTAAACCTGAATTTTCATGTAACACCATGATCTCTTTCATATAGTGGTTGTTTTAAGGATCTAAGTCATGTTGGCATATCATGAATAGTATGTATAAAATGTTATTTTTTTATCCATGATAGATAGAGTGCTAGTAGCATGAATGTCTCTTTGCTTAGATTGTGGAAATGCATGGTTCATTAGTTTGTTTAGTGTCTATCATGGTGGCATGTCTTCATCTTGAATGTGATAGTTTGTCATTGCAAAACAGATTGCATATTTGTGAGAAACTCATGGCAAGGAATGAGATGTTGTGATGCATGTGTGCATTAAAGACATTTAATGAGACCGAGCTATACTAGACTAGTAGTCGTGTTCGTGGGCAGCGGAGCTTAGAACCGTCTGGTGCATCCTTCGATCCCAGATCCCGCGGGTTATCCTAAGTGCCACCCCTGCCTAGGTGCACTACGGGATTTAGCTTAGCTATAAATTACTTCTATATATGGTAGATCTAGTCATAGCTCGTCGAGATCGCAAGACGACGCATTCCTTGCGAAAAATGAAAATGTTGATGTTTCATGTAGTGGATAGATGCATTGTAGAGTGGTATCGGTGTTAGTATTTATGTAGTGTTCATTAGTTCATTTAAGCATACATGTTTTGTATGATATGCATGGTAAGTCTTTTAGTTAGTGTTGCATTGCATAACCTCTTCCTCATACTTTATATATTTGTGAGAAGCCCTCTTTGGTCCTAGTGGTTGGTAGGTTGGTTGTATGTCTTAAAAATTTGTGGAATGCCAACTTTCATATATATATATATTGTTTAGTTTTATATGGTATGTATCAAATGCAGGTTGGGTAATGTGTATGTATCATGTTAGGGACTTTGGCTATCCAATTTGGTGGATGATAGGATGTCTACTGAGTTGTTATGACTCACTCCAATCATTTATTATATTTTTCAGGATATCAGGTTTAGCGCAGCAGAAGCTTGGTGGTATGGACTCTAGAGATTAATTTGAGTGGTTATTGTGCAATTTATACCGGTATATGATTGTTTGGATTGAAACTTTTATTACGTCATTTTGTGATAGGTGGATAGTGTTAGAATTCTGAACTGGGACCTTCTATTGTCTTCGAGTTTTTCCAAACCGATGTTCTTTTAGGGGTTATTTCCCCGGTTACGTCGCTGGATTGTTTTCCGTTGTGCAGGTTGAAATCCGGGTCGTGACATATAATCTCATAAGAGATGATGACTCAAGAGTAGATATTGTGGATCATGTTATCACATACTCACGGTAAAGATAAATTGCCATCACAATGACAATAAAGAATTTGTGGACATGCAAGGAGAAGATTGGGAGGGTGATATCAAGATCATTCTTTCATGGTAGCATATTGACAAACGTTGTAAAGGAGCCGCATTATGGTCCATGATCAACACCATAGCCAATGTCAATAGGGGAGTGCCTAGACTAACTCTAAAAGAAATATACAATACTTATCTTCCCATAGAGGTGGAAGATATTAAAAAAGAGGTCAATTCGTTCAAATGATTTTGGCAAGAAAGAGGATACATGTTGATGTTGGAGGACTTGACATGCTTATAACCTTTAATTTTTAAACTTGTTATCTACTTATCTTTTTAAACTTCAAAATTTAAAACTCACGCATGATCTTTTTTCAATATGTATAAATAAGAAGATAATGATTAAATTTCTAGTATATTGTCAAGCCAATATCATCTTTTGGAAGTTCATGGATGTATCTAGATAGGTAAATATTGTGAACTATTTGTTTGAATTAATCATTTGTCTCATTGAAGAGATAAGAGATGATTAAGTTATCTAAGTAGTAACAGACAATCCAACTACATATAAAGCAGCTAGAGTAATGATGATGGTTAAGAGATCACATTTATATTGGACACTATGTTACTCCCAATAACTAATTTCATGCTAGAGGATATATGTAAGGATACCTAAATTGACATAGTAGTTAAGTAACCCAATACATATCATCTTTCATCTACAATCATAGCTTTATCCTTAATTGAGTATAGAGCATATGATGGGCTGAGAGCTCCTACAGCCTTGTGCAACTAAGTTTGTCTTTTCATTATATTTTCATGGAGAGTTTAATGTAGCATAGGCATGCTCTTACCTAAATGATAGTTTCACCAGGATGGTCAAGTTGGATTGTTAGGGCTGCTTCTTCAGATAAGAGAAAATGGAGAAAGGTTGAAGAAACCTCAGAGAGTGAACATTTCTAGCAAGTGGTAAAAAAGGTGATTCATTTAGTGTAACTGTTAGTCAAAGTTCTTGAAATAGTAGATGGGGATAGAAAGAATGACATGTGCTATTTGTATGATGCACTTAAATGGGTGAAGATGAAATTGCAAAGTGGTCTTGGACTTTAACAAGTGGTGGGCTAATAAAATCTATTGGTGAGAATGACATTCCACTTTGGGACATCAATAGTACAATACGTAGTTATGCTCCTAAGTCCTAGTACATGTCATCTGATACATTATTTGCAATTTAGATCATTAACTTATTTCAATTATCTAACATTTATTAATGTCATGTAACTAACTAGTGGATGGATCATGACAAGACATCGAGATATAAGTGTAGACATGCAAATTTGGCCTAATTAAGGAGATTAAAACTCTTGTCTCTATAGAAGATACTAGTTTCCTTTGCTTAAGCTAATCAATTTTCTCGCAAAGTAATTAACTATTGGCTACGTAGCCTAACATCTCGATAAGGTGACGTTCGACATCTTGTTATCAGAATGTCAGGTTCTCTAGCCAAAACCTTGCCATTCTTCATAAATCTGATTGAGCACATTGAATGTGTACAATACTACTAACATCCCGATAACGAGACATCAGGTGTCATACTTGACACCATTGTCTTAGGCGACGAGGATGCATGGTGTATTAAATGCATGTCAGTACCCATGGTGTCTTGGTAAACATGATGTTTTGCCTTAATGATGATATGTTAAAAGAGGCACCCGAAATCATGCGGATGCTTGACATTGTTGCATTCGATACATTGGCATGCGTCCTATTAATAGGGCATCAGAGATCCCCTTTTTGGAGCATCAGGGTCTTCTAGCATAACTATTAAAGAAGGCCCTTCTTCAATGTTTAAGAGATTGGAAGAAAGAGAGAGAAAAAGTTAGGAAGATATTATAGAAGTTCCTAAAACCTTCAAGAGAGATCAAGAGAGTTTTTTGTCTATTCATCCTCATAGAGACCCCAAGAGCCATCCACAACCTCACCCAAGATTCCCTCCAAGATCCATTAACCTTCTCCAAGGATCCACCATCTCCTCCACACATCCCACCACCGAAAACCTCTCAAGACTTCTGACCATCAAGGAACCTTTCTTCCTCGTCATCATCAGAAGGAGTACTATGGAGCTTCTGCCATGAGTTGAGCTAGATGGAGCACTCGAAGCCAGTTGGGGAGCGAACCGCAAGATCTTCCAGTTGCGCGCCAAGATGACTTGTCAACGGAGTGTCTGGCATCCCGTTACCGGGAAGTCTGAATATCTAGAATCGTTCATCCAACGCTAGATACGTCTTATCTTCTATCTTTTTAATTGCATACTTTCTTTACATTCAATCTATGTCTTTCATGTTATTTTACCTTTATTTAGCATCCATTTGCATTGTCATCCACCAAAAAAAAATTTAGGTTAAGGAGTTAGGAGTTAGTCCTAATCTAGTTTCATTCCATTTGCCGTTTTTATGCTAACCTTGAACGTGATGCTATACATTATCCAGTCCTAAGCTTTGTTTTATTTGTTCTTTGTTTTCGTTTGGACATTGTAGGAAAAGCAAGATTTCCCAAGCTCCTCTTTTTCATTTGGCTCGAGAAGGGGAAGATAAAAGTCACCAAACACATCTTTTGAACAAGGTATGCATCATGGTCACATAAACTTTGAAGCTTATCTTTGTTTATCTTTTGAAGTTTGTGACTTTTAGTGGCTACACTACACACAAACTCAATGATTTCACACTGACTTCACCATCTTTTCTCTCTTCTACTCTTTTCATCTTCCACACGACCCAAACATTCCTCTGGTGCCCAAGTGATGCCAAAGATCAATTATTTTGATTTAGGTGAGTGTGGAGAAGGAGAAGAAAAGAATAGTGTGGGCACGAGGGAAGAAATCCCTACCCACATCTCCAGTGATCATCGTTCCCTTAGCCTTATCTTCCCAATTCTTATACTCCCTTTCCTCTCACGCGAACATAACCGGTTCTTCTGCATTTGAGTGATGCCAAGAGTTGAACTTTTGGGGACCAAGGTGAGCTTAGGGTAAGAAAGGGGGATAAATAAAAAGGGGAGAGCAATGATTCGACACGAAAATCCCGCTCTCATTTGTGGCGACCACAGTGGGACATCTTGTGCTTGGAGAGTATCTATAGCTATTTCTTTATTGTCTAAATGAGTTTTCTATTCTAACTCCTGCATGAGTCATTGCATCTTTTTTACTTCAGTTGCACTTTATTTCCAGTCATTGCACACTACTTTTCTTTAAGTTATTACACACCACTTTGCTCATTGTAGGATCCCCCACATCTCGGCTTCTACGCGATCTACTTCTTTTATCTCCCTATCAACTCCATAAAATGGTACATCTTTGGATTCTGCATTAACCCCTTTCTCCTTTCTTTAATTTTTTGTTTTGTTAGTTTTTAACATTGCATCGGTCCCCACGTGGCATCCTCTGTGAATAGACCTATGCATTATTTTTATGATTTCCTAAATGTCCCAACAGCAGAATGTTAAACGTCCTTCCATTGGAGCTTCTAGACCTAGAGCTTCGTGAACTCACCCTCTCTCTTAGCTCCCGTGTGAGCCCAATTTGCTTTTCAGTTCATTTACCTACTTCAACGCTTTTACATTCAGTCTTCTTGCATTTCATTCAGGGACCTTGCTCCTAGTCTTTAATACAAGTCTACATTTTTACTACCTAATGCTTCAATAACAAGATGATAAACATCACCTTATCGAGATGTTTGTTTTTCTAGAAGCTTCATTTCAATATTGTTTCTGTTTACTTTGCTAGTCTTGCTTACATCCATCATTTAGTTTAATTTAAATTTGAATCTTGCTTTTTTTAGTGTTTGATCACTGTTATTACTTGTTGTTGCCATCATCATCTAGCTTAACTGTTGATCGTTGTATTGTTTTTCTTTATTATTGCTTGCCCTCTTATCTTTACTCATTCACTTGCATTAGATTGCATTAGGGTATTAGGTTTGCTTGGCTCTATAAGTCATCCAAGAGGGCTCATTCTCCTCCAAAATTCATTCACTTCCAAACATTTTTCTTGGTGGATTTCAACTTCTCATCCGTGAATTTCTTCTTGGATCGACTAGGTTGATTTTCACCAAGGTCTTCATAGGTCCTTAAATATGAAGGATTCCCTTTTCACCAATCGGGCTAGTTGTACATTCTTTCTTAAAACTCAGTTATCTATCATCTATTTATGTGAGAAAAGTGTCAACATTAGATTTGCTCGACGTTGTGAGAGCATATGACACCAACTCATCTTGGTGTGGACAAAATAATCTTTAAGCCCACTAATTCCTTCATATGTCTCGAAAAATGATGGCATTTGCATCTTTAGCATCATTGAGACAATAGCGAACTTCCTTAGTCTGACCAAATATGTTCTAGTGAGTGCATTAGTCTTTCTTCCTCTCATAGTTGGATTTTGCATTATCTTGTGCAATTGCCTTGGAAAACATAAAGAAAACTTCAATGGATGTATAAGTCTAAAGAAGCTTGTGGAACTCTTCCTGTTGAATCAAAGAATATGCCCTAGAAACCAAAGGCAAGGGCTCTATCAGTAAAATCAAGCTGCACGTATGAGAGCATGAATTATCAAGGCCCAAGAGAAAGTGTATCAAATGGCATTGAGTGTCTCTGATGGCATGCTTATCAAACTAGGCAAGTTCTTCCAGTACCCCTTCGAAGTGTTGAAATATTTGGTGATGGAGTCATTGCTTTGACAATGGTTGGCTATTGCTTTCGCAATCATGTATATGTGAGGACCATCAACACGAGAGAAGTATTGTTTAAAATCATTCCACGCAACAAGTGTTGAATCTACATATAAAACAGAGAAGACAAGATCCATGTGGATGAAGTTGAGTAACTATGATTGTTCCATGCACTCCTAGGCATTGTAAGATGGATCATCAGTGGGAGGTCGGACAACGGATCCATTCATGAACCCAAGTTTGTTCTTCACCGATAATGCAATAGTCATGGTTCGTTTGCCATAATATGTAGTTGTCTCCAGTAAATAAGGCAAAGACCAATACGGTACTTAGAGTGTCTGGTGGATTGTAGGGTGAATGGATGATTCTACATGTTGCTGCTGAAGATAGCAAAGTAGAATCGAATTCCTGCCTAGTAGCACTAGTGACCTCCAGTGATGTTGCCTTAGTATTAGCCATGGAAGAAGATGATTGCTACTACTCTAATACCATGTGGAGAATAGGTGAAGAGGGATGTGCGGATGGAGACCCTTAATGCTCACACCGTCAATTGAATTTTATTTATAGAGGTAGTAACACATAAGGGTGTACAAGGTGTGGTGTTACACGTGCATATGGTTACAAATACTTTCTATTATAGAGTATGTCAGTGAATAAATTATATAATGGGGTGTTTGGTTGCATGATAATTTTTTGTACACTCTCATGATAAAAATTTGTATTAAAATAAAAAGTAAACCAACTCATGACATAAAATTATCATGTTTGGAGGGATGTGATTACAAAAAAGAGTAACCACCGCACATGACCAAATAAAGTGGGGGATCACAAGAAAAAAGAAAGAGGTGAGATCCTCTTTTTTTGTTTAAGAAGAAAATCACTTTCAAAACATAAAATTGTCATGGTTGTCAAACACCACTTTTAACAAGTTTTCTTACAATTTTTAAAAATTAAAATAAAAACCTCAATTATCATGCAACCAAACACCCCATAAAGAATCAATGTGGCATATAGACACTGGGAGGAAGCAGACATATTAGGTGCTTCAAGAGATTTCATGTGGCTAATAGGATTAGGTGCTGAAGAACCAGATAAAGAGGGAAATCATTGGGTTGCCAAAACCGCAAGTGAGAAGTGAGTATCAAGCAGAGGATATGGGTTTCGTGCTGATGTTGAGCCTCCTCTGATCTCATCTGTTGCTACTTGTGAAGCCAAGCATGAGGCTAGTGAGAAGCAGATTTTGGGTGGCAATTCATCGCTGTGGGAGTTATATTATCAAAGGTTGATATTTTTTGACGCGTGACCACTCTCACTGCGAGTCTCGGGATGATGCGCCACCACTTGTGTTGATTTTTATTATTTTTTGTTTTATGGTGTTCCTGTACGTGGTTGGTGGACCATGATGTTGCATAATTAAATTGTTATCGTGACATGAAATCGTCTTTCTATAAAAGTAATTCTTGTGAGTTAGTCTGATTCTAGTACGATGATTATGATGATAAAATTATAAACCAATAAGTTCTATTCGGAAGACTAGTATTATTTTTGTTATGACCTGTTTTGAGAAGTATCGAGTGAGAATATATATCGTACTTAAACTTATTTGTCCGGTTCTATGTTCTTAGATGCTTACGTGTTTAAAGACTTTTTGAAGATGATAAGTAATATTCTTGAATCATGTTATTTAAGTTACAGAAAAGTTTTAAAAACATATTTTAGCATATCTATTACTTACCTTTGACAGTATTTTATCTATATATTCCAAAGATTTTCATATCCTCTCTGTTTACCGCCCCAACGTCCCCAACGTTAAATTCATTTGCATCCATCCGTACCTGGTTGGCTTAAATCTTCTAGAGTTCTAATTATACTTCTTCATCAAGGTAATAATATAATTAAAATCACTTTGGCTGAGAATAAGCAGGAGAAAGATGACGACTCATCTCTACTGCCGGTGGCAACAGTGAATGGAATGATTTACAGAGTCCCCCCCTCTCTCTCTCCCTCCAAAGAATACAACCCAAGCTGAACTTGAGGGACTCCGAGCACGACAAAACCAAAAGCAGCCCGGCAGATCTGCCCGGGAGAGCGCCCATACGCCAACGTCCCTACGCCGCGACGGCGGCCAAGCCCAACAGTACCGCCCAGGCTCCCGCCGTCGCCGCCCCGACCAGCTTCCCGGCGCCGCTCTGCGCAAGAAAATGCAAGGCACAACGTCAGATCAGGTTCGAGGGCTAACAACATCGGACGTCCGCCCGTCTCTTTGACAATATAAGCAACGGCCGCCGGCAGCAGGCGTAATAACTTCCGAACAGAGAAGCTCGACTAGAGAATCCGGGAGCCCCCCTCTCTGGTTTGATCTCAAAGCTACAAGACAACCTGCCGTTTGTAAATTGAAGGTGGTGTTCATGTCCGGTGAGTCGCCGGGGGCGACCGCTGCGTCAAACGTCTGGATCTGTGTTACCGGCGGTAGATCTGTTCTACAGAATCGTGCAATGTCGGCCGCTGGGGAGGAGATGGTGGAAAGCGAAAGGGCGCCTTAGCTTACCGTGTCGTCGGCGACGGGAGCGGAGGCGTCAAGGGACGGTCCGGGGGCCTCAGCGGGTGGCGCTGGGGGGCTCGCGACTGCCGGAGCGGGAGCAGCTGCGTGTGCCTTCTTCTTCTTCTTCGTCGTTGTCTTCTTCTTGCTGGGAGCCGGGGCAGGTACTTCGACGGGAGCCGGAGGCGCGGCGGACTTGGCGGGGGGAGTCGCGGTCTCTGGGGCCGGCGCGGGAGGGGACGGCGGGGGGGCGACGGGCGCCTGCGATGCACTTACCGGAGCCGGGCTGGGCGGGGATGACACCGGAGTGGCGACGATGACCGGAGCGGCCGCGGGGGCCGTCTTGGTCGACGGTGCTGCGGCGGGAGTTGAAGATATGGGAGGAGCCGCAGCGGGGGTGGGGGCGCCGGAGGCAGGAGTGAGAGGGGCAGTCGCGGCGGGTGCAGATACCGGCGCAGCAGCAGAAGGAGCAGAAGCAGCAGGAGTCTGCTTCTTCGGGGCGGCGGCGGCGGGTGCGGGGCTGACGGACTTGTGTGCCGCCGGGGCGGCCGCGGGAGTGACGGGAGTGGTGGCGGCGACGGTCGGCGCCGCGGCGGGCCCCAGGCTGGCGACGCCGGACACGAAAATGCAAGCGAACAGGAGGGGGAGAAGAGCTCGCCGATCCATCGGCGCCATCAAAGGAGGAGGAGAGATCAGAGAGATGGGAGGGAGAGGCATATGGCCGGGGGTTGTAGATTTGCACGCAAGTGCGTGCGTAAATAGGACGGAGGGGCGATGATGTTATGTTACGGTGTGTGTAAAGTTCGGATCACCTCACGTGCGCCTTCGGTAGAGAGAGTATCCTCGGTCTCTAATAAAAATCGACTAAGATCTTAAGTCACTTAAGTGACAGTTCAAATAACAAATTTGATGAATTATTACTAAAAAAAATTAAACAGTTATCGATATTTTACTAACTTATTATTGATCGATAATAAATTGTATTAACGTCGATAATGAATATGTATGATGTCTATAATAATTTAGTGACTCATTAACTCGTTATCGACGAAATTAAATTATTATCAACGTCTTATTAAATAACTATCTATCTCTTAGGTCTTGTTTGGTTAGAGTTTCATTTTTGATACTGTATCAATATTAATATTAATATTTTCAAATGTTGGAGTATCAATATCAAAAGTAATACAATTTGACATTTGTATTACATAATATGTCTTGTTTGCACCACAAATTTTAAAATTGATACAATTAATTAAACACCTCTTAATGGTTCTTATCAATATCAATTTTAAAATTGATAGTGATAGAGATACCTAATAGTGTTATCAAACAGGGCGTTAAGTAATTAATATCGTGATTTTTTTCATCAAAGATAGAAGATACTCCCTCGGTTGAGATGATCCTAACTAGTGTGTGTATGGCAGAAGTTTCCGAGGGGCGAAAGAACAAAATAGGGAGAGCCACGCGCCGCGCGCGGCGGCGAAGGCCGTCGCGGGACCCGTCCGGGCACGTGACTGCTGCCGGCCGCCGGGGACGGGCGGCTGAACGGTCGCAGACCACACGTACGCTCGGGTCCCGACGATTCACGGGCCTGCTCGGTACGTCGGAGGAGGACCGTGAAGGCACAGTGAAGCACGGGCTGGTGCGGGCGCGGGAGGCGCCGTCGCGCTGCTGCAGTCGGGCGGCGTAGCTTGTAAAACAGCTCTTACTTCGGCGTGAATCTCCTCCGTCGTCGCAGCGGCAAGGAGAAGCGACAAACGGAAGGCCCCGGCCGGTCACGTCCGGGTAACCACCTGCCCCACGACGAAGCAGGAACTAATCCGAGTGCCTGGTTAGTTTGCCGGCCGAGCATGGATGACTCTCTGTTGGCATGTCTCTCTGTTTTTGTGAGCAAGAGGTCAAGTTCGAGGGCGGCCTTGAGTGCCCGGCGGGGATCGAGCAAGCGGAGACTCGATCGCTCGTTGTGACGTGCGCGTGCGACACGTCTTCGGTCAATTGGATTATTGTGTACCAAAAAAAGGTTAATTTGATTGGCATTTCCCATTTTGTGCCACACATTTTCCTGACATTAATGTGTTTGTTGAAAGAGCCGGATATATTTGATTAAAATTTTAAGTTGTCAGACAATATTATCTTTTTGGAATCCGAACTAAACCCGACCTTAAATCCTACGCCAGACTACCACAGATTCAACGTCTGTAGGGGGGGGGGGGGTTTCGGTGGCCAGCCTGGCGAGACCCCGTCAGCGTCTTATCCGGGAAGATTATGAACTCGTGGTATGACTTCCACGTATGAATTTTGGAATTAATCAGACTAGAATCAGGGGGTATTCACAGTTTATTTCGGTCGGATTTGGATGTTTTTATTTGAAAATTAAACGACCTGGTCCCTAAAACTGAACTGATTAAACTGGATTTGATTTGATCCACTTTCGTGTGAGATTAACATTAAATAAATATTTGAATCAATTAATTATGTATGTTTGAGTTATAATTAATTAAAATAATTATTTTATCGTAAAATTATATACATTTTATTGTCATAAAAATATAATAATGTTTTTATTATATTTTATAATCAACTTGATCGATTTGCTTCGTTCTGAAAAAAATCTCCAAGTTTGATTCAATTTGATAGTTTCAGCCCTTTAGCGCACGTCTTTATGTCCTATTTGATAACACTATTAGACACTTCTATCACTATTAATTTTAAAATTAATGTTGTTGGCAATCACTTTGAGATGTTTGACTAATAGTATCAATTTTAAAATTTGCAATACAAACAACACATGTTATGTAGTACAAGTGTCAACTTGTATCAATTTTGATATTGATACTCCATCTTCTAAAAATATCAATATCAATACTAATATAGTATCATTTTTGATACTCTAATCAAACAGGCCATTAATTAGCATAAGAGATATTTGATTTGACAATGATATAAGAAACAAGGGAAAGATTTGAAATGATATCCAACTATTTTAGCTACAGTTTGGTTGTCAATAATGTCAAATTCCTCCAAGAAGATAGATTTTGCTTCTATCGATTAATCAAAGATTAATAAAAATATATGAATATTTAAATTACAATAATAAATGGTTAGTAAAAATCTCTAGATGATGGTCGGAACATTAAAATATTACGAGAACAATATTATTCAGGGCTTTTTACAAACAAGTCCCCAAAATAACACCTATTTCAACACGTCTTTGAAATTCTGATAATCTTGAATTCGCTAAAATATTATTATATTTTCAAATAAATCTATATGATCAAGTTTTGATGAAATTCAAACTTTTATCTCTCTCTCTCTCTCTCTCCTATCCATTTATCTTTCCTAGTTTCTAGTCTCTGTACATACTTTACTTTCTCATTTTACTCTCTTTCTCTCTTTCATCATCGTTCTCTTGATCTCTATCTAGATTTTCTCTCTAGTATTTCTCTCTCAACAATAATTCTCTATCATCACCCTCTCTCATCTTTGTATTCTTTCTCTTTCTAAAAGGACCTATATGAAATTTACTTAGATTTAATCATTTAAAAAACTTATTAGAAAATATGACTACTTTTTTTTTAACATTTAGCAGATATTGAAATAACAATATGTATATTTTATGTTGGCAAACAAGGTCCCAAATAATAAGATTCATAATGCAAAACTTATAATTACTATTAGATTTTAAGAGTAACGTTTGAGTTTTTTTTTCCTTAGTTATCTTTCATTCATCCATTGCTATGGTTAGTATACGCATTATCTTCATCTAACTAACAGAGGTGAATACTTACCTATGCATATGTACTTTTTTGGAACATTGAAATAAAAATGAGAACTTGCAGACGTGCATGTACAAATAGTCTACAGGAAAATGGGAACATTGGATGTTTATCTCTTCTTGAGACAAGCACATATGAATTTGGAAAGCACTGTAGAGCTCAGTAAATAGAGTAGGCTTCGTCTCATTGGAAGCATCACGTAGAACAATGTCAGTGTCGAGATGGGTTCATAGAGAGCATTTCGGGGGAGAGGATTTATTTCTCTTGGAGAGTGTTACTTCAAGTATTTATTCTCCTTGTTTAGTGGAGTTTTTTATCATCATCACTTGTGGATGTAAGAAGGCACATTGCATTACCGAACCATGTTAAATCTTTATCTTCTTGTTGCGTGCTATTGTTCCCTCCAATAGTAGATTGATATTTGAGAGTCAACTTTATTCATGTAAGACGAACAATTTATTCCGCATGTTATAACAATATAGTTTCAAAACATTTGGTTTGAGAATCAATGCTCAGAGTATATGACATTAGAGAAGATGACATGAGATGATGTTGATGCTCATAGATGGAGCATCTACTTCGGTGGCATTGTAGTTCGGGATTGCAACTGACATACTGACTAGGTGGGTAGATCGTGGAAGTAGACTCCAACGAAGGTGGTGCAGGGAAGCGATTCTAACAAAGAAGTCCAGACCCGTGCTAGAGGTCCAATGATGAGATGGCAATGGGGTGCATCGATGGCATGCCGATAGAGGTTCTTGGGTGATGGCACAGTGCGATGATGGCACCTCTAAGGGTGGCCACATGCAGTGATGGGAGGTTCTTCAGGGCCTACGATAGTGAATGCATGGTAGATTGTTTGAGAGGAGACTCTAGCGAGGTGGTATCTCCCTGGGCAGTAGAGGTCAACATTGTGGCGACAAATGCCGTGGAAGACCGGTAGTGAGCGGCGGCACAAAAAGGAAGCATCTGACAACGATTGGTCGTGGAGGCGGTGATGTGCCAGTGGAACTCTAGTGACTTCTAATAAAGGTATGGTGGTGTCAAAGCTTATGGGGTATTTGGTTGTATGATAATTTTTTGTACACTTTCATAATAAAAAATTGTATTAAAATAAAAAGTAAACCAACTCATGACATAAAATTATCATGTTTGGAGGGATGTGATTACAAAAAAGAGTAACTACCACACATGACCAAACAAAGTGGGGGACCACAAGAAAAAAGAAAGAGGTGAGATCCTCTTTTTTGTTTAAGAAGAAAATCACTTTCAAAACATAAAATTATCATGGTTGTCAAACACCTCTTTTAACAAGTTTTCTTATAATTTTTAAAAATTAAAATAAAAACCACAATTATCATGCAACCAAACACCCCATTAGAGGGCATCAAGGTGAGGCGCATCAGCAGAGGACATGTGATTATGGTGGTGCAGACTAGGAGATGACCAACATTGAGAAGAAGAGGCAGCGATGGCTATAAATCCAGAAAGCTACTATGTGGTGCTTGGAAGTGAACTGGCAAATGTAACTCCTGCAATGAGACAAGGACTATGTCACGACCCGGATTTTTAACATGCACAGCGGAAGATAATCCGGCGACGTAGCGGGAAAAGATATCGGTCTGGAACCAAATAAGACTAAAATTACAATCCAAATTCATAATTCCACACTTTACAACTTAATAACATAATAATCAAACATCTATCTAACAAATTAAATACCAACATTGAATGGGTAAACCACTAGCTCCTCGAATTCCCAAAATACCACTACGCTTCTGCTGCGCTAAACCTGCATTCCTGAAAATATTAACAACGGAAAGGGTGAGTCACAACAGACCCAGTAGGATTTACACCCGAACTACCCCATTATAATAAGGATTCTAGTGGTATACTATACATATTAAGCCTAAAAATCAGATTTAATACATAAGGTATAAACTAATTATATATATCTTTAATTAAGTGATTACAAAGGTCATTAAACTACCCCATATGATAACTAGACTCTAAATGCATTAGACCAACATAACCTACACATTAAACCACTCTAGGTATGCCCAGAACACATAGACCTGACATAAAACCAATGACACATCTATAACATACCATCTATGCCAATCTACACAACTAGACACCCGTTCGAGTAAATAACATGCTCCATCAGATAAATGCAGTCACATCACAAAACTAGCACCATATTTACCATATAGTAGGAAGTAACATATAGT
The DNA here is from genome assembly GCA_036172225.1 of Cryptocoryne crispatula var. balansae. Classification (NCBI taxonomy): domain Eukaryota; kingdom Viridiplantae; phylum Streptophyta; class Magnoliopsida; order Alismatales; family Araceae; genus Cryptocoryne; species Cryptocoryne crispatula. Next base: position 25,849,786 of record CM069934.1, on the reverse strand, counting down.
AACTAAATCCCATAGTACACCTAGGCATGGGAGTACTTAGGATGAACCGCGGTATCTGGGATCGAAGGATGCTCCAGATTCAACTAACCTCCGCTGCCCACGGGACACTAACGTAGTCTGGTGAAGTACATTTCCATCACAATGCAACTCACTGCACTAACCACATTCCACACCATGCAAGCATATAATTAACTCAGACAGTAAAAACAGGAACATTTAATTGGCAATCAAACATGAAATACATAGATGAACACCCATGGTTCTATGCACCACATATTTGCATACCACACCACAATCTAACATGAACTAATGCATATACATGGGATCATGCAATTTACAACCTAAACATGACAATTACATGCTTAAACAGAACCATCTATCTAATAAAAGAAAATAAACTAAATTCTAGCCACGTTATGCCTAAACTTTACAACGGCTTTTTATCAAATCGGAATATACATGATTAAGGTTATCGCGATGCAAAACATACTAAACTAGCTAGATTAAACATATACAACCTATCATGATGACCAAAGATACTTGAATAACCGAATTAATCTAAGCATGCACGATCTGACAAATTCATCTAACTCTAACTAAACAAGCTAATAAATCCAAAACAGCCCATTAACTACAATATTCTAATCCTGGTGATCTAAACATGATTATTACGATTTAATCAAAATATTAGAGTGCTAAGGATAGCCGAGACGCCTACCTTGACGGCAACGGCGAACGGCGCACGGAAATCCAAGGAGATCGATCCGGGTGACGAGTGTGTTGCCGCGGTGCCAACGGCGATGAAAAACCGAACCGAACGATGTCTTGATAATCTGTTGGAAAAAGAGAATAATATTGATTGAAGGAGAATAATAGAGAGAATAGGAGAGAGAGAGAGAGAGAAAGAGAGAGAGAGAGAGAGAGAGAGAGAGAGAGAGAGAGAGAGAGAATGATAGGGGAGAGAGAGAGCGATATGAGAGAGAAACAGGAGGGAGAGTGGGAGAGAGAAAGCGCATGGGGAAGAGAGAGGCAAGAACGGAGAGAGATATGAGAGAGAAGAGAGAGGCCGCGGAGGGGGGGCCACGGGTTGGCGCACCGGGGCGCGGGGGGGGCGCACGCGCGGACCACGCGCGGAGGGGGGCTGTCGCCGGGCGGCGGCGACGGGGCGGAGGGCCGGGGCGTCGCGGGAGGCCGTGGGCCGGCGGCGTTGCGCGGCGGCAGCCGGAGGGTGCAGGTGGCGGCGATGGTGGTTTGCGCGGCGGCGATGCGCACGGCGCGGCGGCGGCGGTGGTTGATCGCGGGTGGGCGTGGTGCGGCGGCCGGCGGAGGGCGCAGGCGGCGCAGCGCCGGCGACCGGGTGGCAGCGGCGGCGTCCGGTCGAGCAGGGACCTGATGGGGGGGGCCGAGGTGATGGCGGCGGGGTGGCGCTGGCTATGCAGGGCGGCGACCGGCGGTGGCGTGGAGAGGCTGGCCGGCGGCGGCAGGCGTCTTGCAGGTCCGCTGCTGCGCTCGCGGCAGAGAAGGAGAAGGAAGGAGAAGGAGGGGGCTGCTGGGTGCGCTCGCGGGAGAGAAGAGGGAGGCGAGGGTGCGGGGCTGCACGCGCGCAGAAGGGAAGAAGAGGAAGGAAGGAGGGCGGGCGGCGTCCGGGTTGCTGCGCGCAGGAGAGAAAAGGAAGAAGAAGGAGAAGGGCGGCTGCTACCTGCGCTCGCGGAAGAGGAGAAGAGGGAGGGTGGAACTTGGAAGGCAGGGCTGCTACGTGGGAAAGAAATAGAAGGGAGGAGGTAGAGTCCGACCGGGACCGGGGACTGGAATTAGAGTTCGATTGGGAGAGGGGGCAGCGATTTAGGAAGATGATCCGGAGGGAGAGAAAATTGGAATGGATAAAGGAGGAAGGTAGATTAATATAAATAAAACAAATATTAAATATAATAACTATATATTTTTTTAATAAATATCTGGGGTATTACAGACTAGGCAGCTCCAACATGCTCAAAGCATCTTCCATAGAGCTCTTCGTTGAGGTGTAAGGAGTTAGACAAAGATAATAGCATAGGTCGCTATTATATGGTGGTAGTAATTTGGTGGCATGTAATGGTTGGCTGCGAACAACCTTATAGAAGAGGCATCTCCAACAACAAAAGGCTATGGTGGTTTGTGTTTGAACAATGGTGGAAATGGCGGTGGCTAGGAGGTCCATAGGTGTTAAGTGTGTTGACAACGTGAAAGGCTCTAGGTGATCAATTGTTTTCTTCTCAGTTACGTAACGAACTGCTCATGATTTATGCCGTTGTTAGATTACAAATCGTTCATAATTTAAAAGTGGTTAATATTTGACATTTATTTTCAACAACATTGCAGAATTATTATTATCATTACATAGTTAAATAGAACTAGTTCTACGTACATTAATAAAAAATTCAATTAATTATCGAAAAATAAAAAGATAGTTATGGTATTTGGTGAAATGTAAGTTCATCTCTTATAAATATAAAATAAAAGATAATCACATATAATTTATTTTTATTATATTTTAATATTAATATAAGTTGAATATAATAATTGTTTGATCCAAATAAGATGTCATAAGTTTTTGTTCTAAGTATAATAATATTTTATAGTTATAAATCAAATACATTCAACATAATCATAGTTCATAGTTAAAGTTGAATATAATTAACATAATATAATAAATAATTTATATTTATTAATTGGTAATACAATTAAATCACGATATAAATAAAATAAAATAATTTTATATTCCAACATAATAAATAAATAAAAATTTAGTAAATTATATTAGATTTAAAATATATATATTGGACATAATAGTTTTATGTTCGTAATATTATAATATTTTATCATTTAAAATGAGACATAATCAAGGTATTATAAAAAACTTGAACATAGCCATATCGATCCTACACTACACTACTATCTTGTCAGATTTCTTGGGAAACTACGGTCAATGTCATAAAAATGTTCTTTCGACGGAAGGATATTTCTGACATTTTAAATTTTATCTCCTGCACATGGAACCGGAGCTTGACGGTACGGATGTGTGTTAAAACAATATTGACTCCTTGGACTGCAGACAAAGAAAATGTGGTGACCGGATTAATGGTAAAATTGATTTTCTTAAAGGGATGAGGAATTATTTTTTCTTAATTTTATTTCTATGGTATAACTGCGAAAGAGATTCTTTTACTTAATTGGTTGGGGGACCGGATCCTCTGTGCACCTCGGTGTGCACCTCAATGCACACCGTTTTTTAAATTCATCTAATTATGTGATCAAATTAATTATTTTAATCATTTTTAAGACCGTAAATATACATATATAATATATGATATTATATTATATGAAAATCAACATTAAATATATTTTATACATATTTATTTAAATTTAAAATATAATTAATTTACAAAATAGTATAAATTGAAAAAATATTAATATTACTTTTTTTATCAATACATAATATATATTTATATTCACTGTCTTAAAAATGATTAAAATAATTAATTTGATCACATAGATGAATTTAAGAAGCGGTGTGCATTGAGGTGCACACCGAGGGGCACAGAGGATCCGGTCCCGGGGGGGTGTAAGCGTGAGTGGTAACAAGGCAGCTGCTTTCCTCGAGTTATCCCCCTCTTTCTCTCCGTTGCAGGCCTTCGGATATAAGAAGAGGCGCCTCGGCGGCCATGGCGGGGCCGCCGGAGGTGAGTATGGCGCTTTTCAGGGGAGAAGAAAGGGATGGAGAGCAGAAAAGCCTGCTCCCCGAGCGCCCCCCAGAGAAATCGGAGGAGGAAGCAGATGAGGAGAAGGCTTACGAGGCCGGCGAGAAGGTAGTCGTCCGGATCTTAGATTCGGAGGAAGATGGCGTCGGTGATGCCGTTCCTCCGTTCTCGTGGCGGAAGCTCTGGCTTTTTACTGGCCCTGGCTTCCTGATGAGCATTGCTTTCCTGGATCCAGGCAACTTGGAGGGCGATCTCCAGGCCGGTGCCATCGCCGGGTACTCTCTACTCTGGTTGCTCATGTGGGCAACGGCTATGGGCCTGCTAATCCAGCTGCTGGCTGCGCGGCTCGGCGTGGCCACGGGCCGGCACCTTGCGGAGCTCTGCAGGGAGGAGTACCCTGGGTGGGCTCGGTTTGTGCTTTGGCTGATGGCAGAGGTCGCTCTGATCGGGGCGGATATCCAGGAAGTGATTGGGAGCGCCATCGCCATCAAGATCCTAAGCCATGGACTGTTACCACTTTGGGCGGGAGTCACCATTACCGCTCTGGATTGGTCAGGTTCCTCGCATCATGGCTTTTGCTAGAGTTCGTGTCCATGCGATATCTGAAATGGTGAAGGCCTTTGTGAAAATTGAAGGTCGAAATCGTTGTCTTTGTCGTCTTTATGCCGGCTTTAGGCTAGGTTCAGCAGGCAACTTCTTGTTTCTGCGGTTTTGCTGGTTTTGTATGCAAAACCTTATGCAGCTCTAGGAGTTAAGGGCAGTTCTTTTTACCGGATTTCATCTGGTTCATTTTTGGTCCAAACATGTAATCTGCTCGTCTCGATAAAAGTAAATGGTTACTGTCAGAAATATACTCTCTGGTTCTACTCCATTAGAGGTCTAGTGCTCTAATTTTCATATGTAACTAGAAGAAGCAAACCTTTTGGTTTTGTTTGTTCTGTTATAGGATTTCCCAGCACTGTCCTTTCTATTTCTTTTTCTTGAGTTAGTTCTTATCTACAAGTAACTTTCTTTTGCATGCTATCT